>VXBL01002618.1:111523-279662 GCA_013400195.1 Aramus guarauna
TGTTTGGTAAGGGGGGGGGGGGGAAGTCAAGAAAAAAATGACAACATGTTTTTCTGGAGCAGTGAAAGAAAAGCAGATACAGCCAGTCTGAATGCCATGGGTTTAGCGCTCTGGAAGTGCTTCTCTTGTGCAACGGGGCTGAGGGAGAGCCTTTTTTTTTTTTTTTNTTTTTTTTTTTTATCCCAACGTCACTGCAATCAGATCTATGGGTGCAGCTCTGCTTTACCGCAGCATGATGCAGTTGTGCATAGTTCAGCGTGCTCTTCTTGGAAACAGGCGGAAGGAGAGCAGCTGACCAGAGCATGCAGAGGATATTCATTAGAGGGTGTTGTTTTTTGTTTTTTTTTTTTTTCCCCTAAAGCTAAACAGTACGTGTGAAATTCCTCCAGCTGCAGAAGAGAAGGTTTCAGTGGGGCTTTGAGTTGATACTCGGTTCGCAAGAGGAGGTGCATACGCTTGGGCTGTCAGCGTCTGATGGAAAAAAAAGCTTCAGACAGGCAGACTGCACGTTATTAAAAGCACAGCTCAGACACCCTTTGGGAAGATACTCTAACTGTGCTTATGGAACAAGTGCTGTAGTACTGCATATGCCTTAACCGACCAGGAGAAATTTGCCCAGTTCTGGAATGGAATAAATGAAAATACATACTGAGGGTGTGAGGGAATAAAATGCTCGGCAGATAGAATTAAGTACGAGCCCCGGAGGAAGAGCAAAGGACAAAAATCTCATGGTGTGTTTTTGTTGTTGTTGAGCGCCTTTTTTTTTTTTTTTTAATGAGCTTACCTACCATGAACGGAAGAAGTGGATCTGTGGAGACTTCATTTCCTCCTCTGACCCCTCGTTTACATCACTAACTGGTGACAGTCACATCTACATACATAGTACCTGCCACTTCAACTGCTCAGAATTATAGAAGCCTCTTTGTATGCAGCAGACATGGCTAGCCAGCAGGATTCAGGCTTCTTTGAAATCAGTATCAAATATTTACTGAAATCCTGGAGCAATAGTGAGTAGCAGAAGAGTAATCTTTTCATATTACGCATTGCTTGGTAAATAGCTAGGATAACCTAAAGGATAAAATCTTATATTTCTGTGTGTTTGTATTATGTAAACCAAATAATTTTTGCTTTTGTCAGCTCTAAAAATCAGAATGTCAGAGGTTTAAATAGGTTTCATTAACTGCAAAGGCTGTAATGAGATTATACTAGATTTTGCTTGATTGAATTCTGAAGTTAGGCTGCTTTCTGGCTCTCTCTAATAGTACATTGCAGGGAGTGCATTCCAAACAGCGTTTCCTGCCTACATGTTTATTTGGTTTGTTCAGGCTTTTTCTAAATATTTTTGAAAATGCTGTTTAATCACAAGGGTGTGGCATTGCTCAGAAGTTGGGTTTTATTAATTGTGCACTGAGAACAAAAATAGAATTATTATACTTCAGGTCTGAAAGTCATTAGTTTAATGTGATGAAAAGCAAAACATCAGTTGCTTATAGCTGCACTTCCCACCCTCTGTGCTTAATTTCAGAATCTTATGCAATATTTCCATCCAGAAAGAATCCATCTGTTTATCTAATCCAGGCTGGGTTTTGCAGAATGTAAACAAATGGCATTTCAGTCTTCTTTGGTCTTTTTAGTATTGCTGTTCCTGATTTCCACTGCTGTTTAAATCACTCACTCTTTGGATTTTTAGCAATATTATGTAACAAGATTTCCTAATAAAATTTAGTGCTTGCAAATATATTCAGATTAGGTAAGGCCATGGGAGAACTCTGGCAGAAATTTGCTTTTTCATTTAAAATACATGAACAGTATATTCCTTTTCTATAGAAGCTTGTATTACCAGTGCTACATCTCCATAATTAACTGTTTTTAAAAGATAGAACATAATGTCTCTGGAAAAATCCAACTTGGCTACATATGCAGTAAGGTTCTGATCAACCCACTATCTATAATTTAATAACTTCTGCATAAAAGACTAGTATTTTAAAATTCTATGGTTTAAAAACATTGCAAAATCTGCATAATACAAGGCGTGTATCTGAATACCTGCAAAGAAATAAAAATAACACTATATTAGATGAGTGACATTCAAGGCTTGTCTTCATTAAATGATATCCATAGAAACTGTATTTTTCCAGGTCATTTGTAACCTCAGTAACACTGTACTGCTTGTTTGAATCTGTTTTTCTACCACAAGTGTGAAGCCACAAGGGAATAATACTATTACCTAAACAGCATTGCTTATCTGCCCTCCTAAAATATTTAGTGCATATTCATTCAAATCACTGATCCCACAAGGACTGGAAGAGAATTTTATAATTTAGTTACTTTTTTGGACTGATGTTAATCAAATACTGAGAACATAAGTGTGTATTGTGACAACACATATTTTATAACAAGCTAGTCACAGTTTATGACAGAAGAAAAAGAAGTCACTTTCTGGTGCAGAAATCAAATCAGTTCTGGCATTATTTTTGTAATAGGCTACTGTAACTTTAAGACTAAGTAAAACTAGCACTTAAGAATATAAAAATTGTGATATTATGGAATGAGATATAACATTTAAATATTTTTTCTTTTCCCTCTACATTAAAGTATATTGAAAGTATTTCAAATCAGGAAAGATGTTCCTAGTCTGAAATTAGAAGTCCTGAAATGAAATTCTGGTTTAGAGAAAGGGAAATAGTAGATGAATAACTGGTATTTCTAATATTCTTTTGGCTGATAAACATGCTTTCCACTATATTTGAATAAACAGTGAGAGGAAATACAATAAATTAATCCAGGTTAACTTAAACTTGTTGCCAATTAAGTATATTTTTTTTTGCTTTCAGTCTGGAAGGCTGTGTTCATCAATCTGTATCTGTCCTTCTAGCTGAAAAACAAACAATTTGATAAGACAGTAGGGAGTTGAAGAGACCTAGGGCTTTCTTCAGCTCTGCTATGTGAAGGGTGGAGCAGAGGAAAACACTTCCCTTGCTTGAGAAACTGCTGGGAAGCCTGCACATGCATGCACAGGAACATGTTTTTCAGAGAATAGGTGCTGTGTCTGCATACCCAAGAGCAGAAGTAAGCTATAAATTATGTCGTGGCTTTTACCTAGTAGAAAGAGGTCTAACATACTGTTTTAAAAGAAAAATAAGTTTGGGTCCTACCATATATATTTTGCTCAAATGGCAATAGTGTCGAGGTGCTGGCCATGTATGTTTCTGTAAATTGGCACTTTAAAACAGTAGCTGTAAATAGCATTTATCCTTCCTGAATTCTGTAGTCCCACCAAACCCAGTCCTTTCTATTGATTTGTGTTTTTGTTTACACAGAGCATTAACTTTTTGTAATGGATTGCCAACCGCACCCATTGCCCACACCAATTATTCTACCTGGGGTGACAATTTTCTCTGATTTTGCTATCTTTAACAAACTAGCATGTCTTTAACAAACTAGCATTCTTGCCATGCTGAGCAGGATTTCAGTTCAGTGTCACGCAACACTTGCAGAGGTGTTCACCTGGCGAGCTGCTTGGATTTTCATGTTCATCAGCCAGCTAAGGAGGCAGGTAATTTATGGGCACTGGAGTCAGTTCATTTTAGGTACCTGTTCACTCTTGTCATCAGATACAGTCGGTGGTGTGTTCTCAGTGAGCATACACTCTTGTTCCTAGGGGATAAAAAAGCCAAGTCACAGTCTCGCCTTTGAATCATGCCACCAAACTGAGAGACCTCAAAATACTCTTTTGTGCAGCTCTCAGAACAGACTTTTGCTCTGCACGTGTCAATAAGATACCGTGCACATCATGCAGTTCTGGAAAGTAGTCCTGTAATGTGTTGGAGGTAGGATCAGAATGGGGATTCTCTGGTTGAAAAATAAGAATATTTTTTTTTAAGTGATATCATTTGTGTTCTGATGTTTTCTTAAATAGCTACGTGCTTTTTATCAACGCTGCATTAGTTAACAAGTGCAAACTCTGCATTAGTCAACAACTACATTACTCGTTTGCATGAGTTCTTCTGAAATTACTGCTAAATTGACCATGCTTACCCAAGGTGAGTAGGGCTCACTTGGCCCACTGAGGTCAAAAAGATGATGAGCATAAAACCAGGCTCACCAAAAGTAGGACGATTAAGGTCTTCTCAGATTTGCTGTGGAAATACTGCAAAATACTTATTGTAAATAAATATTTGTAAAATAACATATGAATACAAATGTTAAGAATTTGAATCTGGTCTTTTCTTACACTTTTTAGTTTTTTGAATGAATGGGATGATAGTTAGATTTATTCTGAATTTAATTTCCAAATGCATTTTTCAAATTCATAGAAGTTTAAAAATCAGGCTACAAGCTGGAGTACCATCAGTATAAACTGAAGGAAATTCTACAATAAATTCTGTTTTTTGCAGTTTCTAGATCAGATTGGCAATTAAGTTTATTGGAGGAAAGGTTTCTGTAGAAGAACCCAAACAGCACGGGCAGATGGCTCACTTGGGATCTCACAAGTCAGCTCTTATGTGGGCTGGTAGAAACTCCATTTCATTGTCTCCCAGTTACTAGAGATAGATTTTAAGGTGTCTTTTTGGGTAATGAAATGAGAGGGCACACTTTGCATAGTGGACATTTTAATTTTATTTGGCAGTTCTCATAGCATGGAGTTATCTTCAGGGCCTTAGTTTAAAGATTGCAAC
Organism: Aramus guarauna; assembly: GCA_013400195.1. Taxonomy (NCBI): domain Eukaryota; kingdom Metazoa; phylum Chordata; class Aves; order Gruiformes; family Aramidae; genus Aramus; species Aramus guarauna. The sequence continues at coordinate 116,203 of VXBL01002618.1, forward strand.
ACTTGTTTATTTACCTTTGAATGGCAAGATCTTTTTTCTCTGTGGACTTGTATTTAAGTCAGATTCAGAATAAAGCCTTTTTCAGTATTAGGACTGAAGGTCACTTTTCCATGGCCCATACTTCCCAGTATTCTTCACAGTAGCCACCATCCACATCAAAATCCTCGTATCATCATCCTCTTCACCTTTGGGCTGTACAAAACCCATTGCGCAATCCTCCTACAGACCCTGTGCTCCTGCACGCCCAGTCCCTGCATAGCAGGGGCTAGCAAAAGCCACTTGCTGCTTACTAGTGGTGGTAACATTGGAGACAGCTTAATCCTGGGGGCACACAGGCACCCACATCAATTACTGCTCACATGGCTCAGACACAACAGCATCCCAGAGCAGTCCCAGGAGGACCTCTGGCTCCTCCACAGCTTGCTCGTCATGTACGGAGCTGAACGCAGTGCTAGCGTCCAAACAGGTTATGTTGTCAGAAGAGCATCAGGCATAAGAGAAACTTCTCGATGGCTGATGTGAAGCCTGGAGGGGGTTGTTGTCTGCCATGTAGTCCTTCATTAAATGAATGTAATACATTTAGCAATAAAATTCAACCTCTTTACAGAGACTATTTGTGAAGTCCTGTGTTCATGAGCAAGAGAAAGGGAAAGCTGTGGGCGGTTTCTTAGGTAAAAGTCTGCATTATGTGTAAGTTCGGTAGTGTGCTATTTTGATTTTCTAGTAAGATTTTATTGTGCAGGAAGATGATAACAGCTGTTTTTCAGGGGGTTGCTTATCTGCAGGCAAACATAGACCTGTTACAGCTGAATACGCTAAGCACACTGTGCTATCAGGCTTTGGGACTGTAGCAAAATACCAGGGAAGGAAAGAGGCTCCTTCATGTTTCACAGTGCCCACTTAAACAAACACATTCACTGGAGAAGAGTAAACTGTCCTTCCCTGCCATCTGGCTTCTCTCTCATTCCTACTCTTGCAGACCCAAAGTGAGCTGATTCAAGAAGCTGATGTGCTGCAAACCCTCCCGGCAGGGAAGGGACCAGCTCTGCCCTGAGGAGAGTGGGTGGCCTGCAGCTGGGGAGGGGGCTGTGGTAAGTGGGAGAGCAGGCTGGCACTGACAGAGGAACCGCAGCCTGGGCTGGGACCATGTTTGGACCTCCTCCTCTTGCTTGCTACTGAGGTCTCCCCCTAAAACACCTGCAGAAAGCTGGCCACTTCCACAGCCTTGCCTTTAGGGAGCCCTGGGGACTAAGGTTAGCATCTGCTCAGGCCTTGGCATGTGACTCTGCCTTGGACAAAGGATGCTATTAATTCAAGCTGCCTTGCTACATAAAGGGAATTGATTGTTCTATCCATTGAGCCTGAAATTAGGGTGCTTGGTATATTCTTCAGCTTTAAGTAGTCTGTGATTGCCAGCAGAAAAGTGACTTGCTTAGTAGTGGTGACTGTTATCTCCGAGGACAACCTTCTTTATATTTGTCTGCAGATCTCATCCTCCTCTGCGCAGAGCTGTAGGGAGAGGTATTGAACCAGAGTGTTTGGTTCTGAGTGGTACCCATTTTAGAATTTGCATTTTGACATGGTTCTTCTTAGAAGGGAAAATGGAAGTTTTATGACCTTAGAGACCTGAGAACTCTTAAAAGAGGATTTTTGTTTATTTTGGTGTTTGCTACTTTCTTCAGGACCTTCCAGAATTGTTTCTATCATACTGGGAGGAAAAAGGCATGAGAGAATCCGAAATGCTCTATTGTAAAATTCAGCTTATTTACAGAATGAGTTTGCTTGCTATTAAGGAGTTTGAATTATTGTCATAAACATCTACGAATAGTTTGAGTGCAGTCTTAGTGCATAAATTTTTGTGGCAAAACTTCAGTCCTTATCTCAAAATATAAAATAGTCTCAAAACTAGGCATAAACTAGGCATAGGTAATCACTGGTACATATTCCATAAAGGTTCCAATAATTTTACTTGTGGTAAAACCAAAACTATTCTGTTGTACTATTAGTATCCACTTTGAGTAATTAATTTGTGGTATCTGATGTTGCAGTACTGTTGGTTTATCAAAGTACCAGCAGTTTAGCTAGCAGTATAGCTAGTTACTATTAAAAAAGATCAGGGAAGGACCTAACAGTTCTTGTGGTTTCCTCTATGCATATAAAATACCACTGAAGAAGTTGTAGGTTTATATATAGAAATATAAATAAAACGTGTAAGGGGAGTTATAATACACAGGTTACCTTAGGGGTATAAAGCATACAGAAGCGGCCATGGTTTAGTAAAGGAGCATATAAGCCAAAATGCTACTTAACATTCCTTTTGTATTTCAGTCACTTTTGAGGCACTCATTTCACTCATTAATAGTTCAAACTGCCTTCTCTGTATTGACCTTGTGGACAGTAGGAAGCAGTTTCCGCACTTCCAGAATTCCGATTGCACGTGCTTGTCCAGCTTTATTTTCTGTATTCATTCCTGAGTTTCTAAGCAGTTGACAAGTGCTCTGACACTTGCTATGAGTTGGTAGCCCTGGAGACTGAATTCCTGTGGGTATTGAGCACAAGACGGCCGGTGTGGCATTGCAGTAGCTGTGTCTGGGAAGAGCAGTCCCACCCCAGCCTCTTGTCCCTGTCCCCGTGCTCCTACCCCTTCTCTCCTACCCTAACTCCCCATACAGTTAATGCCTGTTTAACTTTCTAAAATGGTGTAGATGCTCGGGTCAGCACAAGGAAGGCAACTAGGATACATGGCTAAGGGCGGGGGGGGGGAAGTTTGGGTTGATTCCTGCTATTAGACTAGTGAACCTGTGTGGTAAATCTTTATATATACTTTCTTAATAGTGACTCCTGTACTTGTGCTTGCTTCTAAATATCAGAGCTAGTTCCTTCTCCAGGCCAGTCTAGCTTTTGCATCCCTCTCTTCTCTGCTTCAGAGCATCAGCAGTGAAATTGTTATTTCTGTTGTTTCCATGATAAATTTGGACTGCAGAATAATTTCACACAGGTAGGTAGCTGAATTATTTGTGAGTTGGTGATTTTTCATTCACTGCACCTAAAATAGATTTGAATCAATTGTCCATAGGAAGAAAATCCCTTCACCTTTAATATACATTCTTCTGAATCATCCCATCCTTTGTCTATTGCTTCAGCTAAAAGGAATACTAACCATGGTTTCAAGCTCCACAGCAGCTCTTTCAACCACATATTGTAAGTTCTTATACAATTTATATTTTTTGAGAATGTAAATGGAAAGATGTTCAACAATATGTGAAAGTGGGGCAAGACATCTGCCGAATGTCTCATCAACCTACTAAGAGTTTGAAACTAGGAATGAGAGTGGAGGGAGATTATGAGCCCTAGTTCAGTTGTTGTTTAGTCCTTGTTACTCCTCGAGGAGCATAGGGCTGCAACAACACTACGCCATCAGACCCGGTGGTGTAGTGTTGTTGCAGTTTCTGTAACAGGTTTTGTTTTTTACATGATTGGGTTGTTAGCCCAAACAAAACCCCCAACCTGGAGGGCCAATAGTTCAGTTAGGTAGCAGTGAACTGGGGTGGAAATCAAAGGGTGCAGGGCAAAGGGAACAAAAGAGACCTCAGGAACTGTAAAACTGGATGAAGAGACACCCACCTTAAGTGTATGTATACAAATACATGCACTCTGGAGAACAAGCAGGAGGAAATCAAGTGCTGCATGCAGTCAAAAGACTACATCATTGGAAGAGTGGGCTTGGTGTTAACAGCTCACACAGTTGGAGGGCTGTGATGGATGGATACATGCTCTTCAGGAAGGACTTGCAGGGAAGATGAGGAGTGGAGGTTGCCATAATTGTGAAGGAGCTCCTCGTGTATGGAGCTCTTCTATGCCATGGATGTGTGACAGTGTGCTTGAGAGTTTGTAGGTCAAGAACAGAAAAGAGGACTTTAAGGGTTACATGATGGTGGGAATCTGTTACAGGCCACCTGATCAGGGTGAGGAAGCAGACAAAGCCTTCTTTAAACAACTTGAAGAAGTTGATGATTTGCAGATGTTGATTCACATGGGGGACTTGAACCTCCTGACATCTGCTGGAAGTGTAACATAGTAGGACGCAAGCAGTCTGGATTTCTTGAGAGTGTTGAGAATAACTTCTTGACACAGGATGGACCAACCAGAGGTGAAGTGCAGCTGGATTTGCTATCCACTAACAAGGAAAAACTGTTTGGAGCTCAAGATCCTGACAAGAGTGAGGAAAGGGGGAGAGCAGATTTCAGTTTTTCAGATTTCAGAAACTGTTAGGTAGGATCCCATGGGGGCAACTCTGAAAGGCAAAGGAACTCAGGAAAGCTGGCAGGTCTTTGAAGTCAGCATCTTCCAAGTGCGAAAGTAGGACACCCCAGTACTCAGGGGAACAAGCAGACATATGAGGAGACGGGCTTGGCTTATCAGGGACCTCATGGCTGAGGTCCAATGCAAAAAAGACAGTATATTGGAGGTGGAAGCGGGGGTTAGCTACAAAGGAGGAATTTATAAACATTGTCTGGGCATGCAGGCATGGTGCTTGGAAATCCAAAGCTCAGCTGGAGATGGGAATTGCAAGGGCTATCAAGGACAACAAGAAGAGTTTCTCTTGCTTCATTAGTGGTAAAAGGGTGAACAAGGAAAACGTGGACTCGTTGCTGAATGGGGCAGGGGGATTAGTGACGGTGGACTGAGGTACTGACTGCTGCCTTTGCTTCAGTCTTCACCAGCAAGGTCTCTCTGGCTTCTGTCTGCCAGGGGCTGGAGCACCCCTTGGTGTGGCACTTCTGGTAAGGGGGAAAGGTAGAACTTGTGCAAGGCCACAGTTTGGGAGTAACAGACTCCCTTCCTCACAGCAACTACTGAGAAGCCTGGCAATTCCATATATATTTATGATCTTTTAAATATTTCAAATTATAGTAACATTCAAACCTGAGGGATAGCAAAGGTTTTCTATTCACAGCGTACAGCAGAGCTTGCTAAAACAAGTGGTTGAATGAAAACACGTCTGAGAAACACTGGCTAGTCTGCTCTCAGCCAAATAGCTGGTTTCACTGGGATGTCAAATGCTGCTTGCTTCCTCCTCTGCATGAAATACAGAGATCACCAGTATAGAGAGACCAGCAAGAGTACTGGCATTTGTGCATGGATATCAAGGTCACTGATGCAACTGGTATTACAGAGCCACCGGAGAGATTCAGCTCTGTCACATCCCCAAAGGGAGATTTTGGGGTGCTTTTCAGGCCACTGATTTGAAGAGAAATCTGAGTGTTGTTTTGTACGTACTGTGGGATGACTGTAGTGACGTGTATCACTTGTCGCCAGGGGAATGTGTTGCTGATGAAGAGCCTGATTAGGTGGTTGGAGCCTTAGCAGAGAAGTTTCACACACGCAAACCCGGAGACCCTTTTGAGAGACATATGGTATACAGTCTTTATCCTGAATACTTTCTATGCTTTCAGAGATCTGCTGTCATCACATGTAGCACTAATACATACAAGTAGAGAGGCTGCTGTGGTTTTCAGTAGTCAGTGAGGGGTTCAGAAATCATTTGTGTGCGGTCAAAATGCAAAGATGTTAGATGGATTTGCATTAAACAAGGACTGATCAAAAGAATGTAACAGATCTTGGTTATTATTGTTCTTGATTTTATTTATAATTGTGAAGTTGCAGATGGTTTTAGTTTTATTTTGAAAGGCTTGACTTTGAAAGACTCATTTATGTTCCCTTGAATTCTTAAGTAACCAGTAGTACCTGGCTCAGCACAGAAGTCTGCCAAAGGTATTGTTTTGCAGGAATTCTCCTATAATTATATGATCATTATACTAACATTTTTTCCTAATCTCTACCTATCTAGCTCTCCTCAGTCTCTGTAACTTTGAAGAGTCTCAACTTGTATGTGGAGTAAATTAAACTTTGAAGGATGTCCATTTATCAATTTGTTTGTTTTGATATTGATTCCCTTGAACAACTTTTGTTGAACAAAATATACACAATTATCTTTCTTACTGCATCTCTGATTGTTATTTATGAATGTCCTTAAATGTCTGGATCAATTTGCCTTTGTAGTTAGGATAGCTGTACAGAGTTCTAGCCAAAGTTCTTCCTTAAGAAGTGTGTAGAGGGGGGTTCTGCATATACTCACAGTAGTATATTGTTGTATATTTTCAGAATTTGATTTATTCTGTGTGTATTACAGAGATATCCCGTGTTGAAAGTAGTCTAAGCTACTTGACATCACGTTTTGCAGTTTATTCCCTTGTAACTGGAATTATTTTTAGTCTGCTTTCCAATGCTTGCCTTTTCAAAAATGTTGACCAAATTCAGAACAATTCAGAGAAGGATAGAGTTCTTAAAGATACCTAAGTGTCTATAGAATTTGTAAAATGAGGCTGTTAGGTAGTGAAGAGGGAAGTCCACCTGATGAAAAATGGCAGCATGAGCTTCCCAGCTTCTTAGCCATAAGAAAATCCTTGCTGCAACAGCCTTTGTAAATACCCCAGCTGTGAGACAAGCTTCAGTCACACCTTTGAGAGGATTGCACGCAAAACTCATAGTGTTGCTTATTTTAAAATACATTCACAAGATGCAAATTGACGTTCATTAGTTCAGATGCAGGGAAAGTGCTGCAAATACCTTGCTTGAACTGGTATTCATTATAATAGTATTCATACAGTGCTTCCCATCTGGAAGCTTTACAGACTTAAATTCTTTCAGCATTATTACATGAATACGAAAGATGGAAGTATTATTCCTTCATTGCTTTTACTGGGCAAATTGAAACAGAGGAGTTAACAGAGAAACGCAAGATTACACATGAAACCTGTGTTAGAGCTGGAAATGAAACCCTGTCTTCTACTCCTTTACTGGAAGAACGTTTCTTCCTTCACATTCCTGGTAGCCAAATGACACATTGTGAATCATGACTCAACTAGTTATTATTTGTAATGAGATTTTTAATTGGCAGTAAGTAGTAGTTTTAAAATGGAAATATCCTTGGATTATTTTAAATTCCACGGGGTGCGTATTTGTTGCTACTGATGCTTTAAATGAGGAGAAAATTACTTAGCTATAATTCTTTTACTTTGAAGGCAAATGTTTGAAATAAATAACCTCACCACACCCTTTATCTCTGTGCCATCTGAACGAAAGCTAGGCGGTTATTTTGATTTTTGTTCAGTTACTCATAGGCAGGAAAATGTGGCAGAGCAATGTATGTATTCTTTACTGGGATGAGAGCTTGATCGAGAGCAGTAACTCTCCAGGAATCAAAAGTTGGAAAGTAGCACTTTTAAAATACAAAACTCGTTGAGGTTTGTAATAAATTAAGCAAAGTCTCAGCTTGTCCATAGTGAGCCTTTAACATGTATGTCATAAAATAGAAGATGGAAATATTTTCAAAGGGGAAGTGATATTAAAAATTTGGCTGTTTTTACTCACTTGTCTGTCACATATTCAAGCAGTAAGGGCCAGGGCAGGCAGCAGTGTGTGTTACAGGGAGTTGCAAACTTCTATGGCAAGTGAAATCACTGGAATCATTGGAATTATTATTTTAATGAACTTTTAAAACTGAATTGTTAAGATAGGTTGGAATTTTATAAAAAGATAGGAAAAAAAGAGAATATTTGTTAATGATTATATGTGTGTATATTGATGTGCCTACTTTTTATGTAAAACCCCTCTTTTCTGTTGACAATAATTTTTCCTGAGCTCTGCAGTTTGGGCTAAAGCACTTCTAAACTTAATGTCCCTGAAGGTGAATTTTAGAATTTTCTGCAGAAATGGTTCTACCCTCTCTGAGAATGAGAAAATGCAAAAACACTGTTGTGTTTTCATGTTAAAATTCTCTTGAAGAGGATCTTGGTGGGTGGGGGACAGACACCTTAGAGCCAACTGGCTCCTTACAGTGACTGCATGAAGAAAGTGAAGGCGGAGGGGAGAGCGCATTTGGATTAAAAACCCAGGAAGGAAAGCCAGCGGGAATGAAAGGAGATAGGCAGGAGAGTCATCGTGGAGGAGGAATCAGAAACAAGGGGATTGATGCTTCCCAGAAGACAGTGGGAGTGGAAATGAAGAGTGGCTGGTAGGAGACAGGGCCAAGGGTAGACTGGAAAGGGGTGGGTGAAAAGGTAGGGACAGCAAGACGGATGGGACAGGGTGAGAGGGCTGGAAGAACGTCATGAGCAAGGTTTGGCTGGGCAAGGCGACAGCGCATGGTAGTCTGGAACTGGAATGGGGAGCCTGAAGTGGGGAAGACACAGCCATGAGGAGACACCAGATTGCAGAGACGGAGTACGAAGAGAGCAGCTGGGGAGATGGGGGAGGTGAGAGACAGAGAAATCCCCTCCCAAGCACAGAATGCAGTGCAGGAATCCTGATTTCCGTCCTACATCCTTGCTTTATAGCAAATCCCTCCAGCAAAGGGTAAGCCATGCCCTGGCCCTTACTGCTTGAATATGTGACAGACAAGTGAGTAAAAACAGCCAAATTTTTAATATCACTTCCCCTTTGAAAATATTTCCATCTTCTATTTTATGACATACATGTTAAAGGCTCACTATGGACAAGCTGAGACTTTGCTTAATTTACTACAAACCTCCACGAGTTTTGTATTTTAAAAGTGCTACTGGCAGGAGAGGCATGGGGTTGACTGTCTCCTGCGGCTGCAGTGAGAGCAGGCCCCTACCCAGGCCGCGCTGCACCTCGGCCAGTCCCCAGCTCTGCTGTCCCCAAGGTGGGAAAGGCAGAGGCCTGTCCGTTACAGCAGAGCTGCTGAGAAGGGCAGTTACGAGTGAGAGGACTACTACAGTAGTCCTTCAAGGAGTAAAATGGAAGCATCACACTACTGGCAAGTTCGAGGTTTCCTTAAATTTATTATGTGCTTATGATATTAATAGATACTTAGAATGGCTTTCTGCCTGATATGAATACCATTCTTTCTAGTTCACCGTAAGTCTATTATTACTTTGTGCAGTCATTTTCTTAATACAAAAAGGAATCCGTTCCTGCAAAGAAATGAGATAGTTTCTCCAAGTTGCTGCCACTGATTTTAATCAAGCATTTTTCTCAATTAAGTACAAAGGGGCGTATAATAATAGTCAGATCCTCCTGCACAGCTAGCACATGTCCTAAACATGTACATACCAAAATTCAAACTTATTGGTAAATTCTCCCAAAGCCTTCCTGCCTGAGATGTCATGCATTTTAAAGATGACATTTATGTTACGACGATATCCTCAGCACATGACTTTTTGTTACAAAGTTTTCATTTTTATAATAATAAATCCAGAAATGACAATTCAAGTTGATATAATTGCATTTATTATGTGGGACATGTTTACTTACTTTATAGGAGAGTTTGAAACATTTGGCTGGAATGTTTGAATCTATACATTATTGTTATATGTATGTATGTGTATGTAGATAAATATATATAACATTATATCTTGCTAATTAATACAGAAAATGATCTTCAGTCATTAAACTTTGTACGTCACAAATGATCAGTGTGATCAGTGACAATCTTTTTCAATCTCTTTTTTTTTATGTTTTCAATCATACACTTCATATCCATTATGGATTCCAGTGATAGCTGTGGTTTTCCATGAACTGTACAAAACCTGGCACAGTGTCATGAAATTCTGATAAATATCTGTGTTGATAATTTAAGTAAGATATACTCAGCAGCACTTTCAGAAAGTTGAGCATTGTCCTAAGGCTTTTTTACTGAAGACAAGGGAGTATTTAACTGCTGTTCAGTGCAATTAGTTAGACTGATTTCATGTGTGGTTTTTAAAAGCCCACATACTGTATTTTGAAATTACTGTATTAGGATATTCCACATAAAGATTTTTTCAGGAAAAGACAATTTTCTTTGATTTCTTTTTACAGAATCATAAAATGAAAATACAATGTAAAGTTTAAAAAAACCCCACATAATACAACTTTTTATCAGTCCTTATGCCTGATGTTTGCAATTTCATCTCTTGTAACTCACTTCTAGGACATCATTTTTTCTGAAATAAAAGGTTACCCTATAGATTTCAGCATTTCAGGATGCTTATCCAGCTTTATCTTTAAGGTTGTATTTTAAATTAATTCATGAATTATTTTGCATTTATGGTAGAGTTCGCTGCCCCAGAATAGCTCATTTGGTTGGTTCTGTTTCTGCTCTTCTGTCAGTCAAGGCGAAGTAACTCAGAATAGCTTGTGTCTATTGAGTAGCTAAGGTGGCCATGGGCATACGGATATTAATACATAAGTCAAACATTATGAGCCAGTGTGTGTACCTCACAGACACGCCAGAGATCTGTCTAAGCACATGAACCACGTAGCTGTGTTTCTTTAAACAGTGACTTTTCTCATCTGTCCTTCCACTTCCTCAAGAGTGTTTCATTCTCTCTCATGCATCAGATCGGATGCTCAGGCACTCATCTGCCCAGCAGGTAAAATCTACTGAAGCGGGCCCGTGCACAAAGTGCGTAGTCCCGGGGTTTTCACCGTGCCACCACCTAAAGAGAGAGTAGGGGCCAGTTAGCCTGGGTCTAGCTGCAGGAGAGAGCATCCATCCCTGTGGTTTTGGTTCAGTGCCTAATACATGTAAGGGTCGTATTTAAAATGCCCAGGGTCTTTAAAATAATCTGATTAACTGTAACCCTTTCACATTTTCATTTACCTTGTTTAAAGACGTTACAGAAATTAAATGCAACAAATATTACTGTTATAAATGCAACATTTGCTGTTGGTTAGAATGAAGTAGAAGAAAATATATTGGTGTCAGTGGACATCAATTTTGCTGGTTGTCACCTTGGCATCTTTTAATCTCATGCGAAAGGCTGATTTATTTTGGATTACTAGCTTGGTCATGATTGGTCTGGACTGGGTACATAAGAAAGCACAATGTCCATTTTATGGCATTTGAAAGTTTCTATATGTTTTTCATGCAGCTGTTACTTAGTGGTATTTAATATCTCAAGGAAACACCATGCCAAACCAGAGATGTCTTTACTAGGAGGAAAGGGGCATCTGGAGTTCTTGCTTTGGAGGCTGATTCTTGCCCTACCTGTTGCTCTGCTTTGTGGGACAATAACCTGGAATTCAAAAAGAAGCCTAAGATGAAGATGATAGAAATGATTTAGCATGGCTCAGACTCAGGCAGAAAACAGGTAGAAGTATCTGAAGGATCTGATTTGGAGGCATTCGTGAACTGTATCTAACACACAGTGACAAGAACAAGAGGTGATTTACCAGCGTAGGCATTCCCTTGCCCAAATACCTTTATTGTTTAATGTTAGTTTTTATTATAATTTATCACATAATTTTTAGTCATTGTCACTCACTGATGAACTGAGTGGCAAGTACTGAGCTAGAGCCATGCTCACTGTTACATTTCATCTCTGATTCAAAGCACATTGAATTCTATCTTCAAATTTAGCAAACCTCAAACAAGTGGGACATGGGTAATCCTTACTGTTCTGGCCAGGAGCCAGAAAATGAGAGTGCTCTCCAAGAAGGTAGGAGATGAAAGTTCAAAACCCTGAGATTTAATTAAGCATTTAACCCAAAGCTACCATGTTCCAGGTGAGTTCCCTAGCCGTTAAGCTGTTACATAAAAAGCAGTTACAGCCAAATTGAAAAGGAGGTGAGCTGCTTCTCTGCTCTGCTTTGTACATCTGAAGTGGCCCAACAATGTGATGTCCATCTGGGGATGTATCTCAGGTGGTGGTGTGCCCAGGTTGGCTGTTGTGGATCCTGTTCTGAGTTGCTGCCTGGCTCACTGGGAAGCTGATCATTTGGGTCAATTTTCTGGTTTCTGTTCCACAGGCCAGGTTTAAGCACCCGACTTCTCAACTGACTTGAGCCCTGAGTGAAAGTGTCTTGGGAAATGCCAAAGTCCCCACAATGGTGATAGTCAGCTGAGAACGTACGGAAAATTTCAGTGTTTCTCTCTGTGAATATATGGAAAGAAATGTCAATGCTAGTGTTTAAATTCTTAATTTATTAACAGCCTTATGTACCATTTCAGGTACTTGAGGTTCGTGCTTCATATAGTTTTATACATGCATTCTTACTGACAAAGCCGTTCATTATCATTGGGTTGCCATGGAGTACTGATCACACGGATCTGGGAATAATAACCCATTATGCTAATATAGCTTGTCATTGTGTTTGATGCGAAGTGATGTCCCATAACAACAGCTGATGTTTGTAACTAATACAATTTATGGTAAGATCACGGTTTATGGAACAGTATTGCCAAACATTGCCTACCCTCTTTTCTTTGAATTATCTTTTTGATTCCATACCTATTTACAAAACCATTTATGCATTTTTTAGGTCAGTATTGTTCCCGTTTTGATTTCTTTCTACAGTGAGAATCACTGTTTTTTAACAGAACAATTCCGTCCTATTTGCTTAGTGCTTAGTGTTTTTCTTCTGAGCTCTCCTGCCACCTTGGAGCCTCAGCTTTGTGTTATAAAGTTCCCTTTGGGACAGAGGCAGGACAATTTACTGGATTTGGTGAAGTTCTTAGGTGCCACAAGAGAAGAATGAAGAAAATTATATTCAGTAGGCGGAAAACATAGTTCTGTAATGCATACAGCATTACCACAGCCTTGCTTATACACTCAAGTGTGAAACTGAATTTTATTTCAGACTGTGCTACTATCCAAGGAGCAGGCCTTGAATCTTTATATTGATTCGCTTCGTTCCATAGCAGGTGACCAGGTGTTTGTTGGTGATCTGTAACATGCACTAAGATGTGGTTTTAGCCTTTTCCAGATTCTCAGGACAGTCCACCTTCATAGGCATGTGAACATACTTTCAGTAATAGCATTTCAGCCATCATTCTTCTGTGCTCCTCACACAGTGGAATTTGGCTTCCTGGAAATATCACTGCACCTTCAGACACCTTCACTTTTCTATACAAGCGTTCTCTTAAGGCAAGCCACATTTTTTTATGGTTATCACTTCTAGTTATAAAGCATATTTATAAATTATTCTGGCAATGTACTTTTTCTTTAAAATATTCCCTGAAAATTGAGTTATCCTAATAAATTGCCTCCACTTTCATGTTCCCCTGAGGTGTATTCTACAAAACAACCCTTAAAATCAGCTTCTGTTTTGGCAAAGCCTGTTTGACAAGCAAACCATCATGTCAGGAAATTTTTACATATTTCACTAAGATACTCTGATCACACATGTTATATTTGTACCTGGATGTACAAAGCGAAATCAAGTACTGATAGGCATTCAGACTTCTGCCTCTTGATATTATCAAGATTAGACATAGAAGAATCCTTCTTAGAACATCTGTATCACACTTGTACCAATGAAAGATTGTTCTCAGCAATATGTTTTCTACTAATGTATTCAGCATGTCATAAATTATGCAACCAGAAAAACCATTGTGTCATCCAATCTGTTCTCCTCATAGAGCAAGCTTTATGGCTTCTCTGAATTAATTTCTGTTTGAGCTAAAGCACATCTTTGAAAAAAAAAAAAAATCTTAATTTAAAATCTCCACTAATGGAAGAATCAGCACCAGCCTTAATAGCATTGTGGTGGTTAATTTCCTTCCCTTTGTGTTTCACTTCTTTAATGCATTAGTCTGGTTTAAAATTCCAGACATTGGATGTTACTGAATGAAGAGCTGTCTGTTAGCAAATTTCTGTTCCTCATATTCATGCTTAGCAGGCATGGCAGGCATCTCACTTACCTTTCAGGCATCCTCGATAACTTATGTTACATCTGACGTCAAGCCTGGCTTTCCTGATAGCCAGTGGAGAGAAATAAGCACTTTCAGGGTACAGTTCAGATGAGCTGCTTTAGATGTGTTTATTAGGAGGTAATAAATCACACCTTGGAATTGCCTGCACGCTTGTGTTGTCTAAAAGAGCATTTGGGGTTGAGTGGCTCCATTGTAAATACGTTTTGCAAACAGGTGCTGTTGTAGGTGCAATAGGTGCAAATTTGTGCCATTAGAGGATATGATTAAATGACTGTGTAACTTTCTCATGGTCAAACTAAACTAAGCTTTAAGGCAAGTTTTCCAGTCATTAGTTATAGTTTCCTTTCCTGAATGTCCTCTAGTTCATCAGCATCTTTCTCAAGTTGCAGACACCGGAACCAGACTGAGCATCCAGCAGTGGTTGCTGAGACACTGACAGTGAAGCAGCAGAGCTTTCCTGCTTTTGCTTTTGTTTATCCTGCTTGAAAAGGCTCTCCATCGCTCTTCAGGTCACAAGAATAGCAGCCTGTTTTCAACACATTAGTCATCCTGGTCTCAGGCCTTTTTTCATAATCAGTGCTTCCCAGGAATAGAAAGCCTTATTCTGTCTGTGTGGTATGCATTCTTTGTCTCTGGCTATGCAATTCTCCATAGGTTAGAATTAATATCTCATATATTCTTTGTTTGCATTTAGTTTTCAAAATGCCATTCAAAGTAGAAGGACCTTTTCACTATTTTTTCTGTCTACCACTCTTAATTTGTGTTTTGCCTGTAAACTTTACAGAAATGTTTTTCTTTTATGTCATCAACAGTAAGGAAAAATAGTACAGGACCAAGAACTGGCCTGTGTACCTCCACTAGAGGTACATTCATTAGGGTATGATTCTCCCTTAACCCATGTTAAGAAGTATCTGTTACCTCGCTTTTAATCTGTTTTTGTTGTCAACATTATTTTTTTGGTTCTCATTTTGCAGTTTGATAAGATACCAATCCAATTGCCAAACAGAAATATAAGACTACACTTTTAACCTTGCTAACCAAATTTATAAGCTCGTAAAAAGATACAGTTTGGTTAATAAAATCTGCTTTCCATAAACCTATGCTTATGGCATTGTGTTATTATACTTTGGTTCTTTATTAATGCAGCCATTTGTGGATGAATATCAGACCAGCTGTGTTGCAGTTGTCTGGATTGTCTTACTGACACTCTTAAGAAAACCTGATACAACTTTAGTTTCGTTCCAGCCCTCAAGAATACTGAATTTCCCTTTGAATATCCATAAAAGGAATCTTTTTTATTATTTTCAGATGTAATTAGACTCTTCAGTTTTTCTAAGGAATTACCCTGTTTTGTCAGTGTTTAAGCTGTTTATTTGGAAAATCCAAGGTTAACCTTAGGATTCTTTCTTTATTTTCGTAACCAACTGATGCAGAGTTCATCTCTATAGGTTCCTGTTCCTCTCCAAATTTAATAATGTATTTCTGGCAGTCACTTACTCCAAAACATTTAGACATTTCAATATATGGGAGGAGTTTTCTGTTATGGCCCACTGACCAGCATGAGAGCAATGTCCTGTCCATGTTGCATTTGGTATTTGCAACTGTCTGGTCATGCAGAAGGTCCTTCGGACAGCAGCCAAATTCCTTGTGCTTCATTCATTTGTTGAAGTGAAAGTTTTTCAGTAGGCAGCTATACTGAAGCCAAACTTGCAGAAACCTTCACTGAGCTCATGTGGATGGTAAAAGTTGTTATCTTGTCCCTGCTGGCTTTATATTTCAGAGTCATCATGAGAAATATTCATGTCCTGGAGTCTGAGTCCAGTCAAGCAGCAAACGTTGACACTTGTTTTTAGATTTGTGGCTAAGAAACAAGTGAACTCCACTTTCAAAGAAAGAGTTGTTAATGTAATGTTAATAATGTAATGTTAATAAGGGGTTATTAGATACTACAGCATCATAATAGTGTGTGGCTAATAAAAGAAGACACATCGTGTGTTGGGTTGTCTGTAAGCAAAGAGGCGAAGTAGTGTTTAGTTTCATAGAGAAGACAGACAATGTTGTGAGCGTGCTGCTGCAGCCAGTGTTAAGTAATGACAATAATGATTCAATCAGTCATAGAGCAGGGGATTGATAATGATAATTATTTATCCGGATTTTGGCTGCAAATTTTTTTCTCTCATTTTTCTTTGTATAGATGTTACTTTGTATGCTCCACTGCAGAGGGAAACATGAATGGATGTCTGACTTACTCTCACGTTAGTGTTTATTCACAAAAATCTCTCCTGTGGTTTCATCACAGAAAGCTTCACAAAATTTTGTAAAAGTCATCTTGGCCTGTGAAGGTTTAGCTTGCCAGTTCACAGCGCCAGTTTGCGGCTTGGTTTACTCCTGGTATTGTGCCATTTTCCACCCACACGAGCAAGGGTATGAATCCTAGCCAGCAGCAGCTGAAATGCACCACGATGCAATTCAGTCTGTACAAGATGCTCTTGAAGAGTTTACAGACTTAAGAGTGAGAGTCCCCTCTTACAACCTTGGATGCATAACTTTGTTGTCCATTCTCCTTCAGTAATCACTGACAAGTGATAGGCACCTCTAGAAAGCGATTTATTCTGTCTTAAGCTAAGAATCTAAGAAGGATATGATGAATCGCCTAGAAATGTCGGTCTCTCTTCATTTACTCTACTCAGAGCCTAGATGGCTAGATTAAACTCAGTATTTGGCTTGTAGGTGGCTAAATTTAAACCTTTCCCTAAAAGGCAGCCATAGAGTAGCTGAGGTGCATCAGAAGATAGGTCAAGGAAGCAACTACAGTTTTAAAGGTTTTTCGTCAATGTAGTACTACACTTTGAAACATAACTAAACATGACATCGTATTTATTATGGCATGATACAAGCAAAACTCTTTAGGCAATCTTCTCTTAGCCATTGAACAGTGTTAGGTCAGTGGGACTGTTCAGACCATGCAATTTCAGAGGGATATGAGCTACAGCCTGTTTCTTTTTGTGTATCAGTAATACAATACTGCTTTTATTTGCACAAGCGCATTACAACACACTCAGGTTTTCATTCACATGTGTACATTGCACAGAAGCCACATCATCTGTAATCGATACGCTGTTTTAATTCTAGTGAAACACGTGAGTTTTTAACAGCATGAACCAACTTTTGTCAGTGGTTTGGAAGAGCAAGTGGGGACAAAGACTCAACAAAAATTTGGGGAAGGTTCTGGTTCAAACATCTGAGGTAGCTACTTAAATTACAAGCATTTAATGTAGTAAAAAATAAACAGTTTCATTATCTTTTTAAAATTCCATCTTATCCAGACTCTGGCAGTTTTATTAAACATTTTAGGAGAAAAGGAAAACTGTATCTCCAAGAGAAAATGTGTAGGGAAGGAAGATGCAGGTCACATCCTCCCTTGTTTGCTGGTCCCTCTTTTGGAAATTACTATTCCTTCTCTTTTGGACTCTTTTAGCATGGTGCTTTCTTGGCACTTTTCCAGATTCACTAAAAATAATTCTTCTGCTAACACCCATCAACCACAAATTGATGGGAATATCTTCATCTCCCTGTCTCTGAAAAGGAAAGCAAACCCAACAAAATGCCTGTCTAAAAATCTTACAGGAATCTATTTTCTGATCCAACAAAACCAAAATGGAGGCTAGCTTCTTCCCCTAGTGCATAAAAAAGTATAAAAGAAGAGTATGAACATCTTTATTTAAAATAAAAAGCTTTTTAAGCTCTATTTGAACTGAAAGAGATTCTGGCATTGTTTCAGAAAGAAACAATTTTTGTTTTTATTTTTTAAAAATAAGTTGATCTACTCATTTGAAAATTATGATCTGAATATATCTTTCCACTCTTACTTGGATTTTTTACTTTTGGAATAAGTGGCAATGATAACAAAACTTTTGAAGTTGTCTAGAAAAGATCTTAAAAGTATATTGTTAATCTCAAAGAGGCAGCATGTCATTACCATACAAAACACAGAAACTGGGTATTTATGTTTGATTTGGATCCCATCAGAAACAACACAGATATGTCCCTTACTGAGAAGTCACCCCCAAATGAAATACTCCAACGGCAATTGGAAATTGTTTGGGGATTGTCCACATGATTTCCCATGTCATCTAGCTTTTTCAGTCTTTAATGTTACAATAAAGCAAGCAAATTCTTCAGCATACTGGCATATGTAAACAAGAAAATAATAATCTAGAGGAAAAGGAACAGAAAAATAGATGGTGAGCAAAGAGAATGGGCAGGAAGGCAAACTGATTTCTTGCCGTACTCAGATGTCTTGTAGGGATCTGAGGTAAGAACCCAGGGAACGTTGTTCAGCTGCTCAACCCTTGACCTGCAATTTAGGAGAAAGAGAGAGGGCAAGTCTACGTCTTACGGGATCATAGTTACTAGGAGCTTTGCCAAGTCAGTGAAAAGGACTTTACAAAGTGGATGGACATATATGACAGGATTTCCTGTTTGTTTGTTTGTTTGTTTGTTTGTTTGTTTGTTTGTTTGTTTCTTTCTTTCTTTCTTTCTTTCTTTCTTTCTTTCTTTCTTTCTTTCTTTCTTTTGGCAGTCTTCATCCTTGAATCCCCTGCATATGGACAGGCAGTCTTTTGCAAGAGGAGAAAAAGTGTTCCACTCACTGCTTTCTGTTACAGGGTGTTGTATCACTTACCCCTCTCTTGCACAGAATGGCACATCTGAGGATTACAAAGCTCAACACCTACCTGCCAGCTGCTGGGAAGTGAGGGCCAGAAGATTGCTAGCAGCTAATCAAGCCAAACTAGCAGTTTTAACCTTTCCAAGGTACCAGGCTGAACAAGATCCTTAGCTTCAAAGCTAACAGGCACTTCACCACATATATCCACCTCAAAGAAGTCAAGTCTTGTCAGTGTGTATAAGGACTGTTTGAATGTTTCCCTGAGCTTGGGCAAAGATACCTGTTTTACGTGGAATTGTTGGGTTTTATCTTTGTTACATTGCAGACCATCTATCTAATTGGCCAACCAAAGTAGCTCTTCCTTAAGAGTCCTGTATTTGGAATAAGTAGGCTTTTGAAAGAGGATGAGTTGGGATAGTTTTATGTTATGTTCCTGTGTCAAGACAGCTGCACAGAACAACCTAGTGTCTTCTCCAAGTAGTTGCTTGAACAACAGTTTTAGACAGAATGTTCAGAGCCTGGAGTTTTAAAATACAAGTTCACTGAGATTTCTATTATGTGTAGTTTTGGAGACAACTTTGTTCTACTAAGAGGGAAAATACATTTGAGGTTTTTTGCAGTATAGACTCTCTCATATGTTCTTGTTGTCTGTTATGTGCCTGTCTGAGTCTCCATACTGCTGTCAGGGGGTGGATTTGTCACTGCAAAGAATTCCCTCACCTGCAAATGAGCTGTCACAGGGAATCAATTTCATGCAATATGAATATTTGTCTACATGTTTTGTTTACTGCTTATTTTACATTTTTTACTGCAATAGAGGAAGCTTTGCAGCAATACATTCAGTGAAGTGTAGTATCAAAGGTCCACAGTTGATACTTTCTGCCTGGGACATATGTATTCAAACGGTAATTACACATCTCTCCATCCCTAGGAGAACGCATGCCAACCTCACTACAGTTGGAAGTGTAAATGGTTTCTAGCACTACAGCAGGAAAGCTGTGTCTGCAATGCTATTGCTTAGGGCAGATTCATAAAGCAGCTTTTATGTGGACCTTAGAAATTGCTATAGGCCATACAACCAGGTTTCCTTACATTTCTTTTAATAATTAGTTTAAACTATGTTTAGATAAGCATGCAGTTGCAAAGAGGTTAAGAGTATCTTAAAAAGGGTATATGTACTCCTTGGTTATCAACTCTTTTAATAAAAAATGGAAAATAAACAGTAAACAAAACCTGTAGGCCAATATTCATATTGCATGAAATTGATTCCCAACGCCGATACCATCATAATTACACACTTTTACTTTCTAAATAGTCTGGATGCGGTACTCAGATGTGCACTGAATTCTTCATGTTCTTTCATTTTTGAGTTTAAACCCTGTAGGAGAGGATTAGAAACACAAAAAGATCAGACATTAGTAGCATCAGTTGCTCATCATAAAGTCCTGTACTTTAAATAAATGTATTTCCTATAATATGTATAGCAAGTCATTAATATTATGTTTTATTGGTAAACTTTATGCCTTTATGGTTGTTTTTTTTGAAACATGCAAATGAATTATGAAAATAATGCTCACACTGAAATAGTGCTACTACTGCATCTTACTAATGTGCTGGAATAATATTTGCCTTGGGTATCTTACAGTTTCTTTCACCAAGATAAAAATGGATCTGCTAGACTTTTACTTTGTTCCTTTCAGCAAAAGTTTCCCTGGAATTTTATTGGTTTTGTCTGTCAAACTCAAACTAATTGGGAATGTTCTCCTTCAAAGGATGAAAAAGCCAACTTTTGGTAACCTTGGCACATGTGGAATGTCCTTGTAAATTAAATTCTTCACACTTTATTTAATAATGTGTTTTCTTTTTAATATTAAAATTGCAGTTTTAAAACAAAGCACATTTTTTTAAGAGTTTTTTCCCAGATGTACAATTATCCTTAAGGATATGTATTTTTTCACTGACTCTTGGCATGGGAAAAGAAGAGATAAAGACATTGGTTTTATCACAAGGAATTTAAGCTGTATTCACTTTTGGCCAAAAGACCTTAGTGACAAAACAAAACCCATCCTGTGTTGTCTCTGTGCTTCGCATTTCTATACTAATTGCTTTCAGCTTGGATTGTATGATAATACGTGTGTTTGATATGCAAGGTTTGTTTATGTCGAACTCCATTATCCTGTCTCATGTTCTTGGAGTGCCTGAAGTAGTTTCGCTAATCTGTCAGCATAGTATGTACTTGTGGATAAATATAGACAGGCAGCCACTCCTGAGTGGTCATCATCATATGCTGAAGCTAAAAATTACTCCTTTGGTTATGGAAAGGCTGATCTGATCCGGAGGCCTGCTCTAGCTCACACATTTTAGGTCTTCAGCTCTTGTCTATTAAAAACCAAAATCAAAAACGTAAAAGAAATGTCTTGCCTCAATGTGGAAAAAATTGTAGTGAAGTATAAAACAGGATTATGAAACAACTAATTTCCTTTTCGATTTTAGTTAGAAAAGGATTCTGGCTTTTCTAACTGAAGGAGTGGAACATTTCAGGTATTCACAGGCTCATGGATATTACAGTAGCATGTTGGAGAAAATCCAGTGTGATCGGCTTTATAAAGGGGCTCGGTAGGTATGAAAATACTGCAAATCCATGTTTTGGTTTGTGTTACTAGTTGTTTGTTGTTGCTAAAGTGTATATTTGACAGAGTTAACTAAAAAATCTGCAATCTCTGTTTCTTCTGCTTAAAGATTCTGAAAATTCAGTAACTGTGTTTGACTGAAGTTGTATCCTGGGTAGATAGACTCTTGGTTTGTGTATTATGATCGTTCTGTTGTTTTGCTTCATCTCAGAGCTTTAAGAAAAATACCTGTAGTGTAAATCATAGCAGAGACTCTCTTACGATAATTTAATTTTGTACTCATCCCCGTTACCAGCTTAGTGACCGTGTGTATGTGCCAGAACTACTGTGCTTTTTTATGACTCTTTCTCTGATCGGGGAGATTATCAATACAGGAAAAAAAACCAGCAGTGATTTTCGTTCGGTAATCCTTTCTGTGGCAATAGTATATGGTAGTGGTGACAACCATAAGTGATACTGTATTGCTACTTCTGTATTTACTCCTTGTTTTTAATTTTCTAAAAATACATAACATTGAGAAAATCTTGGGGTTATAGCCTGAACTAAATGAAAATATTTTGTAGGAAAAGAGTATCATTTGGAATACAGCTTATTGAAGATACAGTGGAAAAATAGGGAACATATCTTGAAAACAAGAAAATGGCTTGTTTGAGAGAAGGAGCGCTCAGGATTTCACCCCAAAATGGTAGAGACATCTTATAGTTGATTAATCTTTTTTACAAATTTTCCTAGCAGAGGAGCTTTAAATATGTATACAGCTTTCTAAAATTGACCTACAGATTCCCTATTGCAGGGCCCTTGGGCATCAGGGTTACCATGGTCTCCTGCATGGGGCACCACCATTCACTCTCCTTGGAGTGAGCTACTACTCTCTAGGTGAAGGGCTTAGTTTCATGCAGTACTTGTGTGGTGACCAGTACCCTAAAATGTTCAAACTAAATGTTTCAGTGATCCTTTCTGGTACGTCTTTTTGTAGAACATTATTATTTTGAAATCAGATAGTAAAAATTTAATTTGTCAATGAAATAAATATTTAGAATTGAGTAACACCCTTCCTCCCACTCCACCCTCACCAGATACCTTCTGCGTAACCCCACTCAAACTATATGTGGTGATTTCTCACGTAAAAAAGCATGCCTTTTATTAATGCCAGTGTTTCACTGGCATAAATGGCAAAACTGGACACATCCTTTTTATTGCTATTTTTAAGGCCCAGATTATAATGTGTCAACATAAAGAGGCCAATCATGGATGACTTTAATGCAGCTATTTCTTAAATTTTCAGTCCTTGATTTCTAGTTTTGTGTCTCAGAGGTAACTTTTTAAATGAGCTTTGTAGGGTGCTCAGTCTAGGAAAAAAGAACTATATTCTGTTAAAGCTCATACATCATCAGTGTAGATGTCAGTGACAGTCTAGTCACTGGGCCAGACTTTTGCAATGCAAATATCAAGCATATGCAAATGCTCGAGGTAATGGCACTGAAAAGATGCATTATAAAGCCAAACCTGTGTATAATAGTTCATGACCAACTCATAATCAACTCAGAACCCTCACACTGTTGGCCGTGTTAACTTCCACACTGAGGATGCTTAAATAGAGTTAGCAGCAACAAAATTATATTTTAAAAATTCGAACTAAATCAATGGCATATGTCAGTTATTTCTCTAACTGCTGTAATTGCTGTAGCAATGATAGATGTTAACCCCCAGGATATCCTTTTTCTTTCCTTTGAGTGAAAGGCTGTACAGTCCTTTATTTCAGAGAAGAGCAAGAAAAAAAAAAATTGGTGCACTGACAAATCTCACAAATACTTGCATTTCTCTACTACAGTGTGCAAATAACTGATTTTCCAGTTAGATGTCTGGAAAAAAAAATTAGATCAGCCTACGTCACAAACCTAACAGCATTGATGTTAAAAAGCTTTCCTACTAACAATGACTATGTGGATTTAAATTCCAGTCTCAAAATCCTGGCTGAATGCCACAATGATTGAAGATAAGGGTGGCAGCTCCCAGGTAGTGTGACTAGGGTTTTGTAAGGATGTGAGGCATGCATGATCTCACACACTGCCTTCCTCCCTTCCATCCCTCCTGCATGTCCCTTTGTAGTAAATTTTGAACCAAATTTGCCAGAGGAACAGAAGGCAAGGTTGCTTTTGATTAGATTCCTGCAGATTCCTTCGAGAGGGAGCCTGGGATGGTTGTGCTGGCCAGAGAGCGGCGGGCGGCCCAGCCAGGCTGTGTTCAGCTTGGCAGAGGCTGGCTGGTGGGCAGCCTGCCTGCTCAGCCCCGGCAGAGCTCGGGAGGGAGCTTGGGAATGACTGGGGCAGCTTGGGATGAAGACAGAGGGGAGGGCAGGGCTTTTACTGCACAAAGGACACGAGTCCTTAAGAAAATTGGTTTCGCTGGTCACAAAAATAACCCATTTTTCCTGAGAACTTGGTGATCAGACTAACTTCATGGATAGATGTGAGCCAGTCAAAACTACATATTTGGCAAATATATTAGTGATTGTAAAAATATTATCTGACTCCTTCATAAAGCTATTTGTGTAGAAATTACCATTACGTGTATATTTGATTGTCCCTGTAAATTTACATCTGATCCTTTGCATCTCACTGTCTTCATGCTTAAACTTTAGGAGAGACGAGGTGATGACAGGAGAGCAGTAGTGCCTATGCTCTCCGCTGGTGCCTCTTTTTCATTACTTTAAAGTAGATTATTATTCAGAACAACAGGGTATTTTTAGAAACAGTTTTGTATAATATAAATGTAGAACTGCTCAATACACTCGGTTCTATGCAGAGTCATAATGCCAACAAAACTCCATGATTGTGCTTTTGCCCTTCAAAAATTCAGTGGAACTTTGCAGGAAACAAATCTAGCATTAAACATCTATCGGAGTGGAAGAAGTGGTACTGCTGTGCTAAAGGGTGATGGCGTACATGATACGTGATGATAACAGCTACATGAATAAAAGCTTTTCTGTCGTCCGTTATAGTCATATAGCGGAGTTCTAAACTTTGATTTTTCTAAAAGAAAATATATTCTCTTTTCTCCAGTGCATCTTTTTTATTTTTCAATGCATGACTTTGGGGACTGATTCTGCCACATCATGAATACTCTCAAACTATAATGTAGTCTTTGGGATTTATGTTTTTTAGTTTTTACAGCAATGAAGTGTTAAAGTATTCAGGAAAAATCTAAAATCTCATGTATTCTTAAAACAATATCATGTAATTAATAGTTGACAATTACTTTCAGTATAGTTGCAATTCCGTTCCTCTACAGAAAAGGCTAAAGGCATTAGATGTGTGGCATCTGTCATTGTAGTTTTCTTTCTTTCTTTCTTTCTTTCTTTCTTTCTTTCTTTCTTTCTTTCTTTCTTTCTTTCTAACTTGGATGCAACATACAATGTAACCCTCTGGAATGCAATTCTGTGGGGAAATTCTATAATGGTATTAGTTCACAGTATTTGCCACAGTTTGTATTGCGTTAAAGCACCTCTGTCCCAATCACCAGCAGGGCTCATGGGTGTTACGACACTTACATTGCATCTGGAGTGGCTAATGGCTGGTCTTCCCACTGTTACTTAATTTGCTACTTTTAAAGTGTCTGTCAAAACTAACAGAGGCAGTACCTGCCTGAAGACCAGACATGACTTTTGTTGCCAATAAGAGCTAAGCCTGAGGATTTTGTTTTGGAAATTGTATGCATAGAATGGTAATATTTGAATTAACAAGTTTTTGTTTCATAGTTCTGCAATTTATTTTTTTCCTCAGTTTCCTGGAAAAACATTAAGCAGAGCTAAGCCTAGTACATAATATCTTGATATTGGTTATGGGGAATTCACAGAATCATGGGATAATTTAGACTGGAAGGGATCTCTGGAGGATGACTAGTCCAACCTTTGCTCCCCAACTAGAGAGGTGAGGCCTTGTCCAGTCTAGTTTTGACTGTCTCCAAGAGTGTAATTTCTACTATTTCTGTGGACATCCTGTACCAGTGTTTGATCATCGCCTCAGAGCAGAATTTTTTTCCATATATCTAATTGGAATTTACCGCATTCCAGCTAGTGTCTGTTGCCTCTCATCCTGTCACTGTGCTCAAAGAAGAATCTGGCTCCATCTTTGCTGTACTCCATTAGGTAGCTGAAGACTGCAATAAGATGTCCCCATAGCTTTCCTTTCTTAAGGTTGAACCAGTCCAGCACGCTTAGCCTGTACTCATGTAGCAAGCACGTAAGTCCCTGACCATCTTCATGGTCCTGCCTTGGCCTTGCTTCAGAATAGCAATGTCATTCTTGTATGGGGGAGACCAAAACTGGACACAGTACTCCAAATGTGATCTCACAAGTGCCAAATGGGACTGTAGGGTTTGGTACTTTCAGGAAAACTAATATGTAATGAACATATTTTGGCCATGGAAAAAATTTCATGTCTGACTCTTCATGTAAAATTTATACTGGTGAAATGCAATTGTTTTTAAAGGACTCATTCTTGATTGACCTCAGTATAAATAAGGGGAAAATCAGGCCCTTTACAACTCACCTTAGTCAAAAGATCAGAGTCCTGACTTTTGCAAGGATAGGTCAGTTTGAATAGCAATAAAGAATAAATTTGTTATTTGACAACTGAGTTACAGATCTGGCCTTCAAGCAAAGGATAAGAAATGAGGATGCTATTCCAACAGTTAGGTGTCAGCAAGTCTTACCATGTAAAAAAAGAGGATTAAGTGTGCACTGCATAGTAAAGACTACTCGATTTTAATACTTAAGATTTCATTTTTGATTTCTTCTTCCAGTCTAGATTACATAAATTTTACCTATACCAAGGAAATTGTATTTATGTATTGTGTATTTCTTTATCAACTAGTTCTGGTTTTGCTTTGACAGTATAGTGGGCCATTGGGGTGCTCTGGAAAAGTTAAGACATGTTGAATTACCCAAAAGTAAATGTCTCGTTTCTACATTTCAGCTTCTCCAGTTGGTAACGGATATATCAAGCCACCCGTCCCACCTGTTTCTGGTACACAGAGAGAAAAAGGACCTCCAGCCATGTTGCCTATCAACGTTGACCCAGACAGCAAACCAGGCGAATATGTCCTCAAGAGCTTGTTTGTTAACTTTACTACTCAGGCTGAACGCAAGATTCGCATCATCATGGCAGAACCTCTTGTGAGTAAAAAGAAACTCTTAAGTATATATGGACTTTGCTTTCAATTTATTTTTAAATAAGGCTTCCTTGCTCTGCGATGGAGAATATTTTGCTTGTAATCTGCGTTGGAGTTTGCTAGTGTTTTCCAAACAGTAAGATATGCTACTATGGCAATTAGAAGGTTGTGGGAGAGGACAGAGGTATGCAAAACATGCCACAGGGGTGACATGAAAAGGAATTGATATTTTATTTCTGTGTGCAATATGGACACGTGTTAATGTTATTGAGAGGCAGAAGAGGTGTCAGCCAGCATAGATTTCACAGCTGGGAAAGCAATCACTTGAGTTAAAATAGATCAGAAAATGCTGAAATATGATAAAAATCTGGATTTCTGAACATTACATGTTTTCAGCTAAAACATGAAAATGAATAGCACTGCTGGTTCCCATTTGAGTTCTGACAGTAGTAGGTTTCATAATCTAAGAAAGTGCTATAGCACCTCTTGTCCATAGATGAAAAAGTGTGCAGCATTTGAAAAAGGAACTACATTGCAAGGTCTTGCACAGTCACTGAGAGAGCAGTCATTATTTATATTTTAGGCAAATTTAACATACAAGTATTTCTGTTCCAAATTGTCTTATGTAACTGAACTTCTGTGAGTCTGCTATTTTAACCTGAGACTACAGTTTATATGCATTCTTGTTATTGATATAGGGAAGACTAGTTCTATAACCTATATTTTAGTTCTGACAAGGTAAAAATTAAAAATAAAAATAACCAGGAACTTGTATTTCTGAGCTGTAAGGAAATTTTTATAAAATCTTACAATATATTTGTTGTAAAGCACAGTGTAGAATACTTAGTTCAGTTCCCTATTTTCAGGTCTGGATATTCTGAACAGTAAAATTAAGATTGTCTTGGTTCTGATGATATCTGCTTAGCTTTATGTCTCAATTTAGATTCAGAAGCATTTGCTGCTTGGAAAGTTTTTCCAGACTTTTCTTTGAAACATCAGGTAGATGCAAGATGACAGAAATATCTTACATAATTTGGAAATAACACCAAAAAAGCTAACAGGAAGATATATTTTGACAAGGATCCATTTTTTTCTTCTTTCATGAGTCCCCTCCAAATCCCAAAAAGTAGAATGAACTGACACGTCCTTTAAAAAAAAATGCCAGTAGCTGTTTATTACTATCCATTCTCATGTGACACACAGTGAACATCTTCAACATTTTAAGACAAAGTGTGTTGTAAAATTACTTGACAAGATCAGGGAAACAACAAAAAGACCAGGACTGAGAACACAATTTCCTTGCGGTACTTCTGTTACTCTGGATTTTCATGTAATATTTCAGTCATGGATATGAACCAGTGACTGTGATTTATTCCCATTTCACCTTGTGTTAAGACGATTTTGAGTTGCTGTGTGGTGGTATTTTTGTCTCTTTGTGAAACTATGAATATTTGAATGCTGATCTTACCTTATTCCAGAGGTTGTGTAGTGAAATTTTGTTTGGTAAATTCAACATTGAATGTAAAAATATGCAAGAGACTGGAATGTCACCTTCTTCTTAACATTTTCAGAACATATTTCTTACAGGGGTCTAACCATGAGACACTAACAGTAATTCAGTGGCATACTCACATCTTATTAATACTAATAGGACTTACAAGTCATGGCATGCTGCTGTTTGAGGGTGACTGTGACAAATGTGTAAGCAGGTTTTTGTAGACATTCAGTCAAAATGATCTTGAAATAATTAGGTTGTAATGAAAGAAGTGACAAGGGAAAATGGCAAAGATTATTCTGGAATTATGGCTGAGAATTTAAATTCGCCCTTTCTATAGGGTAGCTGTTGGATGTTTAGCAGCTTTGTTCCCACAATTTTACTCTACTGACTAGAATTGTGACCAGGAAGTCCCAGGGATTTGCGAGACAAAGATTATAAATTGGTGGTGCAGAGCCACCCTTTGGCCTTTTTTCACAATAGGTAGTCAAATGGTAAGCTCTTTGAAGATTCTGTTCTAATTAAACTCAAAAGTACTTCAAAGAAAATCAAACTTGCAAAGTGCTCTAACACTGAGATGTTTCTAGTTTGAATTCTCTAAGTTATTACAAGGTATGACAGTTTAGTTTTATAATGAGTAATGAATACTTAAGATATCTTTTAGAGAAGCTAAAATGATCTCTTTATAATTGGTTTTTTCCTCTCTTTTATCACAAAGTATAGCTGAGATTCAAGCTCTGAAGTTACTATGAGATTAAAAGATATATTTATTCTGATATATTCTTTACCTAGACATTTCTTTTCATACACACATTTTGCCTGATTATCCTTTCTGGTTATCATTACTGTTGTTTTTATGAATTTTTCTCTCAGTTTCTTTGGGTTCCTTATGCCTGTTTTTCTTCCTTTTGTGATGCACACAGAGCCCAACTGTAAATTACAGTGTTCTGACAACTACGGTGGAAAACAGGTTTGTGTCCTGCCATGAGTTGCAGATGCTAGCAAAGCACAAAAAATTTTTTGCTATTTTCTAGGGCAGCAGTGAAGGGCAGAGCACCCACCCCCTCCTGCAGCCCCATGAAATCTCAGCTGGGATAGCAAGATTCCAGGGGCAGAGAAAGCAGAGGGCAATGTCACTTACTCCTCCTGCTGTCTTGGCTGTCAACCAAGTACGATTTGACATTTTGGTTACTGGATCTGGCAGTGATCGTCATAAAAAACCACACTGCCTAGTTAATATGTTTTCTAGGCATGAATCTAATGTCAACTATCCACTGCTAAGTCTTTAACAAGTTAGAATGGAAACCTTTTGTTTCCAAATGTGATGATTTTTTTTTTTTTTTTACTTTGTCTGGAGAATATTTTACTCGGAATTTCAAGTCAATTTTTTCACCTTTTTAGGGTGTCTGAAATATAACAAACATTTCAATAATTAAATTAAGTTCACAATTATGTGGCTAATTTTTAATGATTAAACTACTGTACCCATATTGTCAAGTTATATTAATCCAAATTAAAAGTATTTGACGGCAGAATTAATTAAAAGGGATTTTCCAGTTTATAAAATGAAAATCACATAAATGAAATGTAAGTAATTTCTTCCTGATAACCTTTAATAATTTCCTCCTGCTTTTCTGTAAATAACTGTTCTCTTTTCTAATGAATATTAAGAATTCTCCTGAAGACCTTTTTTCACAGCTGATTGCGCTCATATTTACATTTTTATCAGTTTATATGTTAAATCTTCTTTGCATTGCTTCACTTACAAACACAATTTAATCTTTTATTACTGCTGATTTTTTCTCAAGCAGTGGTGACCTTAAAATGAAGCTAGAATGAAGGAGCCAGGCAAATATTTTTGCCAGTTCAAATGATAAAATATGTTTATATATCTTAATACCGAAGGAAAAAACTCAGAAAATAGTTTCCTTTTTAGGACCGTTGATTATCACTTAGGGTAATAATTCATCCTGTGCATACTGATCAGGGTAATCTTTAAATACAGCTTTCAGCAGTACTTACACACAGCTGTAGACATTGATAAAACATAGTGAGCTGCAGGCATTGACAGTGGTTAATGGTTAATTTAGCTGTTGGTAAACTTTCATTATGCTTTTCTCCTGCAAGCGTCGTCTTTTACTGAGCTTGTCTAAATTCAGGATCTCTCTGAATACTGAACTCAAGAACTGAATTTACTCATTATAGGATTAGGACTATCAGCATATCCATGTATTCTGCCTGTAGCTTTCTTTTTTCTTAGGTAGGTATGTCTGGCTGCTGGAAAAAAACTGAAAGCAGTGATGTGGTTGATACTAGTGTATTTATTACTTCCATTTCATTAGAAGCTCAAAGACATTAAAACATACCCCTGCATCAAAACAGAGCTGATGATAACAGCCAAGCAGGTGGTTAGGAAGACTTTGAAAGGGCAAGAATAATGCAAGTTTGTTTTAGTGAACAACCAACATGTGTAGTGGCACTGCTGTCTGATTAGGTTTAATCTAGGCTTCACTTTCTCTAGGCATTGCAGAAGAAATATGCTACGGACAGACTTAGGAGAAAAGGAAGTAGAAGGGGGTTTGATTTTCGAGGGCTGGGCTGTGATAACTGTCCTGGTTTTGGCTGCGATAGAGTTAATTTTCTTTCTAGTAGCTGGTATAGTGCTCCCTTTTGGATTTAGGATGACAATAACGCTGATAACACACTGATGTTTTTAGTTGTTGCTAGGTAGTTGTAGTGTCTACACTAAGTCAAGAACTTTTCAGCTTCCCACATCTTGCCAGGTGCACAAGAAGCTGGGAGAGCACAGCCAGGAGAGCTGACCCAAACTGGCCAAAGGGATATTTCCTGCCCAGGAATGTTTGTCATGCTCCAGATAGAACTGGGGAAGCTAGCTGGGAGGTGGGATCGCTGCTTGAAAACAGACTCGGCATCGGGGTTTTTTTCTGTGGTGGTGAGCAATTGCATTTGTGCATGACAACAGATTATATTATGTTATATTATAGTATAGTATATCATATATCATATGGCATGGCATAGCATTATTATAATAATATTCTCTTCCTTTGTTAGCCTATTACACTGTCTTTGTCTCACCACACAAGTTTTTTTCCATTCACCTCCCCATCCCACTAGGGGGATGGGTAAGCAAGTGGCTGCGTGGTGCTCAGTTACCAGCTGAGGTTAAACCCCGACATAACTAATAAGATTTATGTAGGCTGTAATAATACCAAGCAGTTTTATCACACAGCTGTAATGTAGAATTTTCTGTTTTACATGGATTGAAATTCCAGCTGCATCACGTGAGGAATGACTCCTTTGTTCTCATCTATGAGACACATTAGTGTTACACATTTTTACATTTGAAGTCCTCATGAATAGTTTGGCATACACAGGGCCTTTGGACCCCTGTTTATTCACAGTGCATAGACAGAAGTTACTATCAGGAACAAGGAATTTCATGCAAAAGAGGAAAGGCAAACTGCCTTGTTCTCTTCTGACTCTCCACTCAGTATGTGTGTGCCCAGATAAATTGAAAAGAAGCCAACATTATTTCAACAACCTTATGCACGTATATATTGAGAATGCTGTTCTTTTCCCATACAAAATTAACCTCCCTAGGACCTTCTTCTATAAATGCTACAAACATACCAGATTCCCATTGTCATCTGTCCCTATCCACTTCTGTGTCACTTCGTATCACTCAAGGATTATGTCACTAGTCATTAATATTATTGTTTTATTCCACTAGTGTTTGTGGAATAAACACTAGTGGAATTCTGTGAAAAATCAAAATTCTGTAAAACATGTGGGCAGTTCATCCCAACCCTAAGGAGTTCATAGTTCATAATATCGTAATTCTGTATCTAACATATCATAACTTTATTTCTACTGTATTTTTTATTTAGTATTCACATGATATAAATAATTAGTGGATTCATTCTTTTAGATCCAGTTGTGACAAATAATGTGTAGGACATTAAAAATCTATTCTTAATTCTATCTATTCTTTCAATAATTGTCTCTGAAGTACTTCTTTACTAAATTCTATCTCACTTTATTATACTGTGCTGAGGACTGTCCTCTCACCTGTTCATAAAAAAGTGAAGCATTTCCACACCATCTTACTTTAACTACTTGATATATAACCTGAATATACTATGCTTTTATTGTATGGAGCCCTACAGATCTGTTACAGTGACTGCATTAAGTGGCTTGCTGAACGGGGCAGATCTATGTCTGTCAGTTGTAGGACAGGCTGGAGGACCAAGGACAGTCACTGTCCTCAGGAGAAGGCCTCATCTCCTCATGCTCCCAGCAAGTGTCAGCTCAGCAGAGTTTCCTTCCTGCAGGTCATTGACTAGATCATGGGTCAATTTTTTAGACTAACAATTGGCCTTAGTATTTATTCAACTCCCAGCCATATCTAAGGACTAAGCTTGATTTCTGTGTGGATTGTCCCCCTAGTTCTGTTTCGTTTTACTTACTTCCCAGCAGCTAACTTCTCTGTTTCAAGAAATCAGTTCAGCAAAGCAGTGGTCTCACTCTCCCCTCCTTCACTAATCGGCTTTTGTTGGAACTTCACTGGTTCTCCAGGTACAGTCCAGCCTTGCCAAACTCCTCTTCACATACCCTTGGCTCTGCCCAAGGTGAAGCCCAAGCTGGGCCAGATCAGCTTGTTATTTCTCCTAGCAGGGTGGCAGCTAAACCTGGGAGATACCATCCATGAAATAAGCAAGCTCTACTCATGTACTCCAAGGATGCGAAGGCACAGAAATATAGGAAAAATCAAGTTTCTATACTGAAGATAGAGGCCACAGAATATAGCAAAGACAGCTCCAAGGGCATAAAGAGCCTTCACTTCTCCTTCCACTCATCACCTTGGCAATAATATCCCCCTCTAGTTATCTTAGTACGTATCTCAGGCTGAGACCTGTAGCAGAAGCCAAGCACTGAACAGTGTAGAGTAGTAGTCCTTCTAGGGTGGCTAATCTTGAACCTCAGGACATCTATCTTCCTGAAAGACCTAGAAAGGTTTATGTGATTCAGTCAGTGGCCACAGGTGAAGTATCTTCTCTGTAGGTCAGAGGGACATACCATAGAATTGAAACAAAGGAGTTGAGAGAGAGAGTATGAAAGACATTTGTTGGTGAAAGAGTTTGAGGAAGAGACAGATGTAGGATTTCAGAAGTAATCATGGCGAGTGCAGGAGGATAGAGATAGGATGCAGCCTGGGTCAGATTCTAGCTTCCATATGAGACAGAGGGGAAAAGTACATGCCACTGTAGCAACCAGGAAGGAAAAGGACACATTTTTCCATAGCCATTGGCATAGGCATTTGCAGCTAGATACAGGTCCATAAAAACACTGATAGATTTCAGAGTATCAACAGGAGCTTTCTCAGTGATCTTGGGGCAAAGTACTGTTTGAGACTTCAGATCTCATTCTGACAGCAAGACTCTCCAGGATGCTTCAGAGTAGTGTTTGAGACTTCAGATGCCATTCTGACAGCAAAACTCTCCAGGATGCTCACTGTCCCTGGGCCTCACGACCACATGGATGTAGTTGAAAGATGGTCAATGGTGCATATGATGGTTCACATCGCTAAGAGGATTTAACATTGGAAGGCAGATTCAATCCAAGGTCGAAGAAACTGTTGCACTATATCACATGTTGGCTGATGCTTGCCAATATAGGACAGAACCTACCACATGCCCCTAATCACATTTTTGTGTAATTTAAGGATATTGGTTGTTACCGTTATCCAGAAAATTAAAGTCATACTAGAGTCATCTCAGGCCAGTCTTATCACTGGTCTGTCATCATGAAGGACTGAATGAAAATCAAGAATCTGCTTTGGTAGTGTTCATGCCAGATAAGTAGCAATTAATTAAAGAGGTGTCTTTTCGTATTTTTGCAACAGCTTCATCCTTTGCATGCTTTCAGGATCATGTTTGAAGACAATGAGGTACTGCTTCATCAGGTTTGCTGTATGTTTTCTGGGCCTGAGTCCAGCATGGTACAGTTTACACATCAGACAGCTTGAATTATGCCATATTTGATCCTGCATATTTACTGGCATGACAAATATGAGAAAAACTTAAGTGCTTCATGTAGCTACGTTCTCAATTTAGAAATCCACCCAATAAGGTCTTGTTTCCTTAGCTGGGCATGTAGTATGGGTGGAAACTGTGACTGGCTGTCGTACTTGTAGCACAAGAACAGTGAAGGCTGACGTTAGCTCTTCAAGGGCACCCTTGCATCCTCCTTGAAAGTCTATCAGACCAGTATCAGTAACTGGGAAGAAAAAGCTTCAGATCAAGTCACCTGGGGACACATCTTTTATGGTACAGCTACAGCCTTTGAGATAAATGTGTAGCCAAGAAAGCCCAAAATAAAGGAGATTTAAAGAAAATGAACTACTGACAGTCATGAGAATTTCTTGAGTTCACTTTAAAAATATGCCTTTCCTCTCTATTGGTCTATTCTATGAAGAAACACATATTTGATGACATTAAGTAGCTACCTGACCTTAAAGCAGCAGTGGCTGTGAAACAGCAGACCATTACAGGGGTGAGGAGCTGCCATTTATTTCAACCGGGTGTCCGAGGGTTAAGAGAAACATGGTTCCTCTTAACAGAGCTCTCAGCTGTGCCTGGAGCAGCCCTGCAATTACAACTCTAAATTTATTCAAATCAACTGATACGGGATTCCTATAGCTTTGATTAAATTAGGTCACATTACTCAGAATGGGTAACTAGCAGTCAGGGCCCTGAGGGCACTAATAAGTTGTAGTGGCCTCCTCTGGGCCTCACCCTCCTCTGCCCACAGCCCAGGGCCCCATTACAGTCCCCAGGGCGACCAGTCCCTGCCACAGCACAGCAAGGCCAGTCTCCAGCTCGCCACAGCCCTGCCCAGCCTCGGCCCATCCCAGAGAGGTGCCTGATGGCCGGGGCTGCTCCCGTCCCCCTGCCTGCCCTGCTCCTGGCGGGGCGAGGGGACAGACCCTGGCTGCCAGGCCCTGCCCTGCTGTCCTCATGGCGGGCCCCAGCTGCTGCGGCCAGCCCTGCTGGGCCGTGACACCAGCAAAGCCATGGGATCACGGGCAGTTCTGTATCAGAAACAACTGCAAGTGTCTCTCTCATGCAGCCATGCCTCAGTACTCGGTAGCTGGTAGGATATCTGTCCTGCCTGATCATCGAGTGTTCTGGATGTTTGCATCCAGACAGGCGTTCTGCATTTTACTCTGCTGTAGCTTTTCTCAGAGGTCTGGTGCCAGTCCTATATTTTCATTCCCAAGGTTCGCAAATGTGGGAAACTTGCCCACCCTACCCAACCTCCCTGTTTTTATAGCATTTTACCAGTTGAGTGTAAATATACTAAAAGAAGGAACCTCGTCCATGGCTTGGAACACGGAGGCCCCCTAAATCCTTGTAGCATTGCTGTCACCATGGGCAGGAGGTTTGACTGAAGGTGAGGACAGCTCTCTCAGAGAATGTGGTGAGCTCAAGAAGGAAGCTGCGCATCCCCCATTCTGTGCAGGAGAAAAAACCTTCCTGCATTTGTCAACAGTGTGCTTCTTGCACAGAAGAAATAACTTTGCTCATCATAAAACAGTTGCTGTAAAACTCTGCATATAGGATTGAAGTGTCAGTTAGCTTCTCTGTTTAGGAAACAAAGATGTACCAAACAACCACAGTACATGAAGGTCAGGGAAGAACATCCTCACACTGTCTTCGCCAGCTCTCAGAAGTAAATGTCAAAGATGGAAAGGAGGGAACAGTGCTGTTCAAGTTACACACTTCACTGTAGTGACCAGCAGGTCGAGGGAGGTGATTCTGCCCCTCTACTCCGCTCTTGTGAGACCCACCTGGAGTACTGCATCCAGCTCTGGGGTCCTCAGTACAAGANGCCCATGGCAGGGGGGTTGGAACTAGGTGATCTTTAAGGTCCCTTCGAACCCAAACCATTCTGTGATTCTAAAATTCTATGACTTTGTCTCCTAAATCTGTTTAATTTACCACTGGATCATTCAGTGGTTTTATTTCACAGAAGTCAGCCTTCCAATACCTGAATATCTATATATCTTGCTCACTTTGAAGAAAATGGATCATATAAGCAAAAAAACCTTTTTTTTTGTGTCTCTTGCTGCAGTCAGGTTTTGCAATGTAATAGCCATGTTTTCCAACTCCACAATGGTTTGTTACTGCTGCTTCCTATAACAGGCCTTTCTCACTTCATTAATACAGGTTTAGTTAGTTTAGCAATAACTGACTTAAAGTGGTTTAGGGTTTTTTTGAATATTCAAGTTTACAATCAAATATCAGTTTCATTGATAACTCTTTTACAAATGTAAATCACTGAATCTGTAATAATTAATTATAAGTATAGAAATTGGGAATATTGATAGTATTGAACTTAACCCATGAAAATCATTAGTTGGACTTGGGACTACTATTAAACTCAATCTGGTACCTAAAATTCAATTAGCACTGCCTTAGTTAATCCACTATATTAACTTTATAGTCCTTCCCCAAGTTGTACATCATGGTCTTTCATGAATTTTTGTCATAAGTAAGGATGCCACTAAAACTTAATATATTCTCTGCCCCAGCATATTAGGTTCCAATTAACAAAATTTTATCTTCTTACATTGGAAGCTTTTAAGTCAGACTCAGTCTACTAGCACAGGTCTTTGATGGAATTAGGGTGTCCATATTAAGTGTTCACATTTCATTTCTAGATGCACTTTTTAAATTTATCAAACTTACAGGTTGTAAAATTCACCTCACCAATAAAATTTCTTTTCTTAGTTGTGCTAGACCCTACCTTAAATTTCAGTAAAGTCATCCCTAGTACTCTTTTCAACTTTCCAGATTTTACAAAAGGAAGTGTTTAAAATATTTCTTTCAGAACTGGTCCACTGTAGCCATCAGCTAATTTGGGCTTAAAATACCTTAGTAAAAAGGAATTTTTTTACTTCCTACCTACAAGAAAGTACCTTACTTCACAACAGAAAAATATTAGAGAAGATACAAATGCTAGGAGCAGTAGGTTTTTTGTTTGGATTTGGTTTTGCAGTTACCCATATATCTGTATCGGCACTTAACCTTTGTTTAAAGTTTGTGACCATTTATTATCAACACTGAGTTGAGAGCATGTCTGGGAATTTTTTTACTGATTGGTAAGAATGTCAGAGTACTTGAGTTGTTTGCTCAAGGTAAGTAGAAGAAAGAAAACTTTCATATTCATTTTTTGTGAGTTTTTTTAATTATTAAGTTCCATGTTATTTTGAGAAAGTTGCAGTGCTAATTTTTGCACTGTGCGTCTAATAGCTTGGAAAGTAACCGCTAATTCAGTGGGTTTGCTTCTCTCTTCAGGCTGCTTGGATTTTGCTCCACTTCTGTGTAGTATTAGTTCTGAAAATCAATTTGCTATTTCTTTGGCTTATTTGGCCATTTTTTTCGATACATCACTCACTTCAGATTAAACATTCTCATGACCAAAATTTCTGTGTCCACATTTTAATTTTCTTGGTAGACAGCATGGGTAAAAGATGCCTTTTGCAGAGAATGTGATAATCGACCAAAAATTAGCCTGTAATACCTCATGTGATGACATAAGCTATCACCAAGTCAGAACAGCACATGGCGTGGACACCAGAGAAGCGAGAGTCTGTATTTGAAGCTGAACAGATGTTTTCTTACACAGTTTTGTATTC
This sequence comes from Aramus guarauna, assembly GCA_013400195.1. Lineage (NCBI taxonomy): Eukaryota > Metazoa > Chordata > Aves > Gruiformes > Aramidae > Aramus > Aramus guarauna. Next base: position 153,613 of record VXBL01002618.1, read on the forward strand.
AGCAGTGCAGGAGTATTGGGCACATCCTTTTCCACATGAACAAAACGGAAGAGCTGTTACAAAGAAAAGAGCAATTGCATAAAGAAAGAATAGACTGAGTAATACTGAGCCTGACTTCTAAATGTGCACCTTTAATTGTTTTTATGTAATAACTGTAATGATAAGTAGGTTTTTGACCTGAGTTTGTCAAAGAGATGGGAGATGTTTATGGGAGATGTAGAATATTTTTGCATATGTTTCATAGCTACTTGATAGCATACGCTTTTTTTTCTCCATATGAAATACCATGTACAATTAGCATTGCTTTCTTACTTCATCTTCAAAAGTTACTTCATGTTCATCAGAGTTTCCTTTATTATTTTTGGAACCTATATGTTTTTCATATGCAGAGTTGTGGTGTTTTTTTGAAGCTGTATTTCATATCTTTTTTATTATTTTTACCTTTAGAATTTCCTTTTGGTGTATGTTTAGAATTTCAAAGGTTTATTAGGGAAATCCCCTTTTCTGTTTATTTTTCTGTGTACCATGGTCACTAACACAGTCTCTTAAAAGAGATACCTACCAGCTAATTGATACTGAGCAGAGCAACAAGAGAAATCAAAGATTCTGTTGTCATCCACTGAACTGGCAATTCATATTTTTATGCATGAGGACCTGCTGACTTGCAAAGAATGGTTGTGAAAACAGACCACTAATTGCCTGTTTCATAGAAGTTCCAGGTGGGAGACATTTGGGAGACTATCAGTGTAAATATATTGGGCTTTCGAGTCCAAAAGCTTGGCTTTCTTAATTGCTTAGGTATAAATTAACTAGATTTCCTGGGAGAGTGGGGGTGGGAATTCCCAAATAGTGAAAAGGTAAATAAGAGTTGAAAATTGTTTCCCGAGAAGTTGAGAAGGGAGGCAGGGACCAGACAGACAAACTGTACCTTTCAGAGGCAACTGACTGGTAGGTTGGCTGCACCTGAAGGGTGGGTGCTCCTCTATGGAATAAAGTTTTGCATGCCCAGCCTTCAAAAACAAATTGGCATCATGGCATTTTCTCCTAGGTGACACAGATAATGGTTTACAGACCACATGAGCACAAGATCGACATACATTTTCTAATCTTTGTACAAAATAACCAATGACATAATTAAAAATTTAGCATGTTTGATCCAGCTGGTTTTGGAGCAGACCTTTTCCTACAAAACATCGCCTTCCTTTGCTGCTGAAAAGAATATAATACAAAGATGTTCACTTTCTTTTAGGGCTGTTGTGATGATTCACCGTAAGCAGGAAAGAATTACACTTGGGAATTTTTGGTTCTTAAGACTGCACTTACATGCATTTTGTATACATTTTAGCTGTAGCAGTTGAATGTGGTCTATGTCTACTCCATTTTACGTGAAAAGGTCTATTCTTCTGCTGTTTCCTTTTGGTAACTCTTCCATCCCAGCAGACTACTCAGTAGAGTATGTATGCTGCTCTTTAGCATGCAGTGCAAAAGTTACATTTTGTGTCAAAATATCCTTGCATCCTCTATGGTCTTATAAAAAGAGGGGGTTTATCTCAGTCAGTGATACAGTACCCAGTCATAGTTCAGTAGGAATAACGTGCCTAATGGTGGCTGAGGTTAGGAATAACTTTAAGGGACATTATATATCATTCTAACATGGTGATGTAATGAAGCTTAATAGGCACTACAACATCCTTTTGTTTCCATGTTTCCCCGAACACTCAGTTCTGTGACAGGTGGTTGAGAAAAGCTATTCCTGTGTAAATTTACCCAATTATATTTGTGTAGCAGCCTTGAAAAGGCATTCATATGTTAACCATTGAAAGTAGCTGACAGTCTTTGGAGAAATGTTTTAGTGTGTCTATGTGAATAGAGGGTTTGACTGATATGTTATTTTTCAGATAAATTACAAATATTATATTTAGTTGATGCATGCAAATGTGATAAAAAATACATTTGCCATTGCATATTCAACATATTCTATTTTGTTATAGTCTATTAATGTTTTCACAACAGCAATGAGGCAGAGGAAGGAAATTAATTCTTAGGTGAGCATTTTGTTTTGTAAGCATTGGTGATGTAAAAAGCTTAGATAGTTTTATTGAAAAACGATAGTTTCAAGTGTTACATGCAAAATTGTCTTTGCTGATCTTTACTGCTTATCTCTAACGTGTATTCATATCATGGGAGTTTCCAGCATGAACAAATACAGAGTATACAATTAAAGGCAGCACTTCAAACAAAAAACAAGGTTGTTTAACTTAGTGATTAAAGATGGAAATGTTATTATCGAGAGTCCATTCTTCCGAAATTTTCTGATGTTTTTTTATAGCCCAGAAAGCTATGAGCCCTTTCAGATTAATCAAAACTTTCTTTATTCATATTTTGTGGTTGTAGGCTTTGGCTCCAAATTCAGCCGACCTATTCATCCAAGATTTGGAAGACATTTCTGTAGAATGTATTATAGCTACAGAGACTCAAGCAGAGTCAACTCATAATATAAAAGGTCCTCTTTGGCATTTCTGAATTGGGTGGGCAAGAAAATAAATAAAAATAAAATAGTGCCTTGAGGCTGGAAAAAATTTTTAAGATTTTTTTAAAAACTTTTAAGTAAGTGTATCTCCAGGGTAAATAGATTGCTATGGCATCTATTACTCAGAAGCAATTTCACTTTATTATACTTTTTAACCTTGTCTTTGCCAGTCCTGAACCTTTGGTATATAATGAAAATGTCTACCATTGAGTATATTTTATATAGTAGCTGCCACAGCAACAATGTTGAAAATACTGCATAAAATGAAATGGTAAGATTTTTAAGGATATTAGAATTAAGTGGTATAAAATAGGCAAGTTGTTTACAGAAGATGAGAAAAAATTTTCTATTGCATAAAGAAAAAATGCTGTTTTCAAAGGCCACCTGAAGCATCTATGTGTAGTTGGGCTGTCTTTGAATTTACTCATCAGTGTCTTCCTGACAATATCAATTGTTACACCCATCATGCACGCAATTGTCTTTATCATTTTATATTGTTGGAGCACTTAGACACCAAAAAACATATTTGTATCTGGCCCTTCATCTTTATCCAGTTCATTATCTATTCAGTATTCATCACTGGTAATAAAGTAAATAGTAATAACTTCTACTTTGAGTTTTCTCCAATCTCGAAACATCAAATATAATCAGTGGTTATTGCCATTCACTACAGGCATACAATGAGTTGCTCTGACGTGGGCACCCCACTCGCAGAGCAGGGGACTATGTGCAGAGACGCTTGGCTTCACGGGGTCAGCTTGGGTCCATCCGGGCTGAGCTGTCGTTGCAGGCAGCGTCAGTGGCCGCACCGTGCTCGGAAAGAGTCAAGGAAAAAGCAGCAACAGCAGCAACATGAACAGGGGGGTGAAGAAGAGGCAGAGACAGCTGCAGTAGCAGCTGCTGCTTGGCAAGAGCGCGAGGAGAAGGGAAGCGGCAAGAACAGCAGTAGGTGTAGGATGGGATGAAGGGAAGAAAAAGGCCTCAGTTAAAGCCTTAGACTGGAGAAATTGAGAAGTTAAAGCAGCAGAACCCTTCCTGGCTTTCGCTAGGTGTCCTTGGCTGGTCTCCATCCCAGGTCTGCCTTCTGCTGCAACTAAGTCTGTTGCACAGCCTGTGGACGGTTTCTTTTTCTTGCCATGGTTTGGCAAGCCCGGGTCTAGTCGCCTGTAAGAGGGCAAGAGATGAGTTGTATTGCCTTCTGAAAATGGAAGGATCTTCACTGACTCAGCAACGGAAGCGTTTCTGAGGTGTTTGTGCTTCCAGAGATAGGTAACAGGTGATTAGGATATTTTCAGGACTGCATTTCCAGACCTGGGTTCCCAGAGCTTGTTTTGTCTCATTTAATTGCGTCCACCTTACGGATAAGCATATGATGAGGAATCCAGTTCTTCATTTCTGCCTGAAACACTGAATGCATTTCTGCAGGGTTTTACTCTGAAAGCCAAGCATTGCAGTGTTGGGCACGGGAACACAAAGCTGCTGGATGCCAAAGCCCTTTTTATTGAAAAAGGCCTTAAGAAACTTCTCTGTGGTAACACAAGTCTTCTGTAACAGAATTAGAAATTTAATTTAAAAAAAAGGTGGTGTGTTGTTTGGGTTTTTTTTTTCCTAAACTGCACTAATTCTCAGTACATTGATTTATCCAAGACCCATGAAAACTTAAGAATCCTTTTGCTTTTAAATAAGTTGAAGACTACTTTTGAAATATTATCTGCTGTCAGATAATCAGCATGCAGCATTAGACAAAAGAGGTATTGTCCTCCCATGAGACACAGCTAGGTAGGGTAGCACCAAGTTACTGACTGAGGAGGAGAACTGTGGCTGGGGTGGTGTCCTGTGTCTGTTTCTGGACTACAAGTTTTTACTGTTTCTGTTCATTACCAATAATCTGTCATAAAGTTCTAATTAATAGTTGTTGTGCCTTTAATGTAACCTGGAGGAGTCACTTTAGACCTTAGAGGTAACAATGAAAAATATTGATGACTGTCCTGGATAAATCAGCAACTTGGTAGAAAACATTTTGTTGATTTTTCTATTTGGTAGGTAGTCAGGGGATACTGTGGTCACCCTGCAGCCAGCCTCCTTGCCAGCTGGCATTACAAGTGGATCAGCATAATTAATTTCAAAATCAGTCAACAGCATATACTGGACATTTTCTCCAGAGAGAAACATTAAATAATAGAAAACTTTGGACCACCTCAAGTCTTTCCATTCCATCATCTCAGCAGCTTTACAGATTTCTTTGTTTTGCATCTCACATCCCCTGGCAGTGATGGTATTTTACCTGATACACTAACAGATGCTGATGAGTGTAGTAGTTTGCTGAAAGCAGAACAGAAAATCTCATGCTGAGCTGGTGGGAGAGCCCCAATCTTGCAGCTGTAGGAGAAGAAAGATGTATGATTCATAGAAGAATAAGGCTCTGGTGCATTTCAGACACCAGCAACAGTAGTACAATTCAGTGCAGAATCATGACAGTGACATGTTTTTCAGAGTGTCATCTGTCTTCAAGTACTGTTTATTTTCATTATGGTTTAGGAGATATGTATACTGGTGAATATATCTAGAATACTGGACTATGTACTTCTACATGCCTCAGTAATTGAGCCTTCTTGGCAAAAGAGCCGTAAAGGTGAATGGCTGCTCACACGTGGGGACTCAGATTTCTGAGTTGGACAATTCTCCTGGGCCTTCACAGCTACTCTGAGAACATGTTCTGAAAATTTGCTTTCATATCAAAAATGCCTTTTTTTCTTTTTTTTTTTTTTTTCCATTTCTCAGTAATACAGTCATTTATTTCCACAATTATTTTCCTTAAAAATTAACTCAATGGTATTTGATTATTCCCGAATCACCTTTCCTTCAGTTTGCGCTGCATGATGCACTGTATCTATGGAGATGATTGCATTGTCTGATAGTATTGTAACAAGAAGGTACATCCTGTAGCTAAATAGATCTCCTTAGTTATGTATTAGAGGAAATACCAGGTGCTTTTTAGGATTTTGAAAAAATTTATTGTCAGTATGAGCACCAAATAACTCAGGTGTACTAAATGGTTAATCCTTTTCTTTCTTGGAGAGACACTAAAGATACTCTATCAGTATTAGGTCATACGTACACAGAGATCTCTTTTGCACATGAAACAAACAGTATCTCCAGCATGAAAATTATCAGGAGGCAAATTATGTGAGTAAAAATCTAAGAGAAAAATAATAGTAGAGTTGATAGAATATATCATAGTATTGATATTAAATAACACATATTTAATATATTTTCTTTTAGGAGAAGCCACTGACCAAATCTCTGCAACGAGGAGAAGACCCTCAGTTTGATCAAGTAAGACAGTTGAAATGATATTATTTCCGTTCCTGAGGCTATGAGACAAATACCTGGAAGGCAGTCTAGTGTCATACTATCGTTGAATACTGCAAAAGCAATATGTCTCAATGTAGTTTCATAGAATGATGAGTGCTTTGCCTAACCATTCTTTGTTTGAAATTAGGAGGATTTTTCCACTATTTTCAAGGTCAGTGTTTTGTATTAGGCACATGTATTATTTCCTGGCTATTTCCCCTGATGGAGGTTTCGAAGCAAACTTTGTATCTTTTCAGAATATCTGATTTTTGAAACAGGCGCATGGCCCCTAATCTTTCTTTTCTGGGGTTTCTCTTATGGTTAATATGAGAGCCTTTAGAATCATTGTCATTGCTGTCAGTCTCATCAGTCTATTTTGTCTCTGTAGCTGTGACCCAGCGTGACTTACACATATGCTGCACTTCACATAGGCTGAGCCAATCTGTTGTATTTAAAACTAAGCATAAATTCAGTTGTCAGGATAAATGCCTATATATGATAAGGTAAACAATAATTAGAGAAAAATGGTTGGCAGGTAAAAAGAATTAAAAACTAAAATAGAATTTATGTCATGCATTAGATTTCATTTAATAAAACAGTAAAACTGTAATTAATAAAATGAAAATTATATCTGACGTTAGATTAATAAATTGATTATGTAAAGGAAATGGGACAAGTTTGAACATAAAACCACAGCAATATGCACACTTTTTAATGAAGGTAAAAGAGAATTAATTTTTGTCAGCAGTCTGTTTCTAAAAAAATTTAGAAAAAATTCCTACATAAATAACCTGGTTTGAAATGAAGAAAGATAGGTGCTAAAGAGTTTAATTTTCATAAAAGATGCCAAAATTCACAAAACTCACTCCCAGCAAGAGGAGGGATAAACTGAAGGTGTATCATAAGCAGCAAAGGTATTTGCTGCTCCGCCATTCGTGCCTCAGCTGCCGCTGCTGTCGCCATAGCTGCTACCCCCATGGCTGCCCGCATCGCTGTGCTGCCAGTGCTGCCAGAAATACAGGACAGAAGGACATAGCAGAAGCAGCAGCAACAGCAGCAACTCTGAAAGCAACTGCGGCTAAGGCCATAAGCTGCAGGTACCGTATTGATTAACTTAACTTTGGGAGAGGGGATAGATATGAGCAGGACTTCTGAACCTCAAACGAATCTAACACATCTTGTGTGTTCCGGGACATTAGGTACATTGCACCAGAAGCAAAGATGCCTTGTGAGAGCCCACTGGCGTTCACAAAGGCTCACTTCATAATTTTAACTTGACAAAGTGATGCTCTTTAGGTTGCTCTGTAGCTGCTTTTCGGGGAGAGGTAGCCTGCTTGGAGGGCTGTTCAGAGCTGGAGGAGAACGGTAGGGTTTCTGTGTTGTACTGGGGAGCTCCCTGTCCGCCTTGCTGACCACAGAGAGACCCCACAGAGGAGCCAGCCACTGTGGACTAAAGGAGGCTGCTTTGTGAGTACTCCCTACCTGCCTAATGAAATTTTTTGTGGTATTCGACCTTAATTTTATATATTTTTTTTTCCTTCCTGTGGGAAGAGTGTCACACACAAATGGGAAAGAAAAACAAGCCACCCATATGCAAACCTTGTGATACTGTTCCTGCAGTGTATTAAACAAACACATAATGGGTGGCCATGATGTGATTAAATATTCATGGTTAAGCAAATTGTGGTGCTTTACAAGGAAGAATTAGAAGACTTATGCTTCTCCTAGTTATTGGTAAGTAGACAGAAAATTGAGCAATTAAGTCAATTAATGAGAACAGCAAATGCTTCCTAGAGTGAAACAACTGTGCATTTCTTACTGTAGGAAATTACTCTGAATGTTGGGGGGAAAAAAACAGATGCAGACAAAAGCCAAGGCAAATTTTGTTACACACAGCATTTGTATATATTTCTACCTATGTGTAGAGTTGATAGAAAAGTAGAGCTGCGATTGCCTTAGGTGTCCTGTCAGAAAACCTTGGTTTCAATTCCTTGAAATTTTCCAAACTATTCAGATTGAAATTTTCAGACTATCTGTCTGCCTCAGCCTGAGTTGTTGGCAGTCTTACCCTTTTCAGATTTCAAGTTGTTTTCTGCTTGAACAACATGATCATTTTGAGATATTCTAGTGCCTCTGGGATTGATGTATGCCTGTGACTGGGAGATGGGACCTGAACCTGGCTGATGCGCCTGTTTTCAAGAACATGGTTCATAGTTACCAAAATCATTTTAGTTTGTCTAAATTGCAGTTAGATTTTCATTCAGAAATTTGTAATGCACAATAGAAATTTGATAGAACTCAGCTAGAGCAGAGACAGGAATATAGTCTTTCTTTACTTGACATGTTTCACTCGGTAGATTAGGTCAGTACACCTCAGTATTATAAAGCTATTTTGCAAATGTTAACATGTCAGGACTATAAAGTTGTCATGAAAGTGTGGATAATTGTGCTGATATTAAAAATGAAGGTGTGGTCTACCTGGTCAACTCGCAAGATGATGATTCCATATGATACTAAAATCCAAGTAAGAAGGCAAGTGCTTTTAAGTCAAACCATTTAATTTTTATTTTTTAAGTTAACTCAAATATTTAAAGAGTCTATGGGGTGAAGGAAGACCAGGTGGATAATCCCTTGCTTCCAGGTAAATAATCTCCCTTCCAGGTAAAACTTCGGTGTTATTCCTGGAACACCTAAAGTCATCTAGCAAAAAGAGGAAAGGCCACACATGATATTCTTGACATTTTTACTACAGAAATTAAGGAGGAAAAGAGGGAAAACCTCCATGAACAAACATTTTCAAAGGGTGTCTAATAATTTTGACTTTCAGTTTAAGGCATCAACTTTGACATACTGTCAAAGGAACCTAAGTTTCATCTTCTAACTTTATCAAAATTATCTCTGTTCAATTTCAGTGAAATTGAGAGGTAATGCTGAAGTGACCAGGTCACTGGTCACTTTAAAATATCTGAGCCACATATTCTAATTGCAAATTTAAAAGCAGCAAAAGTAAGCCATGACTTGATTTAAAATTTGCCTTCTGCAAGTCAGCTTCAGAGGTGGAAAAAAACAGCCAAAAACCCCCCTTTGCAGTCACTTAACAATGAGCAGCATGGAACTTTAGTTACTCGGAGTCATCGGCACCAAGTTTTAACATTGAAACCCCTGAACCATTTAAAATTATTATGAAAGCATTGCTTACTTCCCCTGAGCAGCTTTATCTCTGGCTCTCTTAGAACCAGCATTTTTTCCTGCCCGTTCTCAAACACCATTTTAGGAATGCTAGTTGTAATGGGGGTGATGCATCCAGCTCCTGGGGACCTGACTGTGCACAGGCAGAGCTGTTTCTCTCCATACGGATGTAATGTCAAAACCTCTTGTTAGGCAGACAGGATTGTCCTGTGGGCTCTGTCTAGCTGCCAATTGCATCACCCTCCTCAAACTCATAATAGTATCTTGAGCAATGTATTAAGTAATCTTACTTTTCCTGACTTGCAGAATGTCTCTTTTACCCAAACAAACTGGATTCCTTACACTGACTGTATTTTCCTTTTTAGGTGTAGATGTGTGTAAAGAAAATATATACAGGAAATTATGTAGTTTCTTCATAGGGTTTTCAATATCTTTATAGTATATTTAAAATCCTGTTTTGAAAATTGTTGATTAGAAAACTCTAGTTGCCTAGTGGCAAAGAGCATTAGCGTGCTCTGTTGTCACCAATTACAGACATGTTATTAAATATAGTACTACCAAACTATGACTTAAACTTCCTATTACAGAAAACCATAAGGTTGCAGTACATGAAAAGATCAAAAGCTAGGGTGAAAAAAACCATAATTACTGAAGAGGCTTATCCTCATCCAAGGAAACATTTTTATTAGTCTTTTCTCAGCCCCTACTAAATTATCTTCTGTTCTTACCATGATATATAGACGTTCTGTGAGCTGACAACACTAGAGGCAGAAAAAGGGCACTGTGTAATCTTGGACCAACCTGCACACATTTTTCCATACAAAGATACAAAATGAATGTAATGTTTTGGCCATGGAAGTGAAAACTTAACAGCAAGGCTTAGTTTTCACATGAAACTGTCTATATGAGGTGCCTGTTGCAAGAGCTTCAGCATAAACTGCACAAAAATTTGTGCTCATTTTAATTATACTTCTGTCTTCTTAGAAGTGCACTAGGTTGGAGAATACAGATTGGAAAGAAAAAATATTTAATTTTTTATATACTTTTAAGAGATGGGAAAAAATAGGTCAAGCTAAAAAAACCCCAAAAATAAAAATTAATAATAATAAGAAATGTGGAACACACAAATATAAATAAGACATTAAGCAACACACTGATTGTCTCTTTCTCCTAACAGCCTAAATGTGGTAAACGCCATGCTGTTAGTTATTTCCATCCAATACATATTTGTTAGATGTAGTAACTGAATAATGGTATTGTCATCATTGCAGTAGCACTGCAGTTGGCCCCTTTTGTGTTTTCAGTTTCCCTGTGTTTTACGCATTGTCCTTCTTCACCAGCAGAAGGGCACAGGGTGGAGGAAGCATAAGAAATGGTGGTGATGAGGTCATAGAACAACCCTTGGCTCCTGATCAGAGGTTTGGGTTCAAGCAGTGTGTAAAGAAGTCTATCTGAAGGCAAAATTAAAGGTAACACGTTCAGAACTTGCTGCACACTAGAAATAAATGCAAACTGTTATCCTGGTGGTAAAATAGCTATAGACATTGCTAATGTATGAGCAAGCTAGGTGGAATTACCCATCTACAAAATTATGGTATAAAACCCCCATTTTTTACTCACAAAACCAAGGGCATAAATGGAAACTAGTGAGTCCAACTTAATAGTTAGCAGTTTTAACCCTTCCTAGGGAGATTTAACTTCATAGCACTGTCCAAAAAAAATGCTTAGACCAAGGATGTGAATGAAAGGAGAGCTATGCAAACACAACTACACTACTTGCTCCCAATGCTTCATTTTACAGATTTTTCATTGCGAGTTGACTTATCTAGAAATCCATCATTAGCAGAAAAAAAATGTTTTGTCTCAGAGTCCAACAGAATTGGAGCATGTAGCTGTTTGATTACAGCTTAGGGCAGTTCATCTCTCCACCTTCCCTCTGCCTCTGTCTAGAGTATTTGGAATAGGAATTGTTAACTTTATCTCCTTAATTTCATATTACATATGAAATCCTGGTTGTACTGTGGTCTGTGAGAGTTTTGCTATTGATTTCAAGGAGCAAGGATTTAATTGCAGCTGTTATTTTCCTTGAACCTGTATTGTTTGTAGTTGTGGGGCTTTTTTATAGACGTGCATGAAGTAGAAAAAACATAGTGAAGAGAAGACATTATTGCATGGCTACAGCTATCCTAAATATAGCTAAGACAATGTTTATCAAGTCCTGCTTTCAGTAGCATTCATAGTTAGTGCAAAATCTCACTCCTAATGTCCGTTATTTGGAATCTACACAACAACAATTTGAAGACAGACTATGCAGACACTGTGAAAATAATAGATTTACAAAAAATAAACTAACACTATGCAAAAATGAAGTACTTCAATTCTGCATTATTAAAATGGCAACAAAATGCACATCTAACATCCATAACCACATATCTGGTATATGAAAAAAATGAAAAGCCAAGAAATTAATGATACTGTTGGAAGCTGAATGCAGTTTTGAATATATTTGCTGTTAAAGCACATAGAAATTCATATGTGCAATAAAAAAAGTAATCAGCATCTGTTAGTGGAAACATTTTTTATATTTGTATTTTGACAATATAGCAAGACTTTTATCAAAGTATATAAACTGTAGCAAACTATCTAGGCAGAATTTCATTAAATTTACTCTTACATATTAGCCAAAAATAAATATTAAGTCTTTACATAAAGTATATTTAATCTCTGTGAACACAAGTTTTAAACAGCTCCCTACTTGTGCAGCTTTCTTGTCCTTAAGCTATACAGTAGGTAGTTCATTTATGATGGAAGAACATGATCATTTGTCCAACAAGGACATATTTGTACATCTGTGCACTCCCTTTCAGGAGCAGCACAGAGCTGGAATTCATCTCACTCCTGGAGTTACTTCCAGTAAATGAAAGGGTTGAGTAACCAACTCACTGGCTAGACTTCCCTCCCTTCCTGTTCCCTCAGAGCCAGGTCTTTGCCCAGTCCACCCTTCCTTCCTGTCTTAAAAGTGCAATGACAGAAAGATTAAAAAAAAAAACCTCAACTATATTGACCTTTTATCCCTACTAAAGACACACACTGTAATTTCTGCAGAGAAAGTGTGGCTTGAGGAGATTTAACAGGGATCACTTTGACTTTTTGTGGTGAGTGAAGTTGCGTAGCTGGGATTTAGAGAACAGCATTAATATATATGTTGGTGAACGTGCAGGAAGACCTACTTGAAACAACTTCTCACTTACAGTTAAATATTAGATATTTAGGTCTATTTGGGGTAGACTTTTTAGTAGGGCCTGTAGCGATAGGACAAGGGGCAATGGTTTTAAACTAAAAGAGGGTAGATTCAGACTGGATGTAAGGAAGAAATTCTTTATGATGAGAGTGGTGAAACACTGGATCAGGTTGCCCAGAGAGGTGGTGGATGCCCCATCCCTGAAAACATTCAAGGTCAGGTTGGATGGGGCTCTGAGCAACCTGATCTGGTTGAAGATGTCCCTGCTCATTACAGGGTGAGTTGGACTAGATGACCTTTAAAGGTTCCTTCCAACTCAAACCATTCCTGTGATCCTATGATTCTATTCTAGTCTTGACCAGCAAACCCTTTTTCACTCTATCTTGTAATTAACAGCCAGTGTTATGCCAGCTTCAGAAAAACTTTTGGAAAACAATAGAGAAGCGATTGAAATGACTAAGTGCACTGAGTTGGTAGTGAGTAGTTTGCACTGACACTAGGTGATTTATGTTTCCTAAGTATTTATCTGAAGTCTTACACTTGAAAGCTTTGGTATAATGAGCATAGGCTGCTGTAGTAATTCTTCATGAAAGGTCTCCTGTCACTAGTGCAAGCAGTGCCTTCATGCCACCTTCCACAGCGACTTGTTGCATATTTCAGGTAATAAAATATATCAGAAACACTGGATCGAAAGCTTTCCTAAATTAATACTTTTATAGAAACTTTTATTTTTACAGGGGCAGTTGTTACAACTTTCTAATGCTCCGTGTTTAATTTTAGGCCATAATAGCTGAATAGTAATACTTTACCCTCAATGTGTTTCATCAACTTTAGACCACAACATCACTGTGAATCAGTTAAATTCTGAGACTGAAAAACTGCAAAAGACTTCAGAGTTATTAATTTAAACTAACTGTCATCCACAAAAATTGTCATTTAAGGCTTTAGTAACACTTAGGAATTGTAAGGTGCTCAGTCTCCCAGTTTTGCTCTTGGCTTAGTCACAGAGTTCACACAAGTTTGGTCTTACTCAAGATTAAACTCTACTGTTGTTGTTCCACAAGCACTGCAACGTGCTGGTTTAAATTTAAGCAGGTGGATAAACCTGACAGAGTTAATGACATAATCAGTACTTCACATGAAGTACGTACTTCAGCACTTCGCACCTGCTACTCAGCAGTTTGCAGGATCAAACCCTGCATGATCTTGAGGTGGTCACAAATTTCAAGATCGGTAATTTATTCCTGTTTTAGATAGTCGTTTTTTGTTTTCTTAGAATGCGCACAAATGCTGTAGCTGTGAACATTCAGTTGCGATACGTATATAATCCTCTTGTATAATAATGGGGCTTTTTTTCACCCTAACTTTTCATCTTTTCATGTTTTGCAGCTTTATGGTTTTCTGTAATAGGAAGTTAAAGTCATAGTTCAGTGGTAACATGTTCGGTAACGTTTCTGTAATTGGTGACACAGTTTATACTGAGTGAGCAGTAATCTTTTCTAGTATGCCACTAGACCTGTTTAATCAGGAACTTTTAAGGCTTTATTTTAAACTATGTTTTATGTATTTGTGCACACAAAGACACAGGAAACTATGAATATTTTCCTATATGTAAAAAAGAAGTCTAAGTTATCAAGTGTGTGAGCCTAATAGTAAGATGAACACATCTGCATGTTCAGTTGATTAAGATTATTGCAGAGCTTGTGGGGTTTCTCAGTGTATTCTGAATTTCAGGAGGGGCATCCAGCAGTCAGATACAACCCATGAAGACAGTACCTCTGATTCATCGCTTTTTTGTTCCTTATACTGTGCTCAAACTGAAATCAACGTTGTGTAACGAATAAAAACAAACACCTTGAAGAACTAGATAGTTTTCTGGTGTGTTGTAAGCTGTGATACACGATTTTAATGCATTTTAGTATCATCAATGGAAAGATACTATTGACATACAGTCCATTATTGTATTTCTGCTCATGCTTCAGCAGGAAATGCAGAATATTAAGTCACTGCTTGTACCATGGATCTTAAAAATGCGATGAAAAAAAGAAAGAACATGTCTAACCATTGAATTAGTCCTGTTTTGTTTTGGGTTTTTTTATGGAGGAAAGGAAACTTAGGCACCAGTTAATTTGTTGTATTTTTCCCCATAGGTAATAAGCTCAATGAGCTCACTTTCAGAATATTGTCTGCCCTCTATCCTGCGCACTTTGTTTGATTGGTATAAAAGACAGAATGGCATAGAAGATGAATCTCATGAGTACAGACCAAGAACAAGCACTAAATCCAAAAGGTATGATTTTGAATATGCATACATATATTATTGACAGATTCTAAGGTAAAATGTATTACATTTCCCCATCAGCTTTTGTGAGGTTGCTTGAAAGTTGTTGTCTTTTTCTACTTGTTCCTGGAACTCTTCTCTCAGCTTCTAGCTGGATGGAGTAATTGTGTCTTTAAAATTATGCTCCTGACAGTTCAGATTGTTTCTTTCTGCTGTTTTGGGTGCTGTAATATCATTTAAATAGTGATTTGTGTTAACTGTGTCTGTATTCTTTACTCATGTGAGCAGGCAATAATTCTGTGACCCTTGGAAGGATTTTTTTTATACAGCCTTCTGCTTAGTCATAGAAATTTCCCATACACCTATCCTCAATCCAAAAAACTGTGAATCAGTTGAAGGGCTTTAACAACATTGACTTAGTTCTTAAACAAGCAAACAAAATAAAGACCCCAAACCAAATATATTGATCTCTTATGATATCAGTAGTTCCTCAGAAACAGATTGGTCTTGGTTTATATTGAGGTCTGACAGTTTAGTACAGGTATATTCTTCAAACTTACATTTTTTCTGAATACTTTGGTACTACATTTACATATTTTAGTGAAGCAGAAGGAGAATCAACACTGGAAAACCTGGTGTTTGGAAATGCATAGGCAATTCTTCACCTTAGGATTACATTATAATCCAGTAACTACTGAAGGCAATAGTTGCCAGAAGCAAGGGGTAGGAGCTACTTTTAAATATCAAGGTAGACGTGAACCTGAATCAGAATTCCAGACTCTTTATGTCAGTAGAAGGAGGCAGTATGAAGGCATGATTCATCAACTAGATGTCTGCTTTTGCAAGAGGTGAATCCTTGAAGTGCCTCTTTCTCTTGACTTGTTACAGGACCACCTGCTTGTAAATACATGTCTTCAGAAACTTCACCCAAAATCTAGTTGAAAGTCAGCTTAGCAGTGAACCAAGGCCACTCTGTCAATGTATAGTATTACAGAAAGAACATATAACTGATCCTTTCTCGAGTTAATGTGAAACCAAGAAAACCAAAATGCAAATAATTTATTTCATCACTGATCAAGCAGAACTCTTAAATGCATATTTTATTATAAGCACTTAAGTACATTTGGGTTGGAAGGGACATTAAAGATCATCTAGTTGCAACCCCCCTGCCATGAGCAGATAATGTTTATAAAAATTGTGCTGACTTTGTGCAAACAAAAATATCACTGAAATGAGTGGTAACTGCTTCAAACGGACTGCAGAACTGTCCCTTTAACATTTAATTTTACAAAAAGCATTGTATATTTCATGTTATCTTTTCCGTACTTTGAAACTGTGATCGGGTGATACAAATGGATATTTTTTAATTTGTATTGCAAGCTCCTCACCTCAGCCAGCTCCTCTATGTTGTTCTGCACACAGAATGCATTTGAATGTTTGACGATGCCAAAGATAAAGACCAGAATGTAGTTTGGTTATGAATTCTCCATTGGTACTTTTAAGGCATTTTTCAAAGTCCATCACAAGTCTAAATATGAATTGGATGGCACAAAATAATTCATTACATTTGCCTCCAAAATGTAATTGAGAACTGTATGAATGGTGTCATCAGCAAGGAAATGGAAAAGAAATTAATTTGTTAGAATACAGAATCCAAAAGTTTCCTTGATTTTGTTTTGGGCTTTTTCTTTAAGAAGTTTTGTGTTGATCTTAAACTGGAAAAAAGAAGGAGGAAATGGACAGTGACATTTAAACATTTGAAAGATGGTGAGAGTAACAAGTTAGATTTGATCTGTTTATCTCAGATTTCAAAAGCAAATCAGTGCATTACTTTCTGAAATGCTGGACTGCAGTTTAAAGAGAACACAATCTCCTGTTACCTGTATTTATGTAACTGAAGAAAGCATATAATATGATTTATGACGTATCTCCTAAATCTTGTGTTTCCTGGTTTGATTTTGCAGTGATGAACAGCAAAGGGACTACTTAATGGAAAGAAGAGATCTGGCTATTGATTTTATTTTTTCTTTAGTATTAATAGAAGTTTTGAAACAGGTATGGAGTTCTTAAATTATCCATTAACTAATAAATTATGGGAATTACCAATACAACTGAATTTTAGGATTCTTCTTTCTATTTCCGTCTTTAAGAGTCTAAAAAAAACATGAGATACATCCTGCATGCTTGTTCCTTGCTGTCTTTCTTGCACATGTAAGTCAGCTAGTATTCTGTGCTCATACACACTTCACTTTGCCAAGTCTTTGGAGCTAAAGTGTTTCTCTTCAATACTAAATGAACTTTAAATGGCTGGCTCATTTCAGCTGTTTTGTTAGCTAGATGCTATATCAGCTGATACCATATTTCTGTCTATATGCTATTTACGTGTCATACTAGCACTAAGGTATGCAGCTTGAACTGTAATATATGTGTACTCATTATGTTTTATTTTGTGTTTGCAGATTCCACTTCATCCTGTAATAGACAGTTTGGTACATGATGTTATTAACTTGGCTTTCAAGCACTTTAAATACAAAGAAGGGTAAGGTCCTTTTTCATACAAAAATTCTATGAAAAAAATTACTTTCTTAATTTTTTAATAGTAGTGGTTTAAGTAGTGGTTTAAGTGGTTGCTTGCTCAGCCAAGAATTCTTTCTTGTCTCCTTCTAGGTACCTTGGTCCTAACACTGGAAATATGCACATTGTTGCGGATTTGTATGCAGAAGTAATAGGTGTTCTAGCTCAAGCAAAGTAAGCAAAATTGAATATCATATTTCCCCCATAAATCTGAGAAATTCTACTTGCTTAGCATGTGAATATTCTGATTTTCTCACTTTCTTAAAAGATAATGTAGGAATAAATAATTTCAGTTCATTGGCCCTCTATTCATCCAGGTGTTCTAGAGCATAGAACTCCAGGGAATCACAGGCTTTCTGCATCTAGTCTGGTGATATTGAATAAATTCAACTTGACTAAAGCAGCATTATTTTTCTTATCTCAGCAATGACGTCTGTGGAAAGCCCAAAGGGCTGAACAGAGCTATTATAATTTTTTTTTCTATATGCTATTTTTTTCTCTAGCTGGGCAAACCTAAAAATGGCAAAAAAAAAAAGGACAGGAGGTCCTGTTGGGTGATCCTCCTATATGTTATTTTTATTAATGATGTGTCTCAAAGTCAGCTCCAATAGATTCATAGGGGGGATCAAAAATGGTCACAGACCCCTCCATCCCCAGTTGTTGTAGTTAATGCTTAAGTCTTACTGTAATGGCTGCTAGAAAAAAACTGAAGGGAGGAACAGCCTATCTGAGTATTTTCATGGTTATCATTTAAACATTTTACTTCGAAAACATTGTATATACTTGCAAGAAAACTATCTTTCATCTTGGATTTTTGAAAAAAAAAAAAAAAAAAAAAATGGGAGGGGGTTTTTTTAATTATAGTGTTAGCTNGTGAGGGGGTTATTTTAATGATATTGTTAGCTCTTAGGTAAAAGAGGGCCATGGTAAGAAAGTAATTGGAAAGATGTGGTTATCTAAAGGGACTAAGATAAACTCTTCTCTGAGTTTATCAGAAGTGAAAGAAAGCTAAACAAAAAAAATCTATTCACATACTGACAAAATGGTATTTTACAACCAAAGTTGAATCTTCTGTAAGTTTTTCTCCATTTACATACCTTACAATACATTTCAAATATTAATGTGTACTTTTTTGTAACTAACCAATGTGAATTCATAGATTTCCTGCTGTAAAGAAGAAATTTATGGCAGAGTTAAAAGAGTTACGGCATAAAGAACAAAGCCCATATGTAGTTCAAAGCATTATCAGTCTTATAATGGGAATGAAATTCTTTCGCATTAAGATGTATCCTGTGGAGGACTTTGAAGCTTCTCTTCAGTTTATGCAGGTAAAATTCTTGAATATAAAACTGTGGTTCCCAGACCTTGTAGAATGGGCTCCCCTTCATCTTTCCTGTAATACTCCAGGACATTTTCCATCTGTCATTCCCACATAAGTGTATGTGTGGCTACTTTCTGCTTGTTCTGAACCTCAGCACTCCAGTCTCCGATCTCTAGAGTGTATCATTCCATACCAATTTCTCATTAGCAGTATACCCCTAGTCCCCACATCTCACCTTCCAACAAAAAGAGGTTTCGTTCTGTAGACTCCAGACCTTCCACCCTGCCATCCCACAGACATTCCTTGCCCAGTGTCCCTGCCTAGCTATGTCTCCCTAGCTGCTAACTGCCTCCAAAATGAATGTTCCACCACTGACATCATTGCCAGAGAGGAGAGGAACTTCTGATGGAGAAGAACACAGAGGAAGAGACAAAGAATTGAGGCAAAAGCTGGATGGAATTTCCCTTGGATGCATTGTCCCCTTCCACCACACCTTCGCCCCCCTTCCTGTAGGGTACATTCTGTACCTGCTTGGTTTAGAGACCCACTAGTACAGAGCACAGTTTGACTGTCATGAATGCTGTAAATTAATAGATTACATCATTTTGTAAAAGGAAAGAAAATATTTTATGTTTAAACATTTTAAAAGTCCACATTCTTGCTGGTAATTTACAATGAGTTCTGTTCCCATCAGCAGGTTTACCTAGCTCAACCTTTTTATTTCCCTGTTTTTTCTTGGGATCACTCTCATGGCTACATGGTTTGTAGCCACTCATCCAATAAAATATGTGTTTTATATAAACGTCCATGTAAAGATCAACATACTGGTGGTGTCAGTGGAGTAAAAAATCAATGTTAGATGCCCATAAGTAAGGATTTGACATTGGAATAAAAATACACAGGCATACAGACACACAGAGCCATTTCTCTACGTCCTGAACAGGATGCAAATTCTATTTCAGTTTTGCAGTGTGTTTTAAACCATATTTAACAACATATTTAAAACATATTTAACAACACAGACACAGCTCGTTTTTCTTCTTAACTTACGCTTCATTATATGAACACGTCTTAGTGTGTGTTGATTTAATGTAAGTTATCCGCAGCTGGCAGGATATCAAAGCAGTGTGTGTTCAGTGCACATGGCTAATATGAGTGCATGACTTTGTGGCACAGCTTTATGGCACAGCGCTGCTGGGATCCAGCGTTCACTGCTATTGAAATCAGTGGTGAAGCTCCCCGTATAGTAGAACTCAAAATTTGGATGCAAATGATCTCTACCTTCCCTGTCTACAGTATCTCAGCATGAAATTAATTCTTATATATACTACAATGCATCATAAGATAGGGATAGTAGGGACTTTCAAAGGGTGAGCTAATCTCAGGATCGAGCTCCAGAAGAGCCTGTCTTCCACCACGGAGTAGAGAAGCAGCTCAGGAAGGCTATTGCCTTTGCATAGGGGCCTCAGCTGTGCAGCAGAAATAGCTGGAGTGACTGAAGCCATGCGGTGTAGAATCCTGATTGCAGCCAGGAAAAATTATGCGTGGTCTAAAGTATAAACTGCTCTGCATGCATGTGCAGAAAAAAAGGTCAGTGGGGACCTTCCCTGTAAAGTCAGTGGCTGTTTGGACCTTGGACCCAGAGAGGAAGAAGTAACTGGAGGAACATGATTTGTCGTCCTCAGAGAAGTTGTACAGAAAGACACGAGTGGGTGGATGCTTATCTCCCCTCCCTCATTTCCTGAGCAGCACAGCTGTGTGGAGAGTAGTTCACTGCATGTTTAGGGCAAAAGTACTTTTTTTTTTTCTCTCTCAGTCCCCAGTTGCAGAGTGGAAGTTTTGGTGGTTTGCACCACAGATCTCTTCCCTCACATAGCACGGTTCCATATTGACCCTTAATCTGCAATGGATCCTAGCAGTGAAATTTATCCCAAAATATTTACAGTAAGATTGTTCCTTGCCTTGTGTATCTTACCAGAGAAATACTTTCCTTTTTTGGACTCTCAGAGCATTGTGTAAAGCAGTCCACATGGGTTATTGCTCCTGTTCCTGAAGGTATGCACAGGGTAGGCATGAGGTCAGCCCGAGTCCCTTCCCACCCCCAAAACACAACTGGGCACAGCTGGAATCAGTGAAGAGTTTGTGGTTGGAGTAACAGATCCTTGATGTTGACTTATACCCTGCTTTGTGCTTGCTGCAAAATGCAGATTTAGAAGTTAATAGACAAATGTTTTTTGTGGGATTTGCAAGATAACAATAGTCACTGACACTTCATGTGCATTCAGCAAAAATTTAGAGGTCTTTATTCCAGCTGATATGTAATTTATGTTTCTTGTTTTGTTTTGGTTTAGGAATGTGCACATTACTTCCTTGAAGTTAAAGACAAAGATATCAAGCATGCACTGGCAGGACTGTTTGTTGAAATTCTTGTCCCCGTAGCTGCTGTGAGTTTATTTTTCAGGTTGTTTGCATAATTCCTTTAAATCAGATAAAACAGTTTGTGAACTAGTGTTTTATTAACATGAAATTTTCTTTCAGGCTGTTAAAAATGAAGTGAATGTCCCCTGTCTGAGGAACTTTGTTGAAAGCCTGTATGATACAACGCTTGAACTTTCCTCACGAAAGAAGCACTCATTGGTTAGTAACCCTAAAAAGCAGAGGTTAAAATTCTTTGTCAGAAATATCTCTGAGCAAGATTCTTGGGAAATTGCAAAGCTTTTTTTTTTTTTGTTTGGCTTTATAACCAATACATTTCTATGTGCAGGGAAGTTATTGTGTTTGCAGAAAATAACCATATTTATTTTATTCAGAATATGGTCTAAATCAGTCTGATTCAAACAGATGTTTTCAGCTTCTGGTTCTGTGATTATTAAATGGTTAGATTTTCTCATACTTGTTATGTGTAAACATTAGGAGGAGAGGAGAAAGAATAGAGTTCACTTCTTGTCAAGCGAGAACAAATGAGGCATGTGGGAACAACTCTTTCACGGGGCTTAAATAATACATTGTAGGAATGAAGAAATGTATAACACATGCCCTTTTAAATCCATAACTTGGCTACTGTGCAGCTCCCTGTTTCATTTTTTTCTTGTGAGATGAACAGTGGCACTGCAGTGTATTTTTGGAAGCATGAGTTGATCTGAATTAAATGAGGATCTGAGTCAGTTTGATGTTGGCCGCCTTAAGCAGTCTGTCTCTCCAACTGGGTCAGCGCACGTCAGCAATGCAGCGTTAGCTAATCCGTTTTGAAGTCTTGGACCTTTTAAGTAAAGAAAGTTGTCATTTGTCCTCCCTCATTCTAGGGGAAAGTCAAAAAGGCTTCCTTGTTCCCAGTGCTCTTGGCAAACACTGGTCACCAGCGCCAGTGCATCTGCTGGGAGGAGTATGCTTGAGCTCTCTGCCACCGTTACACCAGTCCCAGGGGACAGTCAGAGCATCCCCAGGGGCGCAGTCCTGATCCGGTTTGAATTAGTGGGGGTCTTGGGATGGATTTCTGATTTCACTCTGCTTGTGTTTGTGTGGCTCTATTCCTCTCTGCTGAGTTAATAAAACGTTGTTGAAATTGCAGCAAGGTAAGAGCTTTGCTGTACAGTTTTTACACTAAATAGAACTTCCCCAAACTGGTGGCCGTACTTGCCAAAGTCAATACTACGTGCTTGAGAAAGGATTGCACAGCTGGGGCTTTGCGTTTGATTGCTTGTCTACACATACCACACTGGAGGCTACATAGTTAAAAGTGACAAAATAGAATAGATTCTTGTGAGGGTGTGATTAGAAATACAAACATTGCAAGGAGGAGGAGGAGGGGAAAGGCAAACAGTTGGCAGAAATAGCTGCGGTGCATATTTCCAGGCTTCCAGGAAGAAAGCACACTCTTTAGAGTCTGAGAACCTTCCTTTCCAAGCTCAGTGTTTTGTGAATCGGTGCACTCGCTGTACAGGCAGGATGGGGGCATTCATCTTGCCTCATTTTCTATCTAAAATTATCTTGCATGAGCTAGTTGTTGAGGTTCTCTTAATAGTGAACAGAGAGAATTTGGAAACTCCAGGAGCTGGTTTGTATTTTCCCTGCTAGGACTCTTCCTTAGGATGAGTTGCAACACTCATGGGACATTACTGAAGTCTGTTATCCTGTCAAGTACTCATCTATTATAGACATAAAGTTAATATGGTAAGAAAGTCTTCCATGAGAAGACATCAGTTATACTCTCCCATATGTATTTGGACATGAAGATTATAAAAATAAAAATAAATGTACATTTGCCATTTGCTCAAGAAACTAGGTCTAACCTAGCTATAGACAATTTGTGTTACATATTACAGGAACAGAAGTTGAGATTTATGGTGTATTTATACTTTGTGCATTGACTGAAGCCAGAATTTTAGTGTTAATTTTGAGAACCACTGGTCTTAAAGATAAAGTTACCTTATTTTTGACTAATAAGTTTAAAGTCCTGATTGAGTATATTAACATGACAACTGAAACAGAAAGATCTTGATGAAATAGCAAAGTCAGTTTCAAAATTAATAGATTATTTTTTTAGGGTAACATTTACAAGATGAGTGTCAAAGTAAGTGGTGACAAAGAGACCAGGTTCCAGTATTTGAACTTCTATCTTCTGCCTTGCTTCTTTTTATTTTTCACTTCACTAGTTGTAACTACCAGCAGATCCAGGCATTGCCTGTATTTTAACACAATTCCATAGGGTGTTTGATATGTCTCTCAGTAAATATTGTGACTCTAGATTTTGAGGAGTAATAGGCATCTGAGCATTGACAACTCCCAACAGTCTCTGTGGGTCCCGTTGATATTATAATAAAGTTTAGTTATTGCTATGCTATCATTTCTCAGTTAACTGACCAAACTTAGCCCTATGAGTCTGTAAAATCATGGCCCATCTTTGGATTTATTATACTGCTATAAGTAGGCATTTGGTTGTTTTTAGTTCATCCATAAAACATATCTGTAAGATCTTTAGAGAAAGGTTTCTTTTAAATTGTATGACTTAACAATGTGTTTATGTTGGCTAACATGTATTGCACAAAATGGAGGAGTTTAAGTTTCCAGTAGCTCTGTTAAGTTACTTTTATGTTGTGTAGACATGCAAATAATATGGTATCGACATCCATTTCCTGTTTAGGCTTTGTACCCTTTGGTAACGTGCCTGCTTTGTGTCAGTCAGAAGCAGTTCTTTTTAAACAGATGGCATATTTTCCTCAACAACTGTCTATCCAATCTCAAGGTTAGTATCTTCTGGTTTTAATATTGTATTAAAACTTCAGTATGCACTATGGATCTGTTGCAAATCCCTTTTAGGTAAATGTGCTGGATTATTGCTATTATCTGATTCCATACATAATTTTATTCCTAACAGTACAAATTTTTTAGCTGTGCAGATTTTTTCAAAAACAAAAAATTATTCTTGTGCCTACTTGGAATTTTTACTGTTTCTCTAACTCAAACCAAGCCTGAATCAAACAGCTGTGAAACAGGCCAGATTGCTGATGAAAGTTATTAGCTCAAGTGGCGTACCAAAACTGACCCAATATTAACTTGCTTTTTTTCCACAAAGGCATTCTCATACAAAGCATTTGTTATTACTTTATCAGAATGGAACTAGTTGCAGAACACTAATTCCAATGCCTATTTCACTCTGTTAAATTGCATTAAAAAAATCTAAACTATTTTAAGCTGTTTCATCCACATATCCATTCTCATTCCTTTATCATTTGTTAGATCTTTGAAGTTGAAGACTAACTGTCCACTGCAATCTGCTGTGGTTCCAGGCCAGCACATACTGTTCAATACACATACACTAGCTATCATTAGTACTCCTCCATGTTTCTTCTACTTGCACAATAACCCATGTCCCATTCCACACTTAAAGTGGATCCACATGAAAGGATGGTCCTGTGCCTACCTGAAAAGGCCAATATAAGAAGCACAATGAAGTGGTTAGCTCACATGAACAGCGCCCAAACTGCTGCTTGATGAACCCGTGCTTAGGAGGCTTCTGCAAATGGCAGAGGTAGAACATGCAACCAATTTCTCAGCTCAGAGGCAAACTATGGAGGGAATCTCTGTTCTCCAAAAGTTGAATTCCCAAGCTTGTCGACAAGGTACATATTACAGCCTTCATTCCTGTTGCTTTTGTGCTGTACTTTGTCTCTGACTTAATGAAACAATTTGTATTGACCCCTTTCATGTGGATCCTACTGTTAGAACAGCTCTTCAAAATGTTCGTAGTCTGTGTGAAGATTTCTTTCTTCTGTACCTAAATTATTTACTTTTGCTGAAGATGTATTAGAACCTTATTTGCAAAGAGATTCAGAAAATAAACATGTTGTTATTGCAACTAATTTTATGGGGATTTATGAGGTTATATGAACTTTAGAAAAGGTGACTACAGCTGCAAGATCTCTGAGGAGCCAGCTGGGAATATAGATTTTTCTGAAAATTAGAGACGTCTTGACAAATTATTTGAAAATAATTAGAGAAAATGTAAGTGATATTGTTCCTATCATACAAATTGTAAATCAAATTGGAATTCAGCCACCTATAATGCATTGACATATACTTCTATTCATAGGGCTCATAGATTAATGTGGTGAACATTCACTCTTTAATTTGAGGAGAAGATAAGGTAGCTGAATATGTGACTGAATTAAGAACATGGTTGGCCACTGCTTCTCAGTACAGAGGAATAGATGCCCCAACCATTGAATCAATCACTTCACCAGTCAGAGTGGCACCTCAAAGCCCAAACCAAACTCAGGCAGCTGGAAGAAGAGCTAGATCAACAAGAAGGAGAAATCCTTCTGTTAGAAGGAGAGTTGTGCACACCAGGACAGTATATGGGACTCCACAGTCTTGTGTGGGCTCCCTTGAGCCACATAATAGTTCAGGTTTCTCAAGAGCCTCCACATCCCATAGAGCATAATCTCCTTCCCAAAACCATTAAGGTCAAGCATATGCTGGGAAAGCTGAAAGGTTTATATTCTAATCGTATTTCTGATTTTAATATAAACTGGCAAATCTCTGATCTTAGGGAAACAATTTTTTCTCTTGAATTAGTAAAAGAGAGTCCTGCCAGGACATGGAAATATTTGACCCCAGCCAAATTCTGGCCAAAGGGCATTTCATACTGTCCTATTGAAAGCAGTGTAAAAGTTAATAAGCATTCTGGTTTTGAAATGGAACATTTCTTGTTAACTAAACTTTATTTACAAAAAACTATTCAAGGCAGAAATTCTATATAGGAGAGAGTCAAAGAACTGTGTTTCATTTAGAGGCAAAATTTTTCAGTGGGAGCAACAGTTCCTTGTCTCCAAACTACATGGGACAAGGAGAAAGCTCCCGTACAATTTGAGCTGAGCATGCAGAACTTACTTTACAAAGAATGGGTCAAACAATGCCTGTCTCAGGAATGAATCCATGGGTACCAACACAATATCCCTTTGGCCAAAATGGGCCATACCAAATGCCATATTATTGGAAAACAGAAATGGAGGAATTAAAGACAATGAGCCTCACTCCTGGCAGTCCAGTTGCTTCTCGCCAATCACAGAAGAAGAGATGAAGGCATTGAAAAAGAAATCTCTAGAAGAGCAACAACAACGAATCAAAGCCAGCAGCACTAATCAATCAAGAAACAGAACAGATCCTGGCAGAGCTCTGTCGCCGACTGCTCCTGTGTTCAAAAGGCCCACATTGACTTTGACAAATTCTTCAGCACCAATAGTGAGTTGAGCATTGCCAGTAATGGTAAAGGAACCACCTCCAGTGCCAATACCTCCTGTTGGGAAAATGAAGAAGATGTCAGATATATTAGGCCAAATACTCCTTGTCCTCATAGGATACTGACTGGGTTTTTCTTGTTGACAAAAATCCCTGAAATGCTAAAAAGGTTCAACTGGTGGTTGACTTCTCTGTTTTCCAAAGGGGGACACGCTGTGTGCTTTCCAAAGCACTGGGCACCCAACCACCATGCCCATGATTTCCCTGGATGTTTGTCAGGCTTTTTATCATCTTCCTTTCAATCCTGCTTCTGCTATGCAGCTTGCTGTTTCTGACAGATAACTGGTCTACTATTTTTGGAGAGCTCCAGTGATACCAGTCTCAGCTCTTTTCTCCTCTATCTCTTCATAACGGTCCTTGCAGCTGAACTATCTCATTGCTGGAATATTTGGATTTTTACTTATAGGCATGATTTCCTCCTCTGCCATACAAGCTGCCATTACCTTAACCTAGTTAGCCACAGTGTCTGCTGTTTTCTTGAAAGCTTTGGGGTAAGAATAAACTTTGATAAATGTTCTCTGCTGGGGCTTAATGACCCTGCCCAGCCTCACCTGGGGCCCCAGCCACACCTGCCCACTTAAGCTCAGCCCTGGGCCATCAGTTCCCTGCTGAGCTGTGATGGAGGAGAAGGAGTCTCTGCTCTCAGTTTAGGATCTTGCTGTTCCTGACCTCTGGTTTGACCTTTTGACTGGACCTCAGACCTGCCTTGTCACCCTGGAGGTGCCTGATGACCTGGGCTCTGGACAGGTTCTGTCTGCCTCCTCTCTGGCCAGCCTACTTGTGATGGGATGAACCATGGGTGGTGAGGCTCTCTGCCCTGCCAGCCATTTTGCAGGACTACGAAGAGCTTAAGTAGATAACAGGCCCTTCAAGGTCAGCGGCAGGCTGCAGCAGTTCTCCATCACCTGTTGAAGAAATCAAATTCTTAGGACTGAAATTTACAAGGACTGACATGATGATACCTGATGAAAAATTGATTGAACATCAACAGGTTACTAAACAAATTGATTGTAACATGTTATGATTTTAAAATCCTGCAAAGATTAATAGGCCAGGTAAACTTGGGCATTCCTTTTACTACTTATTCTAATCATGTGCTACAACTATTGTATGCTGCTATAAGAAACAAAAAGGATTTTCAATTTTCTGTTCCATATAAAGCTTTATTGTATGATATGTGTTGTCAAGGAGTTAAATGGAAATTGCAACCCAAGGACAGTGTTCCTACTCCTAAGCTTGTGACAAATGCCATGCTGGAAGTTGGAGCCATATCCTATATCATCAGCAGGTTGTCTTCCTTCTGTTTTGCAGGACTTAGACCAATACACATTCAAGAATTATTGATGGCATTGATTGCAGTTTCTTTGATCAAACCTCAGTCTTTGATCTGTGACTCAACATTTGTCTGCAGACAAAAATTCAGCTCTTCACCATTGTGCTGTGGGCCAGGCAAATCTAATCTTGGGTCAAAGTGTACTGGCCTACTTTAAAGTTTAACCCAGCAGATGGCCCAATACATGGGAGACCATCTGACTGCACTGCATATACTTGCACCCTGCTCAAAAAGCCCTTAAAACTGCCACAAAACCGGAAAACTGCATAAAGAGACCCAAAGATGATCTTGTACTAGTTCAAAAGTTTCCAAAAAATAAACATCAATATGGACATATAATCCAATTCAGTCCAGCTGATCCCAGATGCAATGTTAATTAGTCCAGCCTAGGCATCCACAGATTTTTGTCCTTTCACTTCTGAATACGTGCAGTACATTTATTTATCTGCTGTATTCTTCATAGCAAGTCCCACCACAGGGCAACAGCTTTTGAATTGACAGAATCAACTGAAGATGAGGTTTTCTTTTCAAAGTCAAACTGAGGTTTTTTTTCAAATAGAGATTTTAAGTTATAGAATGTATTTAACTAAATTGATACTTGGGGTTTTGACAACTTAAATACCTACCTCTCCTGGTATTAAGATGCATAAGCATCCTGCAGCTACAGGAATGGGGTATTGGGCAACTGCGAGGCTGTATCTTTTTGTGGTGTCATTATGAAAACTCTGCACCTTGACATCCAGTAAGTGCAGATCTTCCTTTCTAATTTGCAACTGAAGTTTATTTTTACATTATGTATTTCTCTAGAATAAGGACCCAAAAATGGCTCGAGTTGCACTGGAATCTCTGTACAGACTACTGTGGGTTTACATGATCAGAATTAAATGTGAAAGCAACACAGCTACCCAAAGGTAAGATGCTGTATTTGTAATCCTAATCAAACCTTGTAGAGTGGATGTTGCCATGAAGAGGTTTT
This sequence comes from Aramus guarauna, assembly GCA_013400195.1. Taxonomy (NCBI): domain Eukaryota; kingdom Metazoa; phylum Chordata; class Aves; order Gruiformes; family Aramidae; genus Aramus; species Aramus guarauna. Next base: position 182,209 of record VXBL01002618.1, read on the forward strand.
ATAGTTCTCCTGAACTCCTTTGAATTGAACCTATTCCTGTTGTGAAATAAAAACCTCAACTGTACACAACAAAATACTCCCCTTTGTGGCATAGTCAGTTATTCTCCCACCTATTAAAATTACCGTCTAAAATGTTTCTGCTTTTGGAAGAACTAAAAGTCACTCTTTGCCTGGTTAAAGTTAGAAATATTTTTGCATGTCATTCACTGGTTTATTGTTACTTTCATTCAGTAATGAAATAAATACATTGAATTTGTAGGAAAGGGTCAGAACAAGATACCCCATTATATTTTCATTTCAAAGGAAATAATACATTCTAGTCTTTCTAAATGGAGTATGATTTCCAACTTAGGCTTCATGGTAAGTGAAAGTCTGCAAGGTCCAGAAATGTCTAATGCTTTTTTCCTTCTTTTACAGTCGACTTATTACTATTGTCACAACACTTTTCCCAAAAGGGTCCCGTGGTGTTGTGCCAAGAGATATGCCTCTAAACATCTTTGTGAAGATAATACAGTTTATTGCACAGGTATGGAAGAATCATGCATATGTCTTTCCAATTAATGAAGAACTTGTTTTCCCAATAACAAATTAACAAATAAGTAAACTTTTGTCTGAATTTTTTGCAACCTCATTGTCAGTATCTTCATCTAGGCAATGATAAAATTATAGATTGAGCTGGGGCGGACTACTTTTGAACAGCAAGTTTTTATTAACCTCATTCCACTGAAAATGGATAAAAATATTTTCACTTCAACTCAAATGTATTTTCAGTTTTTGGAATTGTCAGCAAGTCAGAAAATGCATTTGTTGACAGGCTCTGTCAATGAAGTTCAAAAGAATTAGCCATATTTTGTCCTGATACTGAATCATTCCTACTATATAGGACAATGAGTTGCACTACTTTTAAAGCAGTAAGTCAGAGGAAAAACAAGTTCAGCATGTAGTTGAAACATTTAGTTTTCATCAGTTCACATGGGAATTGCTAAAATAAACTAACCTTCAGTGCTGGAAGTTTCGTCTCTTTCATTACTTAAATTCAGAAAACATTTCCATTGAGCAAAGCATTTAAGCACATACTTAAAGTCTCTGAATAGAAATTAATTCAACAGATGCCTAAAATCTTTCCTGAACTGTCACATCTGTGAACAAACTCCTTTTATGTAAAATACTATGTTAGTACCATAATTACCACAGCTTAAATGAAATAATTAAAAGCTTTATTTCCAAAATGGATCATTTTCTATTTAAATGCTATTAATTTTTGAATTTATCAACATACTGCAGTGTTGAAAGCTTAGATCTGATAATATGTTTTGCATACTTCTGAAAATCTGTTTCTCCGTACATTTAAATAACTCCTGATTAAACTGGTTTTCAACATTCTGTTGCCTTAAAGAAAATAAGTAGCAGAAGTGAGCAGCTTAATGATCTGCAATATTTTTGCTATTTTAGGAACGTTTAGATTTCGCAATGAAAGAAATTATCTTTGACTTCCTTTGTGTCGGAAAACCAGCAAAAGCTTTCAGTCTCAACCCTGAGGTATGATGTGCATCTGCATTTTTTTGAGTTAGCATGTATGGTATTGTGCTACATTTACTTTATGGTTACAGTCTAAGCATGCTTTCACCTTTGTCCAGTTTTCAGGCCAAATCTTGAACTTGATTTATTGGTAAAATACATCTGTGGACTTTGAATCTGTGAAATGTCACATTGTTTATGCCTGTCTCGTTTCCTCAGTAAAGGTTATCAACTGGGAAGTAGTGCAAATGTATAAAACAAAAAGATAAATAAAACTATTGATCAGAGTATATCCTTATTGCTCTTTTGTTGTTATATGCAATTCCTTAAACTATTTTAATATAAAAATAAATTTTCTGTAACAATTCCAATGTTTTTCAAAACATTTTTACTGAAAAAGAGTACATGATGCAAGAAGAACTGAAGATGACCAAAAGGAAAAAACTCTAATAAACTTTTACCACTCTGACTGGTAAAGCTCCACTAGCGTTAGTGTCATGAGTCAGATTCCTAGTGCTTTCCCTAGAGAAAACAATCAGAAATTTGAAAAACTTAAAAAGAATAAATAAAAATAAGTGGCAAAAATAATGAAAAATTCTCTTAAAAATCATGTATTTGCTTCTTCTTTTGCAAGCATTTTCATTTGAAAATTAAGAATAAACACATGAAAAACAAAACGCGCTTGTGATCATCTCATAAAATATGTCCACATTAATCTTGCAATATTGAACAGTCATATCTATTCACTAAGATGTTAAAATAGAATGAATTACCTTACAAAAATTATATTTGGTACCAAAAATAATTTAGAAAAGTAGATTAAACTTTTTATTGTCAAAAGCAGCAGAAGTGAAAGACGAGCTTTACTTTGAGCACAGCTTTCATCTTTCTTCAGCAGAATAAAGAAAAATGAAACAGAATTCTTGAGCAGGCAGTCCCCAGCACAATCTGGGTCAGTCACCTGCAGGAACGTCCTACACAGGGCGTTGTATGTCAGCATTGCATGAAGCTGAGCTTGTAGGAAGGGACATAATCCTTAGCTGCTTGGTGAATCAAAATCTGAAATTTTACTGTTTGTCATCAACAATGTAAGTCCAAAACCAATGAAATAATAGGGCTACTTTTTGATGGATGTAGTCTTTACTGTTCTAAAAAAATACCCATAATCTATGTAAATGTACCTCTGGGAGACTGTAAGTAGGACAACCTCCGAGGTTTTGGAATATGTTCCTCGGAAATTGAAATCATTATGGTCTTTTAATCGTTGCCATGCAAAGCCTGCAAGCTTTCCTCTGGTGAATTCCCTGAAGACATTCAGGTCACTTAGCCTCATCTTCCCAATGTTTTCACATTGCAGTTTTGACGCTGAGCACCATTCCAGACTTTTTATACAGTATGGTCAACCCTGGGGCCTTTCAAAACAGTTATTGATCTTTTTTTCATGATGACCATATAGGGCATTAATTTTTAACTTAAGGTCCACTTCAGATCTCAAGTCCACGCATTTTGTCCTGAAGATAAAAAAGATAATGTAATAATGAAAAAGCTTGTAACAAAGTTTAAAGAGGGGAGAGCACTGCTCATAGTGCAGATATGAATTCACAATTTATTTCATGGGCATTTTTTATAAAACATGTCAGACAAGTAGATGTAGTGGAGACACAGAAAAAATGCTAGCAAGGGCATACTCAAAATTTCAGAGTGATCGAAGAATATGAGTAAAATATGATTATTCTATTATGATACTCATTTATCTTCTGAACTTTACAGAGAATGAATATTGGTCTGAGAGCTTTCTTGGTAATTGCGGATAGCTTGCAGCAAAAAGATGGCGAACCTCCAATGCCAGTGACTGGAGCTGTCCTTCCCTCTGGAAACACCCTCAGAGTGAAGAAAACATATTTGAGCAAAACTCTTACAGAGGAGGAAGCTAAAATGATAGGTCAGTAAGAATGGATGATATAGGAACTTGAATTAGAATGAATGTGAAAAAGTCCTCAGTACCTGAGCAGAATAATTTACTAATGTTAAGTATTCAGTTGAATTCTTTATTGTAAGCATTTACTTTATTGTGCATTCTTATGAAATACATGGTTTAGTTTTACAGATACTGTGTTTTAACTGTTTTCAGGGAAAGTCCTCAGTCATGCTAGACAGGTGGTAGCACCCCTGTGTTCTGGGGAAGGTTAAGTACACAGACAGTTAAGAATTAGCTTCTTTCAGTGCTGAATAGTTGTGTTTACTCATGGATATTCACCTTATTAGAAACAATGCCTGTGCTCAGAAAACGTACCAGCTTTGAAAACCAGAAGATTCCTTTTATATCCTCATTTTAATTGCAATATCTCACACCAAGTGACACTTTCAAAATAGTAGAAACTTTTTAATGTAGAATAAAGCTGAACTGAAGTGCCTAAGGTAAAAACACCATTACCCTGGGCTTCCTTTGTAGTCACTGTGGAGAGAGAATCCTGTGCTGAAGGAAATGACCTTCTGTATCATGCCTTGGAGGTGCCTGGTTTTGCTGGCAAGGAAGGAAATTTGTCATTAGCAATTTCTTCACTATTTTGTGATACAATGTTCTAGTTTCCATGTATATACCTGGATTAAGCTAGGTAATTCCTGTATTTTCTTCTGCCTCCTACTCTGCCATTGAACTTTGCATCATATCAGATCTGAAAATTGATGTCATTTTGAAATTATAAGCTTACATTGTCTTTATCAAATAGGAAAAGAATTGACTAGAGAATAGATGATTAAAACTATATTGCTCAGTTTTAACATCTAAAATTTCATTAAGAAAATTAAAATTTTAGCCTTTGATGAATACGGAGAAAGAGTTAATTCAAGTTTTATTTTTAACGTATTTGATGTCCATCAGCTGCTGTAAAGCTGTATGTCTAATACTGTTTTTCACATAAAATGTCATTACATTAATTTCCATACCAAATAAGTTTTAGGATAGCTCATTCAGATTTCTTTTTTCTCTTTGCCTGTAGTTTTTAAACCTTGCTACTAGATCAGAGCTTTTACTTCTGTCATTTTTGTATTTTTTAATTTTTTCCCTGGGGAAAAAAATGTGTGTGTATATATCACTTGGGCTATTAAAAATATATACAACAGCATTCTTTTTGGAGATGGTATTCCATTTTGGAATCAGGATATCATTACTAGTGGAATATGCTATCTCATGAGGAAAATATTTTTCTGAATTCATGCAGCACAGTGTGAGTAAGCAGCTTTCTTTTTCAAAATATACGTATCTATAAATATCCCAAATTATACAAAAATGCATATTATTGCAGGTATGTCATTATATTATTCTCAAGTAAGAAAAGCTGTGGACAACATACTCAGACACCTTGACAAGGAAGTGGGGCGGTGCATGATGCTAACCAACATACAGATGCTTAACAAAGAACCTGAAGACATGATTACGTGAGTGCTAAAGAACAGTAAATCCCATAAAATATTGAGATGCAATTTTAGAACTTTCCCTCTATTTCTGCCTATCATGAGTCATCAGAAAAACAGCAAGAAACAGGAACGGTTAGCTTAGTGTATACTTTGAAAAACTGTTTATGAAGGTCAATTGCACTTCTTTGCATGTTGCAGTGTTTGGAATTGAATTGACACACTGGATGTAGCCAAAATCATCTGTCAATCCTATGAATGTTTAGATGGTAGAATTTGAAAGCCCAGAGTGGAAAACCTGTCAGCCTGTGCTCAAAACACTGTTTCAGGGAATATTTGCATCACTGAAATTCAAAATGAATGCAACAAATCCAGTAAATCCATATTAATAATAATCTTTCAAAATTCCCTTTACTATTCATGCTTGTAATCAAAATCAAATCTTACTTAAAAGCCCAAGTCATTTTGTGATAACAGTCTCGGATTTAAGCAGTACCCCACTGGAACAGAATCAAACCAGCAGTGTTGAACTGCAGCATTTTACACTCTCATCCAAAATGATTAATGAGTGAAGTTTCCTGGAGAGCGTTCTAGTGAGGGGGACATCTAGTAGATTTTAGAGACACGGAGACTTCATTTGCTGACACATGCAGAGCACCCATGGTAGAGATCCCAACTCTAAGTAGACCTTGCATATCTTTCCTGTTACAGGAGTAGACACCATAGTTATGCTAGAAAAGAAACAACCCGGAGAAAAAATTTCAAGGTGTAATGGAAAGGACATTGATCTTTTTGAGATTGTCATTTCTGTGTAGTGTCAAAAAAAAGGACAACTTGCTAAAAATACCATGAGTGATCAGTAGACTGCAATGACTGGTCAAATTCAACTACCTTTTACAGCTGATATGTCTTAATGTTTTACTGCCATTCCGCTGCCTGTGCTTGTGCTGTTTCTGTATAGATGAGACTGTAAGCTCTTTGTTTCTTTAGGGTTGTCTTACTTTATTGATATTAAATGCCAATATTACTATCTGGTGTTCTTTAATATTTTTCTTATAATACTACCCAGTATACTGCTCAGTAGTCACAGCCAGTTTTCATAACCATTTTGGGTATCCGGCTTTTGAGAGAGAGAAAGTAAGTTTTGAAACTTACATTTTATTCCCAAAAGATAATTGCATAGTAAAACCCTGAGCACTTAGATAAGAAGTGTACTTAACCTTAGCTTTAAACGCCCTTTCTGTGGTTTCTCTGTATCACCAAAGTGCTGTTTATTTTTAGAGGCAGTGAACAAATAGACTTAAAAGAGCTTTAAATTTCAGAAAGTATTATGGTTTGACAGTAACTTTTGTCAGCAGCATGAAGATTTTAAGGTTGGAAGATCTAGACGTGAAGGTTACTATATTTTTGTGTTGTACTTCACATCTGGATGAGCTGTAACTTAATATATACGCTTGAAAGGAAAAACACATTAGAACACATTTTTACTTGTTCTTCCAAGGAAAAATAATATCTGAGATGCTTAATTATCAGTCAACCTAAAATCATGTGAGCTCATGAAAAATGTCATTAGCTGCTACTATCAACATTTAAAATGGCCCTTTTAAAAACTGCATTGTGGGTGATAACTGGAAAAGCCAATATATTGGTTTTATGTAATTGCTTATAATTTCATTCACAGAACTTCATGCTTCACTAGAGTTATGTATTTATTTTGAATTATTATTGGCTTTAATACATAGGTACAGCATTTATTGTTGAAATAGTAAATGCCACTCTCAAGAGTCTTACTGAAATCCTGACTAAGGAGGGTCCTTTGCATCCTCCACTGGGATATGAATTTTGGTACTGGTTATAATTACTTTCCAACATCTAGTCACGCCTAGAACAGAGCATCCATTTTCTAACGTACAAACCTGTTCTTGCAAGTACTTCAAAGATTTTTCCTGACAATACCTAACTAAAATCTGATACTGCTGGTATGGAAACAAGCTTCCAGGTGAGGACAGCTGTCAGTGTGTTCATCCAGAGCTCATCCTGTTGGATCCTGAGTCAGCCAGAGATGACTGTGGAGCCCTTTGAGCCTCCCTAGCCAGACACTTCTCATGCTGTGCCTGATAGCTCAGATAAATTGGAAACTTGAGCCTCAGATTTGGATCATCTGCTAGTCGTCTGAGCAGCTGATAAACCACAGAACACCTACAGATTTTATATTTATAAATAATTACTCATTTGCCTTCATAACAGTTTCCTCTCAGACTATCATTTTACTTGCCTCCATTTTAAATGCACAAACTATTTACCTTTTCCAAGGACTGATAATAAGGCAACTCTGCAAAGTTCACTTTCTACTTCAAGTCAGCAGGGAAGATTCATTGGTTTGCCTGAAGATAGAATTACTGATAGCACCTTACTGATTACAACTATAAAAATATAATATTTTGCAGTAGTTACTAATGCAACTAGTATTTTCATTAGCAATAATTGTTCAAAGTTTATAACCAAGTTCTCAGATGAGATGTTGTATTGTACTCTTTTTCAAGTCAATTACTGACACCTTCTTTCAAGTTCTATCTTTTACGATACAGGATATAGGTACAATAAGATAAAGGTAATTCACTGTGAAAATAGTTTCCACTCACTGTACAATTTAAGTCAGTAGATTAAAATGATATCATATTATTTTATTCATGTAATACATATCAAAGCTGATAAGTATTTAGGGTGTTAAGAGAATTAATGTTACTTACTAAAAACTATCTTTGAATTAAGTAAGCCTAGTGTCAGTTTATGCGTTTTCTGTACCCATTATTTCAGTGAATGCTCAGTGTTACTTTATAAATCTTATTTTAGACTTGTCAGATGGTATTACATTCAGGCTTTCTCTGTGACTGAACACAGAGGTAAGGTATCCAAATGCAATGTCCTCTGTTGGGTGGAGAGGCAGAGTAATGTAGTAAGCAGGGCATTGGACTGGGATGCTAGGTTCATTTTCTGTTTTTTTTTCACTGCGGTGTTAAGTAGCGTACAATGCTTCTTGATGTGTCTCTTTTTTCCCCCCATTCTTTTCTAGTTTGATCAGAAGCATATTAAAGCAGGAACAGTCTTTCTATGCATATTTATAGTTGGGTCTCTAAATAGGACCTTGCTCTTTGATTCCTCCAAAGCGTATTGCAAGCTAATAATTAGTAATATTGTGGGAAAGACTGTACAGTTCAAAATGCTATTATGCTTTGGTTATTATTTCCTCTATACTCAGTCATCAAATAATAGATCACTGAGTTAAAATGAGCAAATAAAACCCCACATTTTGGGGTCTGCCTGAAGGACTTGTTTAATCTGTATTCTTACAAAAAATACTGGAAACAAATCAGAAAACAACTGCATCTGTTGTAAAAATAATCAACAACTAAAACTTGAGCTACTTATAGAAGACTTAAGCACTCCCAACCTAGGTTTTGGTTCATGCTGAACTTTAGACTCAACCACTTTCCCAGGCTATTAGGGAGCAGTTGAGCCATTCCACAGATTAGAGCAGCCTTGGGGCTACTAAAACATGTTTTAGCTGATGATGGCTGCTAAAGTGCTGCTATCTCAGACAAGGATCAACTGAAACTGGTAGGCCATACCTACCTCCCAATTATGCTTCTTCTTCAGTGTAATAATGTATGGTGTGTGATTTCCACAGATCTGTTGAGGGCAACTATCTGGATCTTCAGTCTTGTTATTTGGACTTCTTACATGTCTGCTATTTGCTTTATACAACTGGTGTTATATAGCCGCACTGTGATGGGGAACACACCAGCTTTTTCCTCATTGCCTCATCCAAAGCTTGCATCACGCAAATGCTGATCTTGATGGAGGAACTCTCCTACATTGTAACTGCATCTTGATATATCTGCTAGTTGCTCTCAGAGAGAAACGAGTCAGTAATAATTGTTTTTTCAAGTACGGTATACATATGATGCATGAAAAATGTCAAAAGCAAAACCATTTATTCAATGGAAACCTTTCTTCATGTTTCCTTATTTCATTTATAAGGTCCAGATTTCTGTCCTGATGTTCTTAGTAGGCCTCTGACACTGTGTCCAGCCCTTTTCTGAAAAACTGTAGGTGGATCATTTAACACAGTTACTTGTTAAGCTTAGTCTGAATTCTGGTTTAATTTTTCAGCGGTGAAAGAAAACCAAAAATCGATCTATTCAGAACATGTGTTGCGGCTATTCCTCGACTGCTTCCTGATGGAATGTCAAAACTTGAGTTGATCGACTTGCTGGCAAGGTAAGATGTTCAAGCATTAAGGGACTGCTCAAGTGCCACAGAATGTGTAAGTGTTTCTTAGACAAAAACATATGCTTATAAAAAGCGATCTGATATTAATGGATAAGACATAGAAGTCCTAGCATCTTTTTATAGGCATTGTGTTTATATTATAGACTCCTAATTTTGTAAGAGAGTAGATAGGTCATCCAGAACTCTTTTACATCAGTATATAGGCTACATAATATTCACTATTCTTCATGATATTCACCATTCTTCATGATATTCACCATTTATTGCCTTTTTTTAACCATCACAGCGTTCTAATTAACAGGAGAGAATGTCTTTTCTGTGAAATGGAAAAACATGGAGATGCCTATTTAGTTTTGATTTATTAGTCCCACATGCCTGTCTGATAAAAGAGAATGTACCAGACATGATATCTTTTCAGATACTTTTAAATTGATAATAATTACTTCAATTAAATTTATTTTTGTTTTTGCTAGAAGACAGAAAATAAAGAAAAGAATAAGTTTAAATTTCCTATCCTCCCTGCTTAGGGTCCATTAAACTTTTCTAGGTAGACTTCACTTCACTGAAGAAGGTAGTCTGCAACACAACTGCTAAAACAAATTAGGTTTCAGGATATCAAATCAGTGACTTCATGCAAATAGTTATGATAGCAGGTACTGATCAGTAAAGAAAAGTCTGTTACATTTCAGTTCTAGCATCCAAGTCAAAGATTCCAGCATGTGTTATTTATTTAAGTGGATTATTGTGGCAAAGTGAGCCAAGAGGCCCTTGCAGGATATTGCTCTCAGGTAACTGTGACAAAGCAATCTTTGCCACTCCGTTCTTGTTTTTGAAATGTCTGTGAGGAATGGCACATGCAGGAATGAGACGGTTGGTTACATGCAAAAGCAGTTTTTTCTGCTCTGTGAACACCCAACTCCCAGTGATGTGTTAAAAGAATGAAATAATTAATTCTGCTAGCAGTAAAGAGTGCAGACAGCCAAACAAGCCAAAATTGCAGCCAACGGTAGGTGTGCTGTGGTGCATGGCCAGCTTCGTTTCCTTGTGTTTACATCTTCTGCTATAAATCACTTGTGGGTTGTTTTAAATCATTACATTATCAAATTATACAGACACCATATGAAACAGTAACATCAATTCTGCTTAAGGGAAATGAAAAGAACATGTTTTCCTTTAATCCAATATTTTAACTAGCTTTCCATCCTTAGTAATGGTCTTAACTGAACTGGTAGAAAGCACATATCCATTCTGGTCACAGCTTTTCGATCACAGCAGATTGTCCAGGTCAGACCTATCACTACTATTAAGAGAGTTTGGAGACTAATGTGGATTTCTTCATAAATTGGTGCTTCCCTCCTTAAGTCTCACCACTGTCTATATTCTATATATTCTATATATTCTATGTAACCACTGGTCTATATTCTATCATCAAACCTCATACAGAAAAGGTCAGTTATGATTCTTTAGCCACAACCAGTTTGTAAGCATTTCTTGGGTAGTTTCCATGGTGTAACAATGCAAGCAGTAGGTCTGCTGGATTATCTGAGTCTGACTGTGAGAAGCAGTGGACATCTGGGTCCAGACTGACTACTTCTCTCAGTTATGAAAAAGTAGTCCCAGTAGGTAAGGCTTTGTGTTCTAGAGAAGACTGCATCACAATATTGTGTCTTTTCTGGGTCATAGACTAAAATCAATACAAGGATAAAATTCTTTGAAGAGTTGAGATTTCAGCTCCTCTCCGTTTTTGAAAGGAGCTTGCAAAGCTGTTCTGCCAGGGATATGTGTGGGGCTATGTTGTTGGGTTGGAAAGCTATTAAATATCTTCTTTTCACTAGAAATAAAATAACATCTTTGGGTTAATGGGTTCTTTTATTCACAGTTTGATTTGAATTTTTCATCCTCACAACAGATGTATCTTTTGGCTTTTTCCAGAAGGAGTCTGTAACTCAGCAGCTAGACTTTCTTCCAGGACAGCTGTATTCAAATTACAAACCATAAAGCAGATGTCAAGTACCTTTTGCCCTTTCACTGCCCACTGAAACCATTCATTAAAAATTCCCAAGTAGGTCTTAAATTTAACTGACTCAAGTGCAAACAAACAAAGTAACATTTACTTGCTACCTCAAGCAAGTAAACCACTGTCATACAGTGGTAATACATAGATGCATTCTTATACTCAATTTGAATTCTATCTCATTTGATAATGCCGTTGCACGGTAATTTGGGCTTAGAGGCGTATGTCTTTTGTATCCTCTTTTCCGTTATTATTTTGTGTCATTGTGGAAGTCATTTCATGGATGACTTAATCATAGTCTCAGGGGTTTTGCTTGTTTTTCTGGTTTTGAAATTCCAAAGAGGAGACAAAAATGGTCCTTTCTTAGCACAAGAAAATACTGTGTTTCTAAATTTATATAGAAAGTCATGTGGTTGTTAAAGCGTAACAGTTATTTTTGGAGTCATATTCACCAGGGGTGAAGTTTCATGGCAGTTGCTTTCCTTTGGCTTAAATGAAATGTCCCTTGCCTCCCAATTAGGCAACTATAATGAATCAAATCTGTTATGATCCACATCTCATCATACACTTCCAACTGAGTGGAATTCAGTTCCACTTCATTTGGCTGTTTGGGGTTTTTTTCTCCTAGCTTTCTGTCCATTTCTTTATAATGTGTCCTCATTTTCAGCAATGTAGATTAAATGTAGATCAAATACTTTGAAAATGAGTTCTAACACACTACAGAAAATGGCAGTCTCATGGGTAATTAAAACAAAATACATCATAAAGGCAATGAACCAAAAATTGCAGAACACGCTGCTCTGAATTTACTTTATTCTGCTAAGCTACCAACACAGAAGTGGTTTGATAATTTTGATGTCAAAGAGAGTATAAAGAATATTTATGTTGAAAAGAAATTCAACACGATGCAAATGCAGAAGGAAATAAAATTTGAAAATAGCATCTACAATTGCACCATCTTTCAGAAGGACTTTGGGGGTGTCCAATGTGTTTCTAAAACTATGGAAAGTCCTGAGGCTGTTTTTCCCATTTCCCTATCCTAAGTTGTTTAAAACATGAAGCAGTTGTTCAAATAAAATGCTTCTTTTTATTTCTTTTGAAGGTTTGCTTTCAATAATTTTGATTTGCTTCTTGGCTAAAGATTCATTTTAACTGTTAGGCAGCTGAGCTGTTGTGATTCTTTTATCTTTATATTGAAAGCAAACAAATAAATACATAAATTGTGAAATTATGTATTAACCTGTAAGCCTTTTGTTATCATAACTAAATAGAGTGAGTAAATCAAAAGTATACTTGGTTTGGGGAGACAGCAAAGTTGCCAAATTATGAACGTTAAAGATACTATCTCTTAGGAGTGGAACAAAGATTTCTTTTAGATCCATGAATATGTTCAGGTGCTGTTTTAGCAAGCATTACAGTATAAAAACAGGTTAAGGATGTTAATTATGGTCAGTAATAACGAAACCCTGATAGCATCATTAAAATTTACATTGTCATTGGGAATTTTCCATCAGTGTTAAGTTACCGAGAAACATATGCTCCTTACCACAATAAACACTCCTTAGATTGTCATTACCTGACATTTACTTTTACTTACAGGCTATCTATCCATATGGATGATGAACTTCGACACATTGCACAGAATTCTCTTCAGGGTCTACTTGTTGACTTTGTTGACTGGCGGGAGGATGTACTCTTTGGTTTTACTAATTTTCTGCTACGTGAAGTGAATGATATGCATCATACCCTTCTTGATACTTCACTGAAGTTGCTGCTACAGTTGCTTACGCAATGGAAGCTTGTAATACACACTCCAGGAAAAGCTTCTGAACAGGCGAAAACCAGATCTGCAGAGGTATGAAATCAAGAGATCTGTGTCCTAACATTTATACTAATTGAAGGCAGAAATTATGCTCCTTGGTATTGCTGTGGTTTGTGTATTTTGTATTTACTCACCTGAGAAGAATTCACTATGTAAGACTTTTTTTTAAGGTAATTAGTTCAGCTGTCTTTTGAGGACAGCTACATCCTTGTGTAACACAGCAGATGTTATTGTGGTTGAGCAATATAAGAGAATGCATGTCAAACTGAAATACGCACATCAACAAAAGCACATAAAGTGAAATATGTGGATGTGGATGTGGCAGAAGGACATTTTCCCAGGACTGAAACTGATTGATAGTGCTAGTGGGAATGCTGAAAAGTGACGTGGATCTTCCTTTCCCGTAGCCAGTTCATTTGGTTGATTCAAAACCATCAAAGAACTGGATTGTTTCTACAGCCTTCTGTCTCCATGTGTTACAAACATTCCTGGGAATTGAACAGCTTTGCTCATGCTCCTCCCATCTGCACTGTCCCACAGATAATTTCACTATGAGAGATGATTTTCAGGCTTCTTATTTCCTAACCCAATCACACTGGAAATTTTTGCCTTTGGGCAAGCAGGATGTCTGCTTTATATCGCAGAGGACCATTAATTAATAAGTAACAATAGTATTACAAAAAATGTAGAAAAGGAAAAACCTCACATATTTTTCAGTAAATATGGTTATACTTTACTGATGGGCTGAGGTTCTAGATGTCATCTACCAGGATAAGGTGTTGTCTGCTACAGGATCAAAGAAGGATCTGAGGACCTGCTATCTGGCATAGAAGAAGTATGAAGTCTTCACACTGTGACTTACTCATTCTTTTTTTTAGTGGAGAATGGGACAAAGCAGGTAGTTGAATTGGAAACTAGAGGGAGGGGTTTAGCCAAAGGACTCTGCTTATATATTGGTTTTGTGGAACAAGGTAACTTAAAGCAACAGAATTTGGTTGTTTGAGGGACTGCTGTCAGTCTCCTACTTCAGCATTTGCATGGCCTCTGCATTTTGTTTCTTTATATGTCCTTGTTAAATAGAATATTTCTTGGAGACCTGGTTTTCGACCACCATCACTCCATTTTCCTCCTTTGCACTGTTCCACAGTTGATACCAAATGGATCCAGCCACAGGATACAGACTGAAAGAAGCCCCTATTCTAATGTACTACATGCAGTCGAAGGATTTGCACTGGTTCTGCTGTGTAGTTTCCAGGTTGCTACACGTAAACTAGCTGTTTTAATCCTCCGAGAGATCCGTGCTTTATTCCTGGCCCTTGGCCAAGCAGAGGTATGATTTTCCTTTTCTGGAACTTTGAATTAAAATTTACCAAAGATATAGTTCAAAACTGCTATTACAGTTGCTTTTATCATAATTGCTGTAGTGTAGCAGGTATGCACTTAGTTTATAAAAAAGCATTTGGTTTGAGCTTACCATTTCTATTTGCCTTAACGCTGCAAACTCAATGCTACTCAACAATGTAACATTAATAACATGTGCCCTGTACAAGAATTTGAAGTAAAACATGTACAGCAATTTAATATGTTCTCTTGGCATGATGTGAATGTAAAAGACACTGTAAAAACTTTTGGATCGTTTTTGTATTGTCAGGATTATAAATTTGTATTGGAAATGAAACTCATTGCTGTAGCATACCATTTTGTAAAAAAAACACAGCATAGGACACATTTAAGATTATTCACATACATTTTCCTTGTATAGTAAAGACTTCTAAGTCTTTTTTATGGATATAGAAATATGGAGAGTCATGTTGTGTGTTGGCGGTCACAGCTCAGTGAGCCATTTAAAGGCCTAAGAACACAAATATGTGTGTTCATGGCAGAGGAATGCTTTAATAAACAGTAAGCTAATTTTTCAGTCTTTTGATACCAGCTATCCAAAGTCATTTGGGATTTTATGATATGTGCTTTTGTTCGGTAAGCAGTGAGCTATAGCCACAAATTAACTTCATTTCAAACCACAGCATGGACTTGGTTCTGAGATTAATATGAAAAAGACAAAATGCACCCCTCGTTACCAATTAATATTTTTAGCCATTTTAGATTCATGTCATAATTTTTAAGTGGTTCTGTTTCATGTACCAGAAAAATAAGAAGGGAAATAGTTTGACCAGGAGAGCAGGTAACTTGTGTTCTCTGTGTTATGCAGGATGATGACAGGCCTATGATTGATGTCATGGATCAATTGAGTTCTTCTATTCTTGAAAGTTTTATTCATGTGGCTGTTTCGGATTCAGTAAGTACTGCTTTACTGTTACTGCTGGTGTTCTCGTAGCGCATGGATGTAAGAAATATCAGATGTTAAATACTAAAAAATACAGCTGATAGAAATCAATCATAGAGCTTCAAGGCTCCAGCCTTAAACCCAAGACCTCCAAGGCTCCACAATGCCCTAATCTGTTCCATGAAAAAAATCACACTATGAATACAGAAGATACTAGCTATAGGGGGGGAAAAAAAAATTATCAACAAAGCTGCCTAGATTCTGGACCTGTGACCTGCATCCAAAAAGAAACATTGAGAAAGTCTTATTTCCAGCACCATCTAATGCTTAGGGTGTTTAGAAGTCATTCACTGCTATCATCTGTTCCAGAATGGTATAAGCTTTAGCTCCCTTGTGTGCTCAGAAGTGATCCTACCTGCAAACCTAAGCCTAAACTCTAGAGTAATTCACAGCTGGAGTGAATCCCCACTTTCACTCTCTCATGGGCCTGATGTGTCCAACATGCCACCAGAGGAAGCAGAGATGCATTAAGCATTTTGAATTAAAAAGCATTGGCAGAAGAACTGATACGTATGGCAAATTGTTTCACATACTATCTTAGAGATTAGTGCCCTTGTCCAGAGAGCAGAAACTATCAGTTCTGGGCACTTTTCAGCCTGATTAAGTTTAAAGAAAAAATTGTTCCTTGCCACATGAGTGGCCTTTCCTGGGGTAGGAAGGGGACATGAACTGGTGGTGTAGTCAGGCCATTGTGCAGCTGAAAACAGGAAAATTGCGGGATCAGAAACTGAGCAAGCAAGAGACATTCTGACTCTGTAACCCAGGAATTAGGAAATTCAGCTGAAACAACAGCACTTGGGTTTCGATGTTGCAGTTTCTGTAGGTGAAGGTTTGGATTTTGTGCTTTAATTCTGTGCATTAATAATATACCAAGCAAATGTGTTGCCTGTGTACCTGGCTTCTGACAGGTACAACAGAGGGTGGTAATTTAGTGATTACTTTTGTAACAGCAGAAGCATCTGTTACTGTTATGTCATATTTGAGGTCTGATAAGTGAATAAGAATGCCAAAATACACGTTTTAAGTTTTCATTCCACAATGTTGTTTTCTTAAGACAAAATTTAAATTACAGTAGATAAATGTTTTGTTGATACGAGAACCCTACTTGCCACTGAAAGCAGCAGGATTTAAAGTGGATTAAAACTGCTTAAGCGCCTGCTTCAGCCTCTTAATTCCCTACATGCATATTCAAATGCCCTGATGAATTCTGAAGAACATTTATTAATAGCCTTGGTATTTATCATATTGTCGTAGCATGTAGGAGTCTTAATCATGGGCTAAGGTTCTGTCCGGCTGTTCAGACAATGAACATAAGGACAGTCTGTAACTATTACAGATTGCAGTCTCACGCAAGAGACAGCGGATGGGTGAAGGCAGCAGGGAGAATAGAAAGTAACAATGAGATTATATTGATCAGCATAATCAATAGTTATCATAGAGTTTAAGGGCAAATGATTGTGCCTATCGCTGTAAATATGAGCTTTAAGGAAGAACCAGAGGGGAAATAATGAGGTAGCTTTTATTAGCTTTTGTAAAAAGCTCCTCCTGAGTGAAAGGGCAATGTGACAGGCAGCGTAACAGTGCTGGTCTAAAAAAATCCAACAGAAGTGGGCCATGGAGCATGAAAATAAAGACAAGTACTGGGGGGAACATGGCAGGGAATAAATGACTGTCACTGTGATTTTTTTATCTTTTCTCTCCATAGACAACAATCCCATTAACACACAGTGTGGATTTGCAGTGGCTGGTGGAGTGGAATGCTGTTCTAGTAAACAGCCATTATGATGTGAAAAGTCCTTCCCATGTCTGGATATTTGCACAGTCCGTTAAAGACCCATGGGTTCTCTGCCTCTTCAGTTTTCTTAGACAGGAGAATTTACCAAAACATTGTCCTACAGCTCTCAGCTATGCTTGGCCATATGCTTTCACAAGGCTACAGCTGATAATGCCTCTTGTGGATCCAAAGTAAGTGGCAATCTGCATTTAACTTTCATTTTTTATGGGTTATGTGATTTTAATACAAGATTTTTTTAGTTTTGTGTTTCAGTATCAGTCTGTAAGTCCTGCAAGGTGCTACCCAAACATTCAGTTTTGAGTTTCATAATTGCAGCTTGTAAGGTGGAAAACTCTAGCTTTCTACCTTCATTGATTTTTCCCATGTTTCATGCCATGTTGAATAGCAGCTGGTGGCAACACAGCATATTTTATTCCCTCTTAAAATATATTAAGATAGTGTGTAATTAAGACTTGGAAAAGATTTTAATAATTTTAATTTCTTTTTAAATTCCAGTATTCCTGTTAATGCAAAGAAAACAAGTACAGCAAGCAGTGGAGACAACTATGTTACTTTGTGGAGAAACTATCTTATTCTCTGCTTTGGAGTAGCAAAGCCCAGTATTATGAGCCCAGGACACTTGCGTGCTTCAACACCAGAGATCATGGCTACCACTCCTGATGGAACAGTCAACTACGATAATAAGGTGATGCGTCCTGTTTCAAACAAATTACTCATTTAGGAGAGTTTTAAACTGCATCTGTATGCAAAATCATATCCTGATGAAAGTATTTCAGTTAGGGGAATATTTTGATATACGCAAACTGATTAAGGCACATAATTAACAACTAAAACATCTGTCTAATCTGTATCGACATGATGTGTCAATAAATATTTGGTAAAAGCCATGGCATTTTCAAAATACTCTTTTTTTCACATTCTGGGTGATGACTATTCAAAATACAGAAGTTCCAGATGTATGTGTTAAAGCTAACTTTAGTTTGACATCCCCTTTCTTTCTTTGTGGAGCACTTCAGTTTCTAAATTTATAACATTATTAAGCAATAAGGCAGACTTCTAAATAAGCATTGTATGCCTGTCAGACGTGAAGGAATACTATAGGAAATACAGTTTCAAGTAGTAAAAACCTGAGAGGAGCAGTAGCTTCACAAATGCAATTACTGGAATATTTTAATGAAACAACAAATTAAGTGAATTACAATAATCTGAATGAAAGCAAAGAGATTTCCCAGATGTATTTATTTGCTAGGCCTTATCAAGATGATTGTGGTGTAGCAGACAACCAGTTAGGCTGGTGTATTAAAATCCATAATAGTAAAATAATTTCAGCATGGTTTTAAAATACATATTGATTCTTGGACAATGTTTTTTTGTAAAAAAAATTGTATTTACTTAATATTGATAATCCTGACAATTAAATGTCAATGATATCTTAATATATTTTAGGCTATTGGAACTCCATCTGTTGGAGTCTTACTAAAGCAGCTAGTGCCTTTGATGAGACTTGAAAGCATAGAAATAACAGAATCACTTGTATTAGGATTTGGAAGAACAAATTCCCTTGTTTTCAGGTACTTCCCCACTTATATTCTCAATTACTTGCCTCTAATTCAAATGCATTACTTTTGTTGTTATTTAAATATACTCAAACTTTTATTTGCACTTTAGCAATTAGTGTTTATATATTTATCAAAATATTGATGCTTTTCAGAGGAGACTAGATTTTGTTTACAAATATTTTTTTTTTATTTAGGGAATTAGTGGAAGAACTTCATCCACTAATGAAAGAAGCCCTAGAAAGAAGACCAGAGGTTAGTTGAGGAAATTAAATGTACTAGTTTGTTTAAACTGCAAAATGAATTTAAATGTAGTAATTTTGTCTCCTTGCAAAATAAATTATTTTGTACTAAGTAACAAATTATTTTGTACTAAGCTTTGTGTGCAACAAAAATTTTATTAATTGTATACAAGAACATAAGTAAAATAATTTAATTAAAACTTAATTTAATCTAAATTCTATCACTGATACAAAATGTGCAATACAGAAATCTAGTCTGAGGAAAATTTTCCAGTCAAATATTGAACCTCCTCATAGGGAACTCAGGTGTATTGGACATCCACTTCCAACATCTGGAAAAAATAACTTGTAACACAGCCGGGCAAGCAAGTTTTGTGGCAGTGTTCAGAAGTGCTTTTAATTTGCAGGGTAGGCAGGATCGTCTGTTTCAATTTCAATTGACTCTATTTGTTTATTCTAACTACAGCAGGTTAACAGGCAAATTCATCATTGTTTCCACCTTCATTATAGTTCTGTCCTTTGTTATAATAGAAAGTGTGCTAGAAGGGATCCCAACAGATCATCTAATCTGTCCAAGGGAGGATGAACTAATCGTGGGTCATTCCTGACAGAGGTTGTCTAAACTGTTCTTAAAAACCTCTGGTGATAGACTCTGTAGCCTGACTAAGCAGTTTGGTCACAGGATGTGTCTATGCAGCTGAACAGGAAAGCTGTGGGGAGAGCTTGAGTACTGGACCCCAGTTCCCGTTTGGCTCAATTTTCCATCCGTGGCTCTGTTTTGGATGGTTCCAGCTGGCTCCAAGACAGAAATCTGAGACAGCTCTGGAGGTAGCTCACACCCAGGAACAAGCCTCAGAAGGCACCAAGCCACCGAACTTGTCCTCCACCAAACTACCCCAGCTGCTTTTCCTCTGCTATGCTTCCCCTCATTCCCTACGTCCCTGTGCGCAGCAGCCTAAGCTAAGGGCTGGGTTACAAAACCACCGCTGTGGCTGCAAAACACCCCTCAGGTTAGAGCAGGCAGTTTGTGATAAGAGAATACACAATGATAATGCCTTGGGCCAGAGAAGCGTATCACAACATGGACATAGCCAGCCTTCTTGGGGTCTTCTGGAGCAATGTGAATACGAGGCAGCATATCCCACTTGACTTTGGAGCCACAAACAGTCCCTGTCTCTGTGTAGCAGTGTAGACACAGCCATTGTGTCCATGCAGCTCTGCTGAGAAGTCTGCATGGCTCATGCAGAAAGCAATGTAGCTGCAGTCATGCTGTTCTCTGCCCAGGCCTGTGTGTTCACTGCTGGATCCTCCACAGCAGTTTCAGTGAGGTAACCTCAGGGTGACCTGACGTCCTGTCCCCATCTGCCAAGACATAGTCTTCAGCGCAGAAACCATGCAAAGAATGGTGGTCAGGAAGAAGTTAAAACATTAAAAGGTGGACAGAGGCTCTCAACTATGCACAATATGGAAATAAAATTAATTTACTCCGCAGATGCTTCATTCATGTTAATTTTTATGTGGACAATTCCTAATAATTTTGTGTCTGGCAAATGTCCACTACCATTTCCACTCTGTGTTGCTTCACACCTCAGTTCACTCGTGTGCCTTCCACCCTTATGAAGTCTTTGATTTGAAGATCGCTTGTTTTGATACTGGGCAGAAGTGGATTAATACACATCAGTGCAGCTGCTTGCCTCTGCATTTCTGCCCGTGCCCCATTGAGGATGGCTTAGACTTGAAAGGCCTTTTCTGGAGATGTACATATCCAGTCTACCCTCAGGAAAGGAATCACAAGAATGCAGAGCTTTACAGTGTGCTGTAAGAGCAAATTTAGCACATGGAAATTCCAGTAGAGGAATATGAGAACAGGAGACTTCAATGTTAATTCCCGTATTGCTCCTGATAGGAAGAATTGGGCCACTTTCCTGTAGGCAGCACCACCAGTAAACCCAGGAGTGACTGTGTGGGTCGTGTTGCTGCAGAGAACATGGCAGGCCTCCATGTCAGCAGGCAGGTTTCCAACACATTCAGAAGTAACATCCTTAACTGACATATGCTATGACTAGAAAGAGAACTACCAGCACGGCCAAGAACTGCAGGGGTAAACCAAAGTGGACATTACACAAGATCCACCATGTGGGGACTGGCACAGAGCTTGCCACATTGCTTCTGACACTGTTGCAGGAGACAGCTGAGCCTGTTCAATACTGTGTTAGAATAAAACTGCTTTTTTCGCTACATGTTCTTCCTGGAACCTTTAAGGTGTAAAGGGAAAATAACAGAGCTCTAAATAGGACAAATCAAATGGCATAATGAATTGAATAAAACCTTTGGCTAGGATGCTGCAGACTGCCAGTCCCGGGTCAGAATACCAGGGAAAGTATCGCTTCCTTTTTCCCAAGCATCTGCTGCTGGCCGTTGGCAGAGCCGGAATACTAGGTGAGATAAGCCTTTGATCTGACCCAGTATTGCCATTCTTATGCTCTGTAGAGGAAAATTTGAGCTTTCTCTGATCTTTTCTTGTTCTGGCAGCAAATTTCTTTGAGTGCTATAGCAGCTTTTTTGACCTGCTCACATTTTTTGCTTAGTGGAGTTGCAGGATACAAAGAAACAAGTGAATTTAGCCCTTCAGCAAAGAACAGGCCTTGTTGTATTCACATCTTTCAAGGCAAGAGAGAAGACGGAAAGGACAGCTTTCTAGGAGATAATGAGATACAACGAACCAGTTATCAACAGTGCATTCCTAATCTATGGCGGGAGTATGTTAACTGTGTGCGCAACCACTGCAGTCAACACATCCAGGAGTGTGCTAGAGCAGTGTCTGCCAGGAGCTAAGCTGAATATGGGTGATCATGTAGCTGCAGCATTGCCAAATTCAAGAATGGCCAAACACTAAAATATTTTCCTGGGGTCTGGATATCTGTTCTGCACTTTACAATGCTTCCAGCACCCAGACTAGGTGGTGTTAAGCTAAGATGACTATCCCTGCTCCATGACGATAGCATGGTTTTTGGCACAGGAGCCTTGAATATCAATTATTTTTTATCCAGTATTTTATTATTTCATTTCCACATTTTCAATGAAGACTAAGGTAGATGTTAACAGTTTGTTCAAGAATAGTTAACAAAGACAAAAATTTGATCATATTTAGTTCTGTGTTGATGTAAAAGCACAGTGCTGTGATGAAATATCCAAAAGCAGTAAAGTTCCTTTATGAAGAAAATGTTTGAACTGGAATTCTTAAATCTCACCACTGTGCTGACATTTCTGAAGTTACTAGTTTTTAATGTATGCACCTATGCATATAAAAATGGTTGGGTTTTTTTCTTTTTTTTTTAATTCCAAGAACAAGAAACGTCGAGAACGTCGAGATCTACTAAGACTACAGTTACTGCGAATTTTTGAACTACTAGCTGATGCTGGTGTTATAAGCGACAGGTAGGACTAGCACTCATCACAAACATTGCTCTTAAGTGAAATTATTTTCAGTGTTTTCAACACTATATTTTCTTTGGAAAATTGTGTAATCTGTCAGGTATGGAGAGATTTTTATGCATTTCTTCAGAAAGCTGTAGTATAACTACACTATTACTCTATATTAATGTACAACTTTCATTTATGCTAGTACAAATGGAGCCTTAGAAAGAGATACGTTAGCCCTTGGAGCCTTGTTCTTGGAGTATGTTGATCTGACTCGCATGCTTCTAGAGGCTGAAAATGATAAAGAAGTCGAAATCCTTAAGGATATGAGAGCACATTTCAGTGCGATGATTGCCAACTTGATTCAGTGTGTTCCAGGTATGGTACTAAATTATCTCAACATACTATGAAATTGCATTTAATATATGTATTGGAAAAGTATTTTTTTATTTCTTTTTTCCTGTGCTTTTTTCACTGCTTGTGAATTGTCATATAATGAATGTAAAGAGGAATGTGGGCAAAAATGCCTTCAGAAGTCTATTAAGAGTCAAATAAAAAAAAAACAGTAAAGCTTGTGGAGGTTGTAGTATTCATGTATACGAATCACCTTTTTAAAAGCCCAGCAAAAAAATTGTCTATGACCTCTAGGGGCTCCAGATTTCTTCAACATAAGCCCTTGTTTGCTTCCCTTTGACTTTATTGCCAGATTCTCCATAAACTCAGACAGGCCTTGAAAAATTTAGGTAGGTGCAGAAAATGTACGATATTAAATGTAGTGAAAAACTTGCCTGATGTGTTGAGACTGTGTCCCATGTTACCTGACTCCAGTCATATAGCAAAGATTTCTCCAATTGATTTCATGATTTTTATATACTGCAAGATCACTTCAGAAATGCAGTGTAATTCCATTAATGGAAAAAAAGTCTGCTTTAAAGTCCATGTAATTACTAGAAGATGAGGTCTGGAGATTACTCAATCTATGTAAATCTGCTGTCTCCAGGTAATTTAGGACATAACAGCATTGGTAGCAACAAATAAGAAGGAATTCGAAAGAGTACAGTAAAGGAATAAATAATGAATAAATGTTTTCGTGTAAGTTCCCAGTGTGCAAATTTTGTCAAAGTTATATAGTTGCTTTCAGCTGTAAGATACATAAAAAGTATATAATAGTTGAACAAGATAAGGAAAAAATTACATCTCTGTGATTCTCATTTAAGGCAGTAAAAAAATTGCCTTTGAACTGAGTGGTGTCAAGTCCTTAACTGCTGTTACCAGACAAAATACTGAATTTCTCTCCTTTATTCCTTTTCTGAATGATGCTCATTAACAGTACAGGATTTCTTCAGGAGTTACTTTGCTAGGAATATTTGCAAAGGCCTTCCTCTTTGCATTTATTCTCACATTCTGCAAGGCACATGACAAAGGACTGCATGTTGTATGAATTTTCCACAATGAAACAGCCATGTTGTATGTTTTGAGAGAATGCAAGAATAACTGCTGCATTTCGGTAATTCAGTATGTAATTCTAGAAAGAGATATACTTGCTGCTAACAAGACAGCTTTAAAATATATCAATAACTAATGAAGCCATAACATTTAACTCCTAGCAAACAAATGTTTATTGTGTCAATATCTATCATCTTTAGCCACTGTTCATATTGATCTGCATTAGTATTGTCTAGTTAGACTTTGTTGGCTTCTAGCACAGTTTATAGATGAAAAATAATTGGCCAGTATTAGTTTGCCAGCCTCTTTAATAAATGTAGTACTGCCTCTGCCGTCATATTTTGCTTCAGGGAAATAAAACTATTGTTTAAAAGATTTCTCTTTTTTTTCTCCACATGGTTAAGAATTCATAGATATTTTTCATTTGCTCAGGTACTTTAGCTGTTCAGAAAATATATCACATCTTTGTCATAAACAAGCAGGCACCAAGTTTCTTTTATTTCTTGTCCCTACCTATTACTGTATTAGAATAAGATATATGTATGTTTGGGCTTGCATTTAAAGGATTGGAAAAAACAAGTAAATATTTACCATTAAAGGAATGCAAGAAGCAGTGAAAAACCTGATTCTATAATTAGTTTCTTGCATGCTGTTCCTAAAGTCAGTACATGTACATGTTGTATTTATTTGTTCAGAAAATTAATTCAGAACTGAAGGTTCATAGAAATAAGATGCATCTTATTCACTACATTAGATTTTTAAAAGGAGCTTAGATACGTTGAAGTGTATACTCAACATTTAAGAAAAACTCCCTGTTTGTAGAAATTTGAAGTTCATGTTATCATCTCTGCCACATGAATGTGTATTTAACATTAACAAATCACAACTTTTTCTATTTCTGTCACTTAGTTCACCACAGGAGATTTCTCTTCCCTCAGCAGAGCTTGAGGCATCACCTGTTCATCTTATTCAGCCAGTGGGCAGGACCTTTCAGTATTATGTTCACACCGCTGGACCGTTACAGTGATAGAAATCATCAAATTACAAGATACCAGTATTGTGCATTAAAGGTATTAAAGTTTTACGGTCAAAATCAGTAATGGCAATTTTCCTGTCAAAATACAAGAAACTGTGGGGTTTATTTCCCTTCATTTCACAGAAATTTGAATTGGCATACTCGATGCAAATTTGTATACTCATATGTATATGTACAGTGGTATCATAGAATACAGCAGTATGAGCCACTAAAGTTACATTTTTATCTTTGTAGATGCTTTTCAAGACTAATTCTTTTCAAAACCAAAATATATTTAAAAATTTTACATAGCTGTTCATTAACAGGTTATCAGATTCAGTGAGAGGATATTGGGCTCTGAAATTAAATATAGTACCAATTCAGTATCACATGCACATCTCAGGACTGTCTCCTACGCCTGCCTGGACACATGTTCAATAATAATAATAAAATACTTTTGCAGCAAAACCGGTTGCAACTCACCCACATAAGAAAGCTGGGAAAATAATAACTTACATACTTACATAGGCTGCATCACTTAGTATACAACAATTTTAAATTTTGCAGAAAGATACTATAAAAAAATTGTGTATTTTAATTATTTTTGTAGCTTGATTTGTAAAGATTGGGTAAAATGACAAAATATATGTTGAAGAATGTGGAAACTGGGCTGTAATATTCCTGCCAAAATGCTTAAACTCAGCATTATCTTGAAATCCAGTACCATCTATACCAACCTAATTATTGAATTCTACCAAAATCAGCTGTTACCATTTTCACCATAGTTCCCTCAAAAATAAAAACAAGTGGCAGTCCTGTTAGCCTGGACCTGGGCTGAAATAATTCTGAAAGGTTCGTTCATGTTACTTCCTTGCGTTAACTAAAGTTCCTGGTGTTTTTAGGCCATGTCAGCTGTGCTCTGCTGTGGACCTGTGTTTGATAATGTTGGTCTTTCCCCTGATGGATATCTTTACAAATGGCTTGATAACATTCTGGCTTGTCAAGATTTACGTGTAAGTACTCACCAAGATGCATCACTGATGAATAATTTTAATTTCTCTACTGAGTGAGTAAAGAGATGTGACTGTAAGAACTATGGCTGTATACATTCTCTTTTGCTCAGGAAACAATAGCTTTATGCAGGGTTCTAATACAAAAGTGTAATTAATTTAAAAGCATTTAAACAGTAAAAGAGTTACTATTTCTGAAAATATAGGTAAATAATCTAAAAAAATTGCCTTATGTCTAAGTGTTGCTTGCATCAGAAATTTAGGCTTTTCATCTGCTGATAAAGGTTAAAAATGGCACGAGCTCAAAAATATTTGTATTTCTATTTGGAGTAGTTCCACCCACCTGCTTCAAGTTTCTGTGGAATGAGGATGTAAAATCTTTTCCTGCTTGGTAACATAGATGCTGGTGAAATAATTCAGGAGAGGAAAGAAAGAATTTTATTTTTATTTAAAGAACATATAACAGATTGTTCTTGAAATTTTCTCTTCCATTTCTGTGAAGATGGATTTCTCTGTTGACTTTGTAATTACCCAGTCATCTTTCTATATTTATAGCTGACTGGACTATCTCTTTGATTAAGGAGGAGTAGATTGGTGATTTAAGTGGAGATGGAGGACAATGATCTTTCCCTTTGTATTATCTTGCGCTTTGACCTGCTGTTCTCCCTAAAAGTCTCATACCAGCACAGATGAGTCTGCTAAAAAAATGCAGACAGCAAAGCCTAAAGGCTTGTAGAGCAACTAGAGAATACATGCTGTAGAAATGGTAATTGAGTAGGGAAAAAAAAAAAAAAGGTTGGGCAAATTAGAAGAAAGAAGGGGATGCTATGAAGACATTTTTTCGGAAATTAGATAGGATTTTGGAATGTTGGTAGTGATGGAGCTATAAAGATATGTGTAAGCGATATGTATAATTGGAATTCTTACGGATGTGGGAAGGAAACACACAGAACAAGAGAAAGGAAGATACACTTTTCCTCCTCACATGTTTTCATTATCAAATATTATATCACCACATCTAATTGATAATTAGTGTATACCACTCATATAGTAACTGGGGACAAAAGTTACCTTTTTTTTAACTTTTCCCCTTGAAATGCAAAATTTGGATATGACAGGAGAAATCTGTTTCCCCTAAGCTAATCACTATAATTCATGCTTAATCATTGTAATGAAGGACTATAACTAAACTGCATTGCCTATACAACTAGTTCAGATTTACATGAGAAGGATCCTGCCCGCTCCATTAACATTAAATACTGTTTGCAGTATTTACAAGTAGTTACCTGCATTTGGTGACAGAGTATTAATAGGCATTAGTGTTTGGTGTTTCAGTACTATCCTCTACTGAAGGATCACAAAGGCACAGTCCGAGCCTTAGTTGTGATGTGTTTGTAGCAGTGGTGGTTCCAGGATTAAGTGATACAAGGTCTGTAGGGAGAGTTGGTAGTTTGCTTGGTGTAGTTGGATTAAACATACAAGTTTTCATACCCCCAGGCTTGCAAAAGGTATTTTTCTTTGTCTGCCTTGCTTCTGTGTTAGTCAAGAGAAGGATACACATGAAAGTGTGTCACTTTATGAAACTCATATGAAGTAGTAAATAAACAGTTAGCAAATCAGTTAACCAATACAAAAGGAAGTTGTCCAAGAACAAGTGCCTTAGATTTTCCAAAGATTCTGCTTTATTCCATGCTTAATTTTGGAAACCTCTTTTGAAAATTTATTTCATTTATGAAGTCTTCATACAATTTTCTTTCAACTGAGGAGTATTGAAAACTGAGTCACATTTCAATTCTGCTATTCCTAAAATAATTTTATGATAAATTTTCCAATTTGTTTTTGCTTATTTTGAATTCTACTTTTTTTGCTTATGTCACTCTAAGAATTGCAGAGAATGAACATGTTTGATCTCACCAATCATGTTTTGACATGTATTTATTTGCTCAGGTTCATCAGCTTGGCTGTGAAGTTGTAGTCCTGTTGCTAGAACTGAATCCTGATCAAATCAATCTCTTCAACTGGGCTATCGATCGATGTTATACTGGTTCATACCAGCTTGCTTCTGGATGTTTCAAAGCCATTGCAACTGTGTGTGGAAGCAGGTATTATTTAATCTATTAATCTACACTTTCAAATACAAAGAAAAATTCAGGATCATCTTGTGTTGTAAGTTAGTCACAATCTTACGTTATATCCTCTCAAGCAACTCTCTGGAAACTGTATCACTTTATTCCCATGATTCTGAAAACAAAGTGGTGTGCTTGGTATAAGATGGTCTTGCTATATGTATATATGAAATCTGTGGTATTTTTATGCTATTTTGGTCAGGAAGACACAAAATAACCACAACACTTAAATTTTAACATAGCTCATAAATGTAGTTTCAAAAGATGTGACATAGTTTTTCCTTCACTTTATAAAAGAAAAAGCATTTTAAATGTTATTAGCTTGAAAGTAATTATTCTCTTCTTTTTCTAACTGGCTTTCATTTGATTTGGTTACCTGCTCCTTTCCTGTAGACTGGTATCATCACTGCTCCTAATGCTAAGCAAGCACAAGCTATATTAAGACACAAACATAAATACTGCTTTTGTGGCAGGTCTTCAGAAAATTTTTCCCCTCTTTTTTTTTTTAATCTTTTGAAGACAAAAGACAAAAGTTGTAGAGAATGTTAATGGTAGTTAAAAAAAGAAAATAATTTGCACCTCATTAAAATCTGACAATTTTGGTTTTGATAAAAAATAATTTAGCAAAATCTGTGATCAGCATAGTTCAACAGAGAAATACTTGGGATGTAGCAAATCAAAACAAGTCAAGTATTTTAGAATTTATCTGTAAAAACATTTTGTTCTTCCAGGAACAATTAGACTATAGACTGCATTTTGTACCTGCAAGTTCATTTTTTTAAGACATTATTTTTTGTTTAATGAACACAAACGTATCAGGTTTTCAGCCAGTCTTTTTCCTCGTATTGTGTTACCTATGCCACTGTGTCCTAAAAGTTAATCTTTCACATACCTACTGTAAAAATTGAGAGTGTGATCGGCATGATTTACCTTGAAGGTAAAGTCCAGTTTCTATCAAGTTGGGGATTTTTATTAATACTTGAAAGCTGTTAACAGTTTCTGCTCTGTTGTCTATCAACATGCACAAAGAGGCCACTGCTTAAACCGCTTCTAAAATGAGCGGTAATGTATCTCATTTTTGATGTCTGTCTTTCTACAAAGAAGCCACTTCCCTTAACTTCTTCTTTATTATTATTTTTTAAACATAGTGGAAGAGCAAAGAGGCAGGTGTAGAGGGTGCATTGCAGCCAGTATTTGGAATTACCAAGACTGTCCCATGCCACACATGTATTTCCCATGTTTTTTAACACTAAAATATCCAAATAGGCGTTCTGCAGCCATCCAGGAGGACAGTAGCTCACATCTAGGATGAGAAATTGAAGGTTCATAATTGAATCAGCTGCATTTACAAATCATCATGAAAAAGCAAAAACTTATTTAGTGAAAATCCAAATATTGTGACATGGCAATTGCTTTTCTAGCAATATTCTCATTAGGCTAACACTTTAATATATTTACCCTTACCATTAATGTTGACTTTATAGGTAATGGACTTTTTGAAGCAATTCCTTGTGTTTACACTTTGAAAACAATTTTGATAGAACTGTCTTACATCTGGAAATGTTCCTGTCAGAGATAAGGCCTTTTCTCCAAAGGGACTGTTTTAATTGCAGCTTGGCTTAAGAAGAAGTACTTTATCCCTGGAAATTTTCATGCTACCCATCTTCTTTCATGGGTGTTGGCCTGTTTTATAAACAGTTTATATTATAAATTAAAATGAATTGACAGTTATACACACAGATATTGCATTTCTCACTGTGGGTAACTCAGTGCATTCCTGAGAATTAGTCTAAGGTAATTATAAATAATCCCTTCTTTCTTCCCATTCACCAGATGGCCCTTTGATCAAGCAGCATGTATTCATACAAGCTCCCTTTCCCATATTCTGGTGGTAGAACAGAAAAAAGAAAGATGACATTCTCTTTAGACAATATTACAGAGTAAATCCAAGTGAATATAATCTGCATTCCTCACCAACATTCACAAAAATGTACTGTTTATTCTTCTAGGAACTATCCTTTTGATATAGTGACGCTTTTAAACTTGGTGCTGTTCAAGGCATCTGACACCAACAGAGAGATTTATGAAATTTCCATGCAACTTATGCAGGCATGTATCAGCTACTTTTTTTAAAAACAGACAAATGCACGTGTCCTTCTATGTTTGTGGGGGTTTTTTGTGAACCTATAAAGTACTGTTTATTCGCTTTTTAATTTTGTTTTTAAAATAAACAATCAGTTTTGTCTTGGCTATAAATACTTATGGGAATATTTATATAAAAATTAATGGAAAAATATTAGTTATGGTGCCTTTCAAATTTGGAGAGTATACTCCAAAGCACATTCTCTGATATCTAAACTTGAAATGGTGACATTTCCTGAATTAATGAATGTTTATCGTCTCATTACGTTATGTTTTTCTCTTTCATAGATCCTTGAATCAAAGCTTTTTGTTTATTCAAAAAAGGTAGCTGAGCAAAGACCGGGCAGTATCTTGTATGGTACACATGGTCCGTTGCCACCTCTTTACAGTGTCTCACTTGCCCGTCTTTCATGCGAACTAGCAAGGATGTATCCTGAACTTACCCTTCCACTCTTTTCAGGTACCTATATCTATTTGACTTATTATCTACTTCACATTTTTGTGCCAATTGTAGAGTGCTAATACATTTCCACCTGTGAACAGCAATTCTGTTTATAAATTTAGCTTGACCTGGTTTTATTCTGGTTCAGGTCAAATCAGATTTAGGAATGCAATATATATTTCCTAGAGGTACTTAAACAAAGTACAGAATAGCTACTTAAAAAACCTGGTTGGGGATTCTGTGGCACTTATGTCATCTTAGGCTAACTTTGAAATTACAAGGGCTCTGTGTAAGTTAAGGTGACATTGGCAAACTACTATAATGGGTTCTCGTGCTAAGCTTAGGGATTCTTCTTATACATACATTTATATAGATGATACTTGCGGGGGTGGAATTCTTCATTTTATATAAATGTGACTTTAACTTTGGGAAGACTGACTGCTTGTGTCCAGTTTTACCAATGATTCAAATCACTCTGAATGAGTGATCTCTACCTTCCCATTATTTGCCACATCTGCAAGTCATTAGTATCATTCTAATTTTGTCAGAATACATTTTTTCAGGGTTACTGAGAAAAATGTTAAAGGATCAGACCTGCAGGAGCACCATTCAGAATATGCCCACTCTGAGACCATTCCTGGGAACAATTAAGTTTTGAGACCTATCTGTCTGATTTAATCTATCTAATGTGTTGCTCTAGTTTTTAAATAACAGAATGCAATGTCTGTAATCGTGGGAATTCTTACTGGCTCTTAAAAACCCATTCTGTTGTTTTTACTCAGTCTGTCGGGGCTGGAGAAAGGGTAAAGGAGTAATACATCAATCATTTCTTAGTGCCCAAGGTACCATGAATTATAAATAACTGATGTAAGGAAATTCTGATGGCTCGTTTATCTTATAAAAGCAAATGTTGTTCGTTATTACTCTTACCATCTATTTACATTGCTGTAGTGGCTATGTCATTTAAAAGAAATCAGATACATGGGCCAAATCAGAGCCCCTTTCTATACGCCTAGAATCATAAGGAGAGAGAACAGTGTATGTCTTGAAGATTTTTACAAACCAGGCACTGAGGAAAGAAAGGAAATGTTAACTGGACTGATTTTACAGAAGAATTCTGTTAAAGAGAGCTAATGTGTTTCACCTTGGCAGGAAGCCTGTCACTGTATTTCTTATCCCAGATTTTCCAAATCCCTTTCCCCTACAGTGCCAGGTCTTTTTTTATAAACTGTATAAAGTCCTGTATACAGCATTCCTGGACTGACAGCTGACTGAATTTTATAGGCCTCCCCACAGGAAGTAAGACTTATAATACATGAAAGTATTTTTGTAAACTCAGTATACTAAGTGCCTTAAGATTTAAACTATAGCTTAGAAACATGGAGGCTGATGGGGCACTTGTAATTCTGCAGAACACTTTTGTATGTTTATTGTAATTCTCCAAAAGCTCTTGAAATTCTAGAGTAACAGCCAGTAAGTGAATTATCCTTTTTCTTCTTTATTGACATCCATTTCACTTAATACATAATAGGGCACAGTAACAAGGGGTAATTTTCTGTTTCTAAACCCAGACTGTGTTAGTTATTTTTGACAGAAGACCTGACCAATTGCTTGCTATTATTGACCATTAAATTAATGTTTCTCTTCAGGAAGCTCAAGTACATGCTTTTGTATGCTTGTGGTTTGCAAGGTAAAAACCATCAAGTGGTCTAAAACATGTCAGAAATCTGATTTAAACTGTGTATTTAAAGTTTCCTTTGTAAACTAACATGTTGTTGATTTCAACTTTTACTATTTTAGAGGTAAGCCAACGATTTCCAACAACACATCCAAATGGAAGACAGATCATGCTTACCTATCTGCTACCATGGCTTCACAATATTGAACTTGTAGACAACAGACTGCTCCTCCCTGGTTCAAGCCCTACCACTCCAGAAGATGAACTGAAGGACAAGGATGGAGAAATAACAGTCACAAGTGGACTAAAAGGCAATGGCTGGGGCTCTCCTGAGGCCACTTCACTGGTTCTCAATAATCTCATGTATATGACAGCCAAGGTAAAGAAGCAAAACAAACAAAATATTCAAACATGTTTCTTAAGCAGAAGGTACTTAGGTTTCTTTCCTCTGATACCAGAATTTTTGCACTGGAACAGTCTGTACTCATCAGAGACAACCTTCTTTTTGAAGAAGTTCCTTCATTTTTTAAGGACAATGCTAAAACTGTTCTCTTTCAAAACATGAAGAAAAGTGTTTTACCCTAAAAAAATCTCAAACCAACAAAAAAAACCCCAAACCAACCAAAAAAACCCAACAAAACAAAAAAACTTAATAGTAAGAGCATTAAGAATTAGTTATAGAGGAACTACATTCAGTTCCCTCCTGTGTCACCTCCTGGAGGCATATGAAAGTTTATTTGGGAGTGAGAATGAGCACCTGGAATTTGTCCTACCAAAGCTTTTCTACTTTCTAGGAAACACTTAAATTTTCTTTGAGAGAGAGAAAAGGAAAAAAAATTAGTATAAATTAAAGTATTCTTTTGTAAAATGGAAGGTATTTTACATCCCAGGTCCTGATAAAGAACCAAGGATTCCTTTTTTCCAATTACTTTTTCACATAAAATGCCTAAGCAGCCACTGGAGAAGGTACTGAGAAACCATCTTTTCCTTCTCTTTGCTGAGTTGCAGGCTGCTATACGAGTGTGCCTTGCTTGCTCTGGCACTGCATTTGCCGGATTGAGGTCATATGTCTAAACTGCTAAATACATAAACTCCGGGAAGTGATGCCTGGTACCTATGTCATATGAGACATGGTGGTTCATGTTTCCTATCCTGCTCAGGGTTAATCGTCTCTCGAGCAGGATGTCTGTATCCATGCTACATAGCCGTTGATTCTAGATCTTGCCTTGTGTTGAGGCCCTGTAACTAAAACATAATTATTATTTTGTGTGCATTTTGTCATATGAACACGTCTGAAGTAATGTGGGGGCTGTGCTTCAGCCCACCAGAATGTTTTTTTGATACTTGTTGCATACCCAGGGCATGATGCTGGCTCTTGTATAGTCTGATGGTACGGAGTCTCTAGGATATTCCCAGAGGAATTTTATGGGTTGAAAACTGATGTGATGCAATCTCACCGTTACTGCCTATCAGCAGCAGTCCTTGGAGCAAGTTGCTTCCAAATCCACAGAAAGATTTGTTCCACAGAGAACAAGTATGCTTTCTTCAAACCATATTGATACAGCTTTGAGGCTGTGTGTGTGATAAAGGGACTGGCCCTGCAAG
This sequence comes from Aramus guarauna, assembly GCA_013400195.1. Taxonomy (NCBI): domain Eukaryota; kingdom Metazoa; phylum Chordata; class Aves; order Gruiformes; family Aramidae; genus Aramus; species Aramus guarauna. The sequence continues at coordinate 216,091 of VXBL01002618.1, forward strand.
TGCCATTGTAGATGACAGTAGATGTAGGTGCCAGTAGCAGTGTAGATGTAGCTAATATATATTAAATATTTTTTGGTAGAATAGCATGACCTGGAGATTGCCACTCCTCTCCTAGCAGAATGTCAGTCTGAATAGTCTTCTCAAAGTGGGAGCCAAAGATTTTACATAGGAAACAGAATAGTTTCACTTCTAGACTCCCACATCCTGGATGCATGCACTAACCATTTAAATGACTGGACAAAAAGGAGGCATTCCTATAACTGTGTCTTGCGAAAGAGAGCAAAAGCTACTTATTTCCAATGTGACAGCAAAGGGTGGTCTAATGCTTAATTCTGCTAGGATTTACTAAGGAGACAAGTGGCAAGTTGTTCACTACTGTGATGGCTGAAGCACTTAGGTACATGGAGAAACAGTCCTTTACTTAGGACATGCAGGAACAGAACTTCAGTTGCTTGAACAACTGTAAAGATGAAACCAAATAAAATGCTTAATTTTAGGATCACCTTTTGAATTTACATTCCTGAAAGACTTTTTTTTGTGTGATATAAGTGCTTCTGTGGATCTGAACCTACATACTTTTAAGTAGAATTTATGCTGTGAAGTCTGTCAGGTAGCTCTTGAAAACACTGTTTTGTCACTTTTTACAGCATTTTACTGTTGGTTTTGCGTGAGAAAATGCTCTAAAAGAGCATGCCTTAGTTTGGAGGTCTGCATATTTCAAGAAATGTATGCCTATGATCATTTGCAGTATGGAGATGAAATTCCTGGACCAGAGATGGAAAATGTCTGGAATGCTTTGGCGAACAATGAAAAATGGAGTAACAACCTTAGGATAACACTGCAGTTTCTCATTAGTCTGTGTGGTGTTAGCAGTGATACCATCCTTTTACCTTATGTAAGTGTTTGTACTTTATTTTATTTACTATTGGTTGCATAGGTTTTAATGAAGAAAACAGCTATCACTTACAGAAAATTAATTTCTATTTCAAAAATAAGAAGTACCAACATATTTTCTAGCACACTGTACAAAATTAAATCATGGGAATAAATGAGCCAAGAAACTGAAATTCAACACAGGAATTGAGTAGTGGGAATCTCAGTCCCCACCAGTGGAGCACACCTCATTTCAAGTGAGAGGTGGACTCCTCTCAAGCAAAGAGGAACTTTGCATGTCTGTGTAAAGGGCCAATAACAGGCTTGGCCATAAATTGCCAGAATGAATGAGAAAAAATATTAGAAATATTTTCTCATGTCAGAATTGCATAAAAATATGCAAATTATATATAAATTTAAATTTTTATTAAAAAGACAGAATGGCTGTTAAATAACTTGCATGAAAAATGAAGAAAAGTAAAAATACTAAATGCTTATAATTTTTCTCAGTAACCAATTCGTTTACAAAGCTATTATTTAAATTCTGAAAGTCCTTTAAATAATGGATGTTATATCATGAATGGGATATAACATGCTATGATCTTATTTGTTTGTTGTAAAGATTTAGGTGTTCCTTCAGAAAAGCATGTAGTTTTGAGAAAGTGCTACGTTCTCTTCTCCTTTAGTGAACTAAGGCTTCTGTAGGACATCTCAAGAGACACAAGATAGCTAACTTTTACAAGCTCCTTTGCATGGCTGTCATGAATTATATAACTGTTCCTGCAATGTGCAATTCAAACTGTGCAGGATATTGTTATTATTCAAGTTAAAATCAGGACTGTCTGAGAAAAGCAAGATAGTTCCATTCCCATGTTCCCATTGCTCAGTTGCTGGGTGAAACAATCTAAATTTAGTAAATTTTCCAGCACAATTACAATGTGCTGTTTTATTAGTTAATCTCTTTCTATTGATTTCCCTGAAATAAATTTGAAATTACTATTAATGTGATTAAACTTACCTGCAAAGCCTCATAAACATACTTCATTAACAGTTGCTAAAATAATACTATGCTTAAAGTGTTTATGACAACTGCTATGCATAATAGAATAAAGGAAATATAGAAGACTGTAAAAATTTTCAAGATATTATTATTGTACCATAGACATCCTGTTGGTTTCCTTTTATTTGTGGGATTTACTGTTCTATATTCTCAAATCAGTGCATATATATGCAAAGTCAGTGTTGTCTGGCTAATCAAAAGAGGAAAGATTTGACAGTGGAGTTGCTGTAGGAGCAAGCTCAAGGTTTATATGGGGGGGGGGTTGATCCCAGATATCTTGAGGGTAATGAAGATCTTTCCATCAATTGTGAGAGGGACAGAGGCTCTCCATTCAGTGTTAAATGTGCTTTGAGCAGGACGTTTGATGACTGACCTCCCAGGTTCTTTCCAACTTGACTGAACCTACAATCTATGACAGACTTGGGATCAGGCCAAAAGGTGGCCTCCATCAGGAGGAGCATGTTGGTAGAGAACAAGTGGAAATCACAGAGATAAGAGACAAAATGAGAGCTGTTGTATTTCTGACAGCTTACAGAAGAAATAGGGGCTTCCTCCTTCTAAGAGGAAGTAGTCCTGTGCTGAGTATTTGTCTCACTTCTAAACCTGTAGCCTGATTGGAAATGCCTGATAACCCTGTTGCCCCTTGCCCAGAAGCCTCTCACATACCTCATCCCCCTTTCTTTCTTCTTTCTTCAAATTCTTTCCAATCTCCCTTGCCTTGAAGCCTTGACTCTCACAGTCCTGTCACCTCTTCCAGGACAATACAGTCCTCTTACTCCCCAACAAGAGCAGTGTGGTTTGGCATCTCCAGCTTCATCTGCTCCACATCTATTTTCCTGTGGGACTTTCTTGCTCTCCCTCCCAGGCTTCCAATGGCTGTTAGCAAGACAGTCACGTCTTCACTGGTGGTGGCAGCTGACAAGGTTCCTGTGTTTTCTGGAACCCTGTTAGTCTGTGTTTTGTGATGTTGAGTTAAAAGTCTGATTCTTGGATTTTGCAAAATCTGAAAAAATCTTCAGCTTCTGTAGAAAGCCTGACTGTGCTTATGAATCATCCCTTAACTGATAGCTTTGTCTGGAGTAGGAAAATACGTGGGCTTATCACACGTATCTGCTCAATGTTTTGATAATGCCCTGGAGTTTACAGATAAGAAATCATACCTAACTGCTAACTACACAAGACTGCTGATACCGTAAACATGTGTCTTCCATTATCGTGTAGATAATACATAGGCATTAGCAAATAAAGATAATTCAAAAAGTTTATCAGCACTGTTCCGGCTCACCTGGGCTCAAAAGACCACTCAGTTGCAAGATTGCCAGTTTACCCATCTCCTTTTGGAGTCCTCTGTGCCCCAAGGCAGTCACCAGCTGCTTCATGCCTTCAGCCATCTGTTCTGCCTGTATGTGTCCAAGCCAAAAGCATGACTGATTGACATTTTTAATTTTTTTTTAATCAGCTAAATTCATTGCTTTGTCTCTTATGTTTCCTTTAAGCATTTTTTCCCAGTGCTCCAGTGCAAATTGCTGAGTTGTCCTTTCTTTCACATATCTACTGAAAGATTTCTTAGAATATTTAGAGTTCAGAAACCTCTAGTGTAGGGAATGTGACCCCTTCTAGGGTGAAAGAAGCTGTGGCACTGTGAGCCCAACTAGAAATGAGCCTTGGAAAGGAGATGGATTTGTATCTGGAAAGTCCCTGGGAAATTTTTAGCACAGTAGAGTAAAAGAGACTTTGAATATGTGCATTTTCTCTACTTTAAGCAAAAGAAAAGGAGAGGAAAAAAGAGGGAAATAGCAGCAATCAGTAAGTTATTTTAATGGAAGTATTTAAGAGTATAAGAACAGCAATACTTGGTGAGGCCAACAGGCAGTTCAGTGTAGTAGGTCCACTATAAGCATCTATTTAGGGACATCTTTAAAAATAAGAAGGAAAGCACGGAGAGCTGCTTCCCCATATAGTCTCCCAGCTCCAGCAGTTTATGAATCAAATGTTTTTGAGCCAGAGAGAGTCTCTGCTTTTAATAGCCATCAGGGGTTTTTTCCTCAAGAATTCAGTCTAATGTGATCTCAGTTTCTCAACAGTTCTCATTGCTGTGGTGAGTACAATAAGATTTGAGGCCTTATTAGGAGGTTTATAGAAATTCCCAGAATTTCTATAAACAATATTCTCAGATTTTTCAAGTCAGGATGCATGAAGTCTATATATGTAATTGCTCTGCCTTTCTTCCATGTGCTATTACTTTGATTACAGATATAAGTAGCTACTCAGAGCCTGGCTTATTCTTTCTGGCTACAGCTACCTCTTTCACATCAACCATATCTGGAAATATAGGCATGAAATTTTGGGTGGGTATAGCTTTCTGGATGAGAAGTTTGCTGCATTCGAGAGAGTAAGATTCATCTTCAATGGAAATCATATACTGAAACTATAAATCCCTGGGTGTGATTCAGAGTTAATGCTGATATCCTTCAATGATAGGTACAAAATCAGGTGGAGTTTTTATATGTGTATGTTATATAGTTATATACCTAAACAGCTCATTTGTGGATGGCAAACAGAAACTTTGGGGTATTTAGGTCACAGATTCACTCTGCTGGGGAAATGATCTGGATATCAAAGTGAGCAGTCCAATAATAACATTTGCATTCTGGATCTTTTCAGTACTGCCATGTAACATGTAGGGATTTCTTTGAAAATTCACTTTGAACAGAGTTTAATAACTGTTATTTTCTTCTCTAGATAAAAAAGGTTGCAATATATCTATGTCGCAATAACACTATTCAGACGATGGAAGAGCTTCTTTTTGAGCTGCAGCAAACCGACCCAGTGAACCCAATAGTCCAGCACTGCGATAATCCTCCATTTTATCGTTTTGCTGCCAGTAACAAAGCCTCAGCTGCAGCTTCTGGTATGACCTAAATATACTTGTCAGTTACACTCTCCTGCTCTTTGGAGTCTTCATCTCTTTGAAAAAAGTCTCTTACTTTTGCACCCGTTCAGATCTGTGTATATATAAAGTGCAAATTTCAGGGCCTCGTTGCACATCTAAATTACAATTCTTTTTTATTCCTAATGTTGTATATGCTTTGTAAACATAAGCTTAATTCTCTCAACTTTTTTAATAGGATACTACCAATGTTTGAGGTTGTTGATAACTCATATGAAGTGGGTCTTTTACCACTAGTTTCTGAGAACAAGAAGTCGTCATCAATGACAGAGCACTGGAACAGGCTGCCCAGAGAGGTTGTGGAGTCTCCTTCTTGGAGATATTCAAAACCTGCCTGGACACGATCCTGTGCAACTTGCTTTGGGTGATCCTGCTTTGGCAGGGGGGTTGGGCTAGATAATGTCCAGAGGTACCTTCCAAACTCTATGGTTCTGTGATTCTGTGAATGCTGTGATCACAGCAGATATGCCAAAGCAGCACAGTTTCCTGAAAACTGAGAGGCTCAACTGTGTGGCAATTCTGTTTTCAAAGGCCTAATGCCATTTCCAAGCTGCAGTAGTACTTAAGAGACTCTCAACCCAAAATTTAACCTTGTCAATGATTTGCCAAATTCTTGAAAAACAATAGGTTATGTCACCTGAGAATGAGCTTAGTTTCAGTGGAAAAGCATCATTATGTTAATCTACCCCTCAAAGCATGTAAACTTCACATCATTCAGCCTTGCAACCAGGTCCTGGTTTGTAGAGGTAACAGTGTTCATTCATACTAAAGTACTTGCAGGATGATTGCTTTGACTGTGGCTGCTAAAAAAATTCAAGTTACGGGCTTTTATTGCTTTGCAAATACTGTCTGCTGTATGTAATGGGTGTTCTTATTGACATCTCACATACAGGAACCACCTCTAGCAGTAACACTGTTGTAGCTGGCCAAGATAGTTTTCCTGATGCAGAGGAGAACAGAGTGGTAAAAGAGACTGATGAAAGGTTTGTGTTTTGGGTTTTTTTTGCTCCAAAATGTATGTGTTTTCCTAGGCTAAGAGTGAGATGTTGGGCAAAGTTCTGTATTGTTTGGTGAGGAACTCTGATGCTCAGACTGATGCTAAGTGGCATTATCCCAGTAAGACCATTTTAAAATGACCATATGTAAAAGTTTAAAAAAAAAAAAAAAAGCTATTCACATGAGTCTAGCTCCTGACGTGTTGTTTAATAGTACATTTCAGAGGAACATTTGTTAAACCTACATTGAATTAATTGTGCTAAGTAGATCATGGTTTTGGAGGAATTATCCACAAAGGAGAAAGAAAATCAGGAGTGTGTACCAAATAATGTCTACTAAAATCTTTATGAAAAATCGGGTTCGATCACACCTTTTCATTTCATGGACAGTGAGTAAAATTTAGTATGCAGATTTGTATCCATAATGGGAAGGACACCTCCTTTGTCTGGATAAATTGTCTTACAGAGGAAAGCTTTGTGAAATATTTTGCCTAGAAATTATATATTCAATTTAGTATTTTGCAACTTACAGTACATACTGACAAATGATGAATGAATGTAAATCTTAAGGGCCATCAGATCCTCGAGCACAAATACCTCTTTCTTCTCTCACTGAAACCCTCTTATTTTTGTAAGAGAACTTTGAATGACTTCTAACAGCATTAATTAGCAAGTGTATTAGTATTACATTAGTTTGTTGTTCCTCATAGTTGCTAGTATCACTTCAGTAGTCCAACCCACCCACCGTCCATAGGTTCAGGGCTTGGAGATATAGAGACAATTATGTGAGCTAACTTTTCTGTACTTCAGAATGTTTTGACTTGCTTGCCTTCTACATTTTATAAATATGAGTACCATTTTGTCAGGTTAGTTATGTCTGCTAACTTAAATCCAAGCAAATAATGGCACTCATCTTAGTACTAAGTAAGGTTTCAAACTGATAGTAAAGACAATTTGACTCAGAATTATGGTTTTCAGGATAGGCTCTGGAAATGTACTTACAAGGAAGATAAAACCATTTTCCTCTGCATTATTTTTATTATTCTTTACATAAATGTTTATAGCCATATAGTTTTAAGTTAGATTTTTCTATAGTTGATTTGCAGATAAGTTGAGGAAACGACATCTGCTATACTTTAAATCTAACTGTGTTTTCAGGGTTTCTTGTTTTACGTAAATTTTAAATGTGACTCCAAAAAGGTTTTGGCATTCAAATCTGCCAGAGACTATATGATAAAAATGAAAGGAAGATTACAAAGTTCTGATATCGCTGCTATGATTTCTGCCAAAAGACTCGTCAGAAAAAAATGTAAAATAATTTGCCTGAATTCACTGCAGGCATTTATGTCATCAAAGACACTAGAAACTGTAAGTGCATATGCACTTCAAAACCTGGGTGTCAATCTTAGAATGTCCGTTAATATTGACTTCATGTGTCATTGACTTCATATTAAATAATGTTTACAGAAGGTAATGGATTGTAAACAAACTATTCTCATAAATGTGGGCATTTTTTAATAATACAAAACTAATCAGAAGATCTCTATGTTTTTATGTTGTTGCAATATGATGTAAAATGCCCTGCTCTTGAATAATTTCTATGACCTGTATTCTCCATTTGTTTCATACAGGATAGAATTCATCTCTGCATATTTCTACATAATTTTTCCCTAATTTTATTCTTCTTTTATCTTTTTTATGCCAGATAAATGTGTCAGTAATTTTTGTCAGTTTGTACACATTTATTAAGGGAATTTATTAAAATATAGGAGAATCAGATCTGGAAGTACAGAAAATGGCAATATTAAGATGGCTCGTGATGCCTTTCTGTCACCTCCACAATGAATTTATTGTGCCGTTATGAGACAGACGTGCTTTTGAAACAGCATAATATGTCAATGTATAATTAAATACCCTTCAATAATGCGTGTGCACATTAGTAATGAATTGAACGTTGCATAGAGAACCTTCAATCTTGTTTTGCTTGATATAGTTGTTTTAACATGGTTATTTGTAAGTAATTTCCTAGCTCTGATGAAACAGTGACATGTTTACATCATCACTGGTGTGTGAACCTCCTGTAGGGCTCCTCTCACTCCATCTCAGGCCTGATAACACTGACAGCACAAGGAGGCGGAGAAAGCCAAAGGAGATAACCAGTAGTTAGCTTATTGTGGATCTGTGGCAGATTTGAGGACAGCCGTGAACAGTTTGTTCTGGCTCTCATATCCCTTAACTCCTCTACTAGATCTGCTCTGGCAGTTGCTGGATTTTCCTACTGACGGGTGATCTGCTGCAGCTTTTGCTGGTTGATACCTGTGCGGGCTTGACTTTAGACTATTCAGTCAGTTACTTCTTTAGCAAGTGGCCAGAATTTTACCCATGAACATGGGCTGTGACAAAATACTAGCTGTGAAGGGCTTATATCTCAGTTCAGCCTTACCAAAGTTTCTTGATTCAAGAAAATCACACGTTTGCAGCATGAGAATTTTCCCTCTGCTAAACTTTAAAAGCTTGTGACACAGGAGTACACTGTTAGAACTTCTCAGAAACTGGCTACAAAAGTCTTCTTTTGTGGAAAGAGACAACATTACACTCACATTGCTGTCTACTCCTGTATAAAAGTGCATGCTTAACAAAATGCTTTTTTTGAAGAGTAAGCATATAGTCCAGATGTTTAATGTCAGTCTGTGTTTTTAATGAAAATTTTTCTTATATTTGAAGGTTCAGTAATGTAATCAGAGCACATACCCGACTAGAATCGAGGTACAGTAATAGCTCTGGAGGATCTTACGATGATGACAAAAGTAAGTTCTGTTACTCAATTTGATGAAATTTCTGATGTTTTGGTGGGAGATGAAAACTGGTGGATACTCTCTGTTTAAGTTCTGTGGAAACAGTAATGTAGCATCACCATACAGGGAGTGTCCTTCATACCTCATTTAATTAATTTCCTAGGCTCAGTCAAACCTACTTAAAGGCCAGGCAACTTCACAGAAAGCAGCAGCAGAGAATCCTCCAGACAGTAACACCTTGAACCTTTTGTACATGGCAAGGCTAAAGACTTCCAGGAGCATTACAGCAAGTGCTTTGAATTGTGCCCTTCACCAATATTTCCTGCCAAATCAAGCACTGTTATATGAGCATGAAGAAGAGATTCAGGAGTTTCCAAAAATGAGGTCTTATCTCCTCTTTAGCTTTTCTCTGCTGTCTGCAACCCGTTTTTGGCTGCACTGGGCAAACCTGTGTTAGGGGGGAGAGTGAGATAGGGCTCCTGAGCATACTTGTTGTTCTTTACGTATTTCTGCTAAACAGACTATAAGTAGACACTTGATGCTCAGCAGAGATTCCAAAGAAAACCAAGGTATTTCTGTCAGCTATTGAATAACAGTATAAATTGTAGGAGTTAGATGGTTTGACTTCATTTCTGGAGTGAATTGTAAGGAAGCCAATCTACAGCTTTCAGTTAAGCCCTAACTAAATGTGAAAAATGCAAGATCTTTTTATTGACTTTTATCTCTGGCTTAATAAAGCCATGTCAAATAATATAGAGGTCATATTATGTTGTCTTGGTGCTACGAACACCATTTTGGGACAATATTTGGGCATAAAAAGTAAGGATTTTATGTATTCTTTGATCCAAGTAATTTTTTGGCAATACTCTTCTGCAAAATATGGAAACAATATGTCAAATACAATATGATAGGATAATTTAATGTATATCAGCAACTATTTTTCATAATTATGAAGCACAATATTTACAAATTATTGTGTATGTACATACTGCAGTATTTAAATACACAAAACAGCATGCAACATATTGAGCTCAATGGGTTTTAGTACACCTGTCTTGTTTTTTCTTATGGCTTTCTAGTGCTGCAGCTACTAAAAATTTTTCAGCAGATATTAATTGGAGCACTAATCTGATCTGCATGAGCAACCTTTCAAAATAGAACAATGTTTGTATTATCAGAACATTCTTCACAAGTAGTTGGTTTTGACAAGAGCTTAGAGTAATAAAAGGTTAAAAAATACTGAACTTTTCTTTGCTCTTTTGGAATGTGTCCTCAAACTGGTGCCCAAATATTTTTTCCTGCCTGTACTTGCAAGCTTTATAGTACTGTGAATATTTATGCAAGGTTTGCTTCTCACAGGGATTCCTTCCACAAATGTACAAATACCTAGATGTAAAATAAAATACATTTTAGTTAGCTACTGACATTCATATAGAACTCTGAAAAGAAAGAGTAATTCTTATACCATTTGTCATTTTACAAGATAAATAATGCAACCTTCATTAAGAAAGCACAACTTACTCCCTCTGGCAGGCAGCCCAGGCTGCACAGGAGTTGGTGGTATGGCTTCTCTCTTCTCTCCAGTCTACCTGAGCATACGTGCATTGCTGAGGCTATAAATAGGGAGCACAGCTCTGCAGCACAGAACCTCTTTTGTTCGGGCAAAGTTTGTATGTTAAGGTCCAAAGTGCTTCTGTTTTTTTCTCAGTCTGCGCATAAACTTGTGAAAAAATGAGTGAGGACCTAGAAAACATGAGTTAGGACCTAGGTCTTAGTGTGGACTTCATGAAGCAGTTTTATGTGAAACACTTAAATTGGTAGTAATAAATAGTGACTGTGCAGTGCGTTTTATGTGAAAAGCATCTGGCAAACATTATCTGGTTAATCTTTAAAAGATGAATATGTGAAAATGCTATACTTTGCTATATTATTAGGTCAGTTTATTCTTCTTATCTGTAACTAATAAATCATCCTCCAGAAGATGAGAGAAATAAACAGAAATCTAAATCATAAAGATCTAAAGTGCTTCATGGAAGACTAACGCTGAAGAACGGGAAGGATAAAGTTGTCATTTAGTAATAACTGGAGGAGCAACTACTGCATTGAAGGCCTCCTGAGGATCTGGAAACCTGAAAACATTTTGTCAAAACCGAGAAGTTATATGCAATAGAAAAAACTAGCTCTGATACTTTTGTAGGCATCAAAACAGTTTTGTTTCCTGTGGCAAGGCCAGCAACCATCTGATACATGCTGTTAAAAAAATGAAAATGCTGAGAGTTTCAAACTTACCTAACATGCAAAAAGTGTAAAAGAAAAACAGAGCAAAAAATAATGCTCTCATGAAAAATTCACCAAGGGCAATGTTTGGATATCTGACAACAACAGGGCTGGAAAGTGAAGTCTGTGTGTCACAGACTGCCAGACCTGGGAAATAAAAATTGACCAATGGGGAAATCGAGAAGAATGAGAGGGAACAAAATACAGGAGAGATGAACAAAGCTGTGCAGCTGAGAGGAGACAGAAAGCAGTGGAAATAGCTTATTTGACCCGTATCGTTGCAGATAAACAGGTGGAAGAAAAAACCCTGTTGCTTATTAACGTACAGCCACTGTCATACTGAAGCAAAATTAAATACATTTTTGAGACATTCAAGAGATAATTCATCCCTGTTGAAAGAAAATTACCCTGAAGATGATTTTTTTCATTCCTTATGCCTCCTTCCTAATTCAGGACATTTAACTTCTGCCTTTGTAGCATTGCTCAGCAGGGCACTGGTGAGGAGCTGCAAGAATGTGTCACTGGTACGCTGCTCCTTGCAGCAGATGGCTTCCGACAGGATCTTTGTTGGCTGAATTTTCCTCTCATTTTTGAAGAGAAAGTCTGTTGCTTGGTGCTTTGTGATCTGGATCCAAAGCTACCAAGTGACAGCAGGGATTCAGCTGCAGCTCCCACCGTTCAGTGCAGTCTGCCTGGAATCTGTTTAATTTCCAGCAGCATGAAAGAGGGATTAAAAACGCATCACTTGTTATTGAACACAGGAATTTGCAAACCTCATGTCATCTTCTCACATTATTCCAAACAGCTGAGCTGATATGTCAGCATAAACTTGGTTTTATTATTTCTCCAAAATGGGTAGCCAGACTTAGTTTTTATGCACTGTGTTTTAATGCTTTTCCACACAGATGATCCTGTTTCTCCATATACAAGCTGGTTATTGAATATTGTTGAAACCAAACAGCCACATCCTCTGCCCATGCCTTACAATGGAGGATGTTGGGCACCGCTTGTGGACTACCTCCCAGAAACCATCACACCCCGTGGGCCTCTTCATAGGTGAGTAGTTTCTCATTCTGACATTTCAAACAGTGAGATGCTTCCTGTTACTGGTTGACCAACCCCAAACCAACTGTCCCACAACTCAGAACATCTGAAAATCAGACCTTCAATTTCTGCTGATTTCCAGTGCTAAAATCATCATACAGTGAAGACTTGCAATTCTACCAGATTTCTACGAGAAAGCCTATTTGCAATGTAGGACATCACTTTCTGCTGAGAATCAGATGGAAGAAACAACTAAAACAGAAAAGGAAAATTTCTCTTTCCCAAGCCTCTGTGGCTGTTATTCATGGCACTTTTTCCCCCTTGACATTTTATTCGAACTAGGCTATGCATATTCTAATTCCTCTTTTACAAAATTTGTATTGACAATAATAGTGTTCTTGTCAGTAATGGGTACTTACCTGCTTAATACTGCAACTAAGCTGCTTTGGCGTTAATCACATTGAGAAGAAATGCTACAAATTTGAAAATGAAGAGATTGTTTATTTCTTCAGAAATAACCATCATGTTATTGTTTTCCTATCTCCAAGTTGTTTCAAATTGATACTGTGATTTAATTTCCAGGTGTAATATTGCTGTTATCTTCATGACTGAGATGGTAGTGGATCACAGTGTGAGAGAAGATTGGGCTCTTCACCTCCCTTTATTGCTGCATGCTCTCTTTTTAGGTAAGACCGAAAGAACAAGAAATAAAGTATAAATTTACTCCTGTCCTTTTAGTTTAGTTTTGCTGAAGCTGTAGAGTTGTGTTTCTTATATGTTTTCAATTATGATTTCCTAAAATAAAATTAAAAAAAAGCCTGAGACAATTACAGTCTGTGAATTAGTCCCAAAACTTTGAAGCTTTTGAATATTTTGGCCAATTTCACCCAACTTTCAGAGGTGGTTAGAAATTTGAAGATGATTCACTTCCTAAAATATGTCTAAAAACCCTGCAGTCCCCCCCGCCTCCATGAGAAAGGCAGGTGAAACTCAACCTTTGTACAGTCTGATTTGTGATGGGCAGCTGGGCAGTCAGCACATGTCATAGACCTGGACTGCACACACCCGTCCTGTCTCTTGCCTGTGCAAAAATATTATGTAAGAGAGCTGAGATTACTGTACTGCAGAGATAGTGAAGGTAGGACACAGATCACTGGAATGCAAGCTTCATTAATTTCACTGCTAATGGAATACTTTATCATCAGTGCCTTCCCTTATATACCTGAGCATAGAGGCACTGCTTTTTCACGACTGCTGTGTCTGTTCTTGACCGTAACACAATTCAACTGGAGGGTGATACCTTCCTTGTCCTGCCACTTAACATTATGAAAAGTGAATGGCCTAATTTTTTAGCGCACAAGAGTACTTAGCATTATAAAGCCATTCCCTAACTTTCATGGTTGATAAATACTAGTTTTCACAAATAAACACAGCGAGACACTTGTGAAATAAATTTTTTATAACTGGAGATCGCGATCCACTTCTCATTCAGTCACCATAGTTACCGCTAAGGCTATTCAGTATGTAGTTGAAGAAGATATCTTATTCTTCTTTTCTGCTACTCTGCTACCAACTGTTCTGTTTGAAATTTTTTTGATGAAATAGGGTTTTTTTTGGAAAATGCACACTCATCAAATACTCAAGTTTTGTATATTAGTACATTGATTTCAAGAAACTTCTAATGAAGCACAAGAATAACATCCAGGACCATGTGAGATGGAGCTTTCAGGGTCAGTTTCAATACAACATCTCACATAAATTCTTCACTTAAAAGTTAAGTCTATTTTGTGGCTGCCCATAGCAATTTTTTACATATTTTTTATAGTGCTGTGAACTTTCTAAGTGTAAGAGGGAGCTGAAAGAGAACTGGATAAGTGTATGAATCAAATCAATAACCATCAACTGATCAAACAACGTCTTTAGTATGATTTGTAACAAGTGTGAGAAAACTAGTGCTTACAGTTGGAAAGTCTCACAAGAATAAATTAATAACTTAAGACAGGAGAAGTATGCAGCAGGATGACCACTTCAGTTAAGACAGCTTTAAAAAACCATGAGGGAGCCATGCAAATAAACATATGCAGAAACAGAGTTATGATATTAGTAAGCCATTATAAAAGTATCTTTACCGATTTGTTCATTCAATAATGTTTCAACATTACATTATTTCATAAGAAATAAATAGAAATTTATGAATACCATTTGAGATAGTCCCTTGGCTAAGAACTCTCCATTCATAAATGTTAAACTAGAGTTAAATGTAACTGATAACTAAATGAAACTGGTTTAGTGGTAACTAAAATGAGATCACAGCCTCCAGTCTTCAAGTTAAGTTTTTCTACAGTTGCTATACCTCCTGTGGAAAATTTTTCTGTTTTGTAGTAGAGCTCTGTTATGATGGTGTCAAGAAGTTACGCTACACATGTTAGCTAAAGGTATGAATGTGATTGAAAAGGAAGTATTTCTGTCCTGTTGGAATGTGAGCAGGCAGATGCACGTGCCTGAAAAGGAAACTGGAAACTGGTATGGTGGCTAGCTGGACAGCCTGTATCCTTCCGTTTACTGGAATGAGTAAAAAAATACTAAAATGAAGGAATTTTGCAATGTATGTGTTTAACAGGCTATTGGATGGTTTGTAGTACTGATAGTGAGGTAGAGAGGCGGACTGCTGGTGTGAACTTCCCTATCTCAGTAGTGCATGAAAATAACTGCTGTTTAAAAACTCTTGCAAGCAGTGTGAAATGAGTTGAGAGGCTAGATTCCCTTCCCGTGGAAATATGTCCACATCACAGAAGTTTACCCTTTTGGGAACTCTTCCAACTTAAAAAAGGGCCCAGCACTGGACAAAGACTGAACTGTCCTTCTCACTTCATAGTTGGCATATCTATATGTCAATACTTTCATACAGCCCTAGGGTTTAAAAGGTTTTCAGTCACAAGCGCTGCCAATATAGAATTTATTTTTAACTATAACTTTGTATATCCTTTTTAGTGTATGTTAGAACAGAGTAGGATGGTTTCATTATCTCCTGCCAGGTGGAAGGAAATGGAGAAAGGAGAATAGGAGCAGAAACCTGAAGAAGCTGAAGAAGAGGTGGGCAGGTTGGCCATGGTTCTTTTGGAGGAGACTGTGGGCGGATGAGTAAGGCTAAGGATCACAGGACTTCCAAAGACTTGCCCATAGGAGCCAAAGACACATTGTTCAGACTGTGGCAGTGTGAGCAGATTCATTTTTGCAGGCCAGACAAGAACCAGTGTGACTGGAGTATATTAGGTAACCCTGACTTTAAAGACCTGTTGGCTGCTGCCACTTAAAGAAGGAGCTGCTTTGTAAAGAAGAATATAACCTGAGAAGAGAGGAGCTGAAGAAGAAAACAATTAAATTTTTCAGAAAGTATTTGTAAATATCCTGGAAGATACTGAAAGAGAATTGAAAAGAGATTACTACCACAGAGTGCAGTTTACTTTACAAACATCTGTTTCCTTTATGTTTGTATTTGTGATTTATGCAGGTTATGTTAAAATCTTACAAACAGCAGTAGCACTGACCAGATCAGAGTCTTTCAGTGCTAGACCTTTGGTTTCAGTTCTACAACCTGAGCTATTGGCTAATTTCTCATGCTGCTCACTGAAGTTGAAGTTCTTTTTCAATGGATTTTGTCCATCACTTCCTGTCTTAATAAATCAGTATCTACCTTTTACAGTTTGCACTTGTTGGTAAACTGATGTCTGTACAAGAAAGCCAGATACTGAGGTAAGTTTTGTTTTGTACCTCCTGAATGGGACCTCAGTCTGGAAACTAAATATATACACACATTTGAAGTAAAAACACTAGTGACTGTGTCCGGAAATACCACATCTTTTGTTTGTTTGCAGTGTTGCCTTGGACTGCCTTGGAATTTTTGCCATTTCTGGAATGTTGACTTGTTTATTATTACTTCATATTCAGTGATTGCTGTAACCTTTTCTTTTAGGTCTTGACCATTACCGCCCTGAGGTCTTTGAACACAGTAAAAAGTTACTGCTTCACCTTTTGATTGCATTATCTTGCAATAGCAACTATCAAGCCATTGCGTCAGTGCTTCTTCAGACCAGAGAGATGAACGAGACCAAGACTCTGACAGTACAACCGGCATACTTACCTGAATATCTTTATACAGGTAATAAAGTAAAAGAAGAGGAGAACATTGCATTATACTGTGACGTTTTTGAAAGTAGGATGTCAAAGTTACTTTCCTAAAATATAACAGTTTTGATGAATTAAAGTGGTAAGTGGCAAATATGAACAGTTTTCATTAATATTAATTCCATGTGAACTACCTTGGAGATGTGCCCAAATTATTATTAGGTAACTTTTCATGATAGTGAGAAAGATATCTGATGTAAGGCAAAATATATAATGTAGAGTTTTAAACATTAATATGGCTAATAACTTCCTAACTTCCCCCTCAGGGAGCCAGGACTGCTTCAAATGAGGGCAATCACTCCTCAACCTTCAAAAGAAATGAATAAATAATTCCAACACAGGAAGAGCAGCAAGAATATGCAGCTCAGATTTTCCATTATTAAGTTAAATTTCACATGATATACACCCTCCTTTATATCACAGATACACTTCATTTCTGTCCTGAAATCTCTTTCTGCATTAGGAGGCTTACTTCAGACCTCTGCTGAAACAGGTCTTCTGTTAACTTTGAGCAATTTATCTGTTTTTTAAGGTATTAGTTGGGAACAGTTTGTAGAAAGCAGCTAGCTAGGTTTACTATTCTCATGTAATATTACTTAAAAGCAGGCATACTGTTGGGATTTGAAGGAATCACAGAACCAGCGTAGAGCTATGGAGGTAGGATTAGTTGTCTGGGAGAGGGTGAGGAACTTTACCATAGACTGAGAAATGAAAAGGAGGGATAATCAAATTAGGGGTATGTCCATGGTTCCTTAGGAATATAACCACAAGTAATAAATAGTTTGGCTTTATAAAGAATATCACTTGATAACAGATTATTTTTTATGAGAAACAAAAGAAAATTTAAAGTAATGCGAAGAAGGGATATATATTTCAGATCAATTAATTAATTTGACTTTTTTTGGGTTTCATTCTGAATAAAGTCTGTTCAAAATTACCTCACATGTGAATTTCCCTTCTTGAGTTGTGTAGATCTCTTTTCCAATGCACGTCAATGAAGTATTAAATAGAGAATAAAATTGTTACATTAAAATTATATTACTGCTTTTCTGCCAAAATGAAAAACTTTTCATTCCTGTCTCTGAAAAACCTAATTGGTACCCTGTGTCTGGGCCTCTTAAGTGCAAGAAGTTATCAAAAACTTTGTATTTGGATTCTTTTTTTATCAGCTAATATAAAGAATGAGAGTGCCGGTGAGAACCCATAGCAGAGAATCCTAACTGAAAATACTTTGGCTCAGGTTCGTTCCACACGATGTCAGGCAACTAAATTAAGAGTCTCCTGGCCTGCAATGGATTTTGTCAGTGGAGAGGCCCCTCCTGCTCCCAGTCTTCTCTCAAGGCCAGTTTTTCTGTTGTAGATACAGCTGAAGACGACTAGCAGTCTAACCTTAAGAAAACAGGCCTTAGTTTCTAGTTCCAGCTCTGAAGTTGTGTGGCAAGCTTTTAATCTAGCAGAACTCTCACTCAGATGTTTAACCTTAATGCTGAAAATATTTAGTATGAGTAGTCCGGTGTTTACAGTTACTAAAGATGTTGAACAGAAGCCTAAACATTTGTGTCTTGGTTTCCAGTATGTTTATAAACTTGGGACAATATCATTGTCCTGAAAATTACCCCCTGTAGAGGCTTTTTTCCTCACCAGACTAGTCCAGAGAAGTGAGCTGAACTTAGCCAACTTCAAAATTCACTTTACAGAAAGACATAGTTCTGATTGTAAAGTGCCAGGAATCATTTATTTTGCAAGTACTTTAGCCCTTGTGCAGTAAAAAAATTATCTTGACTTAGGTATTTTTCATTTTATATTGGATTCTGCACATTTAGAAACAGAGTACTATTTTCACTCCCATTGGCCTTTGAGGGTGGTTGTGTTCTGCTGGTTTTCCCTGTGTTTCCCAGTAGAAGGTTTCTGCTGCCGACTCTGAAAAGAGCTGCTTGGTGGTAATGCTGGCCCAACAGCGCATTCCATCTTTATCTTCTCCCTTTTGGCTGGCAGGTGGCTTTGACTTTCTGCGGGAATACCAGTCGTCTCCAGTGCCAGACTCTGGCTTGAGCTCCAGCTCCACCTCCTCCAGTATCAGTCTGGGAGGCAGCAGTGGAAATCTCCCACAGATTACACAAGAGGTGGAGGACATGGACACTGCTGCTGAAACAGATGAGAAAGCAAACAAATTAATTGAGTTTCTGACAACCAGGTAATGGAGATAAGCAGAGGTTACGTTCGTACTCGAAACGCATACTTTCATGTCTTCTCTATGATTATCTGTAGCAAATTGAAAGACTCAAAGGAAAATGGCTGAGCTTTTATAGTAATTACAGACTCTCATTCCTTTTTTACTGATACTTATAGAAGTAGGTAGGTACTTAAAAGCACTACAGTGTCAGAAACAACAGAAGTCTTGCCTGACAGGAATAAAATGTTTAATTGACAGATAGTATTATGTTCAACAATGAACTAATGGAACAAAACAGATGTAGTATTATAAAATTAGATAGAAAGTGTACAGGGCATAGTGAAAGGCCATGCTGAAACTAATATTAACTACCGACCATGGCCAGCAGATCCTAGGCACAATGTCAAATTAAAAAACAGGCATTTGTTTATGCTGCTCTCTAAATGGAATAACTTATATTTTAAAACAGAGGTTTTGTAAAATACAGCAGAGGGATATTTATTTATATGTATTTTGCTCATATAATTCTGTTGAGTTGCATGTTTTCCAGGCTATGGCCCTGGAAATATCTAATTGCCTTTGCAATTTATATAGTCTATCTGATTACATTTATTTCAGATAACTCAAATAAATTTTGCACTTCGTTATATATTTCTTTAAGGGCATTTGGTCCGCTTTGGTGCCATGAAGATATCACACCCAAAAATCAGAACACCAAGAGTGCTGACCAGCTTACTAATTTTCTGCGTCATGTTGTATCTGTATTTAAAGATTCCAAGTCAGGTAGTACATTTTTTTCCTTTCATAACTAAAAGAATATTCCCTCAAGGTGACACTGAATGTTTATCCTGTGATTTAGCAGATCTGCTTATGCAGAAGCACAACATACTGTATGTCTTAGCAAAGATGTACAACATATGAAAGAATTGCTTTAAAAAATCACATTAGATTGGACTGTGGCTGAATGTTAAATCGAACATTTCTTCAAAGCTGTTGATAGAAAGCCTTTTGATTCTACCAGATAAAAGCTCTTCTGTTGGTAAAATACATCACAGTTACTAAGTAAATGTACTTTGTTAAATTTCTTCTGGCAATTAAAGTTTTGTTTTAATTTGTTATGTTTTTAGAGCTTAAGAAATGCGCTGATTTTGAAAACCAACGTACTCACTATTTAAATACCTTCCAAGATCAAAGCAGAATGCAGCATCAGTATTTATGTTTAAGATCTTATCCAAAGCCTACTGAAGGTACTAGAAAGACTTTAGTTTTGGGAGTTCAGAAGTTACCGTGTTGCTGCCAGTAAGAATAGTGGATGGCTTGCATGTTTCTACATAAATTGTAAAAAAAATTAAATCAGATGAAGAATTTCAGGGGTTTGCAGACTCAGAATTTGGGTTATTCAGTTTATTTTCTTACATTCTGTGTGAAATAAATGTAAACAGTGGGAAATTCTCCCAAACCTAGACATTCCTGCATCTCCATTTCTCACAGGGTTTGCACGATACACTACAGTGCATATCCTCCCCACAGAGTTGGTTCAGCGTGTTTATGACCCACAGTAAAATGTCATTAAAAAAAAAAAAAATTACATACTGTTCTTTTGCTTAGGTTTTCATTTGGAGCAGCATCTGAGCGAAGTTGCTTTACAAACAGCTCTTTCAAGCTCTTCAAGACATTACGCAGGTCGCTCTTTCCAGATATTCAGAGCCCTAAAGCAGCCTCTTTCTGCACATGCATTGTCTGACCTCCTCTCAAGATTGGTGGAAGTTATTGGAGAACATGGAGATGAGATTCAGGTATGTGTGTGTACGTAATGCTTCTTAGTACTGTTGATTTAATATATATTTAATTTAAAATTACCATTTTAACAAGGTACTCTGGAGTCAAATGATGCAAAGTAGAATGTGGCCTTAGAAAAGGTTACCTCCAAGTTTACTGAATCCACATGTACCTTATCAAAGCCTTCATCAGGCTATTACAATCTCATATAGCTCTAAAGAGAACAACTAGAAAAGATCTAATCAATGTCACTCAAAATGAAATCTTCATGATGACCATTTTTTCCCTTTTCACGTCATGAATTTCTGCTTAAGGAATCCATCATCCTATCTGCTGATGTAATTTGATAAGGTGGAGCAGACACCCCCTCATTTCTCAAAATTAACATCTTATGGAATAAATTAATGATAGAAAAATTACACTCACCTAATTTGATCCTGTCCTCTCTTAGTGAACTATGATGTTCACTTGCTTTAGCTAAACAGGCTGTTCTCTCCTGAAATTTTACAATCAAAGCCTATTTATTGTGAGATTCAAGACTTAATAAAGAGAACTGCTAGTTCTTAAGAAGAAATAGACTGACATTACCTCCATATTTTACTTAGGTAATGAAACTGCCACAAGATGACAGTAATATTCTGTCACAACTGCTTGTGCAGAATT
The DNA here is from genome assembly GCA_013400195.1 of Aramus guarauna. Lineage (NCBI taxonomy): Eukaryota > Metazoa > Chordata > Aves > Gruiformes > Aramidae > Aramus > Aramus guarauna. Next base: position 236,885 of record VXBL01002618.1, read on the forward strand.
TAAATCAGTGACCTGCAAGTCAGAGGTTCTGTGTGCCATTACCAATCCCCTGATGAGATACGTGCTCTTCTTGCATGCGTTCATAGATCATTCAGAGGCAGAAAATAAAACAAATTTGTAGTGACTTTATAATGTTCAGGGCAGTGGCAGTGGTGTGAATGTTGTTCTTTTTTCAGGAGAAATTTTATGAACTGAAAATTTTTAAATGTTCACTATTTTGAATGTCTTCGTTGAAATGGTTAACCTCATGCATTGACAGGGGTATGTAATGGAGGCACTACTTACTTTGGAAGCTGCTGTGGATAATCTGTCTGACTGTTTGAAGAACAGTGATCTTTTGACGGTGTTATCACGGTAAGAGCCTCTTCTCCAACTATATCTGGTTTTTTTTCAGTGTCTTGTGATATTAAGTGTGCAGTTCTGCAGTCTGACAGCATAAAATTTTTTTGATAAGACTGAGCTCATTTGTAACCTTCAGAGAACTGAACTAAGACCACATCTCAGCCAAATTTTGCAATAGTTAAAATAATGTTGATAGAACTAATGGTACTTTACAATGCATTGTAAATTCTGCCTTGCTGCCATTTTGCTATAGCTTACTTTAACATCCTTTAAAAATACTGTATTTTTTTCACCTTTGTACCATATACTTGAAAACATATCTAGGAAGAAACATGTTTTTCTGAATATTTGTTTTATATAACCTGTTGTTCTCAGATGAAGTATTCCCCAAGAAGTAAATGATCAGTGAAACTGTGGAGAATTTTGTCCCATGTGTACATAACCCATGGATTTTTCCAGATGTGTACATCTACACATCTGTAGACCATCTTTGTGAAACCCTTGGCCTTAAAGTAGACCTTTGTACGTGGAGGGAAATTGCAGGCTCCTTCTGTAACACAGCTGTTGACAATACTGAGGGAGATTAATGTATATCTGACTCCTAATAGCAACAACAGAATAGGGAACGTGTTTGAAAAATGTCCATAAGTTGCCATGCTTTACATGCAGAACAAAACTACAAGAGCTATCATTTCTGAAGCTAGTAGCAGGGTGCTATGTATTATACTGCAATGGCAGAACACAAATATTGCCATGTGAAAGAGTAGAGCTGGGGAAATACAGCTTTTATGTTCTCAACTAAGCGCTATTTATCTTTCTTCAGTGCACATTTCAGGAAAGAGCAAGATGGAGCAGGAAATAAGAAACACGCCAGAAAACAGTGGGATGCAATATTCTTTACCCTGACACTATTGATTCCATAAGATCCTCTTCAAACATTATAGACAGTAGGGACTTATAGTATATGAGGTAGGAATGGGACCAAAGAGTCAGGAATTAAGTGTGTCCAGAACAAACTTCCCTTGCATGTATCGACGCAGCATGTTCATCTGTACAGATTGATAGAGATTGGCTGGATCATCACATGATAGTCCATGAGCAGGCATCAGTCACTGAATTAAAACACCTCTGCATTCTGTAAGCCATCTTGAGATCTTAGCATATAGGCAGGGGAATATGCAATGACAACAAGATTTCTGAAGGACCCATACTAGCAAGAACCTAGGCAGAGACATGGCAGGTTTCTTGAGGGTGGCGTATTTGTGGTTCTGCTTAAGATGTACTGGGTTTTCTGCCTACAGTTCTCACATTCGCCAGTAAGCCATTGTGCATGTTGCCTGTCAGCTGTGCCAAGTTCAGGGTTTGCTCCACTGATGAGGCCATTTTAAAGACCAAAATTGTTTTCAGTTCTACCAGTGCCCCATTATATGGGCATTTCCACCAGTCACTTCACAGCTCTGTATCTCCTATCACCATGTCATTCCTACCGATCTAGACTGTAGGCCATCCCGCTCTGGTTTGGTGCAGTGCAACATGAATCTCACTTCAGTCATGTCTGTGGGCACTTCTGGAATAAAAAAGCAGCAATAGACAGTGTGGTGTTTTACTTTTCCTATTTAAATATTTATTTACAGTTTAATAAATACTTAACTTGCATCCAATATATACAAGTTTTAAGCTGTGCATTCACACATTGCGATGTATGTTATGTATTTTGGGTTCAGTTCATCTTCGCCAGATTTAACATCAAGCACCAAACTGACTGCAAACCGGAAGAGCACAGGACAGCTGAATGTGAATCCTGCAAGCGGTAACACAGCCACTGCTGAACGAAGCAGGCACCAGAGGAGCTTCTCTGTACCCAAAAAATTTGGAGATGTGGACAAGTCCTCGGACCCACCACGCAGTGCCACCCTTGACAGAATTCAGGCGTGCACTCAACAAGGCCTGTCCTCTAAAACCAGAAGTTCATCTTCTCTAAAGGACAGTCTCACTGACCCATCCCATATTAACAATCCAACCAACCTACTGGCCACCATCTTCTGGGTTGCTGTGGCTTTGATGGAATCAGATTTTGAGTTTGAGTATCTAATGGCATTGCGGTTACTGAATAAACTTCTGGCACATTTGCCACTAGATAAAGCTGAAAACCGGGAGAAGTTAGAGAAGTTGCAAGGGCAGCTGAAGTGGGCAGACTTCTCAGGGCTTCAGCAGCTACTCCTGAAAGGATTCACCTCTCTTACTACCACCGATCTCACACTACAGCTCTTTAGTTTGCTGACACCAGTGTCTCGAATATCCATGGTGGATTCCTCACAAGCTATAGGTAAAACCAGTATACTTTCCTCTTCCAATTTCTGTTGCCTTGACATTTGATGACAGACCTCATTAGGCTATCTGCACAAAACTAAAAATGGCATTTTTTTTCTTTCTCTTCTACTATGGACTTCTCTTCTAATAATGTAATATTACTTTGAGTTGGGTGGGCTTTTTGAAAATTTCATAGCAATATAACGTGTTTCTGAAAAGTGAATCTATTGCACAATAAGGCTTTGGAGGAGAGCGGCCATTTATTATTTAACATTTCATTGCTAGTGCTTAGCAGCATATAAAATTTCTGAGTGCTGACAAAATAATCACATGTAAGCAGATACTGTCAAATTTTCTAGAACCTATTTTGGCCAGGTTTTCCATTTAATTATTTTCAGAATATTGCAAATTATTTTATTTTAAATTAGGACTCCATGGGATTTTTCATAGAAATATAAATATTGAAAACTCTTGTACACTTTTTAGATAAACTGCAATAGCACATTAGTGAGGAGCAGCGTCTGAGTTATAAGAAAATAAGGTAACATTTTGAAATTCCCAATTATTTAGTTGAGGTTGTGAACACTTCTTCATTTTATTTCTTGAAGAGAGTTTCTCTATCATTCCAGATATTTACTCCCCTGTCTCAGTCAGAAACACAGATATTAAGACAGTTGTGCAGGCTTCACAACTAAGTCATAACACGCTTAGACACAGAGTAAGGGGATGAATACCATGAACAGCCTGCCCATCTCTAAGCCTTTATGGTGCCTGTGTTCCAGACTTCGGTTGGGCAATTCACACATGGGCTGTGACGGTACCACCTGGAGGTTTCTTTTTCTTTTCCCTGGGTATAGAGGAAGCCAAGGGAAATTACGCTCCTAACTTAGGCAGCTTGTTTAATTGTGCAGAACAAGAGGCAATTGATGTTTAGAAAGATATTTTCATAGATCAGATTCTTTCTTTTCAAAAACTAGTATGTGTCCAGACACAATTTCTTGACTTCTGAGCTCCCACCTGAACTGGAGCAGCTTTTGTTACAGCTCTCCACTACAGACAACACCTCTTGTTTATCAACTATGAGCTATGAGTTGGTGCAGAAGAGCTGAATCCCAGCTCCACACAGAGCCCTTACACGAAGGACAGTGGCTGGCACTTGGCACTGGAGCCATCTCCTAGCTTCAAAAACACCCATTTGAGTAGACCAATCAGAATTTTGTTTCATTATTATTAATTTGAACAGTTTAAAACAGTGGAAATTGTGCCTGGCAGCCTGACCAAAACAATTGTTCGTTTATCAGTACTCACTGAATTTCTTTTTGTGTTTTAGCAGCAGTAATGAAAATCCCCCCAGTTAAGAATGTCAATCATAGAATCATAGAGTGGTTTGGGTTGGAAGGGACCTCAAAGATCATCTAGTTCCAACTCCCCTGCTCCAGGCAACAAGCACTTAAGTGGAGAAGATAAACATACTCTCTAACAGGAATAAAATATAACCTTTTGTGAGATATTTTATTCTGTAAATACCTGTTTGTGCAGTAGTGTTTCCAGAAATACAACTTTATAACAGTACTGTTGCCTAAATGATGTACTGGATTTTCAAATTAAGGCCCCTTTAGGACAAACATGATGTGGCCAGTGGCATGAATGATTTGACAGAGTCTGTGTGAGTTCACAGCTAATGTGACACTGAAACCATGACTTCCCATGAAACCCCAACTTGAAGATCACTATAGCTCTTGCTGTCCAAAATACACATTTTGTTCTGTATTTTCCTGTTGTAGGATTTCCACTGAATGTTCTGTGTCTCCTGCCCCATTTAATTCAGCATTTTGACAGCCCAAACCAGTTTTGTAAAGATATAGCCGAAAGGATTGCTCAGGTATCAAAGTTATTTACTGTTTTGCTCATCCTCAAACCTGTAAATGCAGTTGCCTTGTTCTTAATGTGTTCTGACATTTATATTTAATTAGGTTTGTTTGGAGGAGAAGAACCCCAAGCTATCAAATCTTGCACATGTCATGACCCTTTATAAAACACACAGCTATACAAGGGACTGTGCTACCTGGGTAAATGTGGTTTGCCGTTACCTTCATGAAGCATTTGCTGATATTACTTTGAGTATGGTTACGTATTTGGCTGAGGTAAGTTTTCAAAAACTTTTTACTGTTTTAACTCCTCTGTTGCCTAACAACCCAAAGAGCTGAAGTCTGCCTGCAGATTACTGGGGTCTCTCTGTAGCTGCTATTTATAAGAGTAAAAAGCAGAAATTAGCAGAAAGAAAGGGAATTATTATGAGAAATCAATACTGAACACTAAAACAAAAGCCAGCAAAGGTCTGCAGGGCTGATACATCTTAAAGCAGATTCACTCATGAGCCGGTCAGCTTTTTGGCTCTGAAAGAGAGAGAAGCTGGACAAGATTTACTTAGGTCCCACTGAGGAAACTAAGAGAAGGACTAATTCCAGAAGGGGTTTAGCAGCAGAAATAAGATACCATCTGCTATATAAGGATCTGATTCTTGATACAAATCTGTATGCATTTCTCTAACACTGAATGGGATCATCTTGCTGCCCAGGTTTTCCCTTGCACTCATTGCTTACTCCTAACATTTCTCATGCGTGGAGTATAGAGTTGATGCAGTGTTGTTACTGGGGATCCAAGGCTCAGTTTTTCTCTTTAGCCTAGACCACTTGATCTTATGCCTTCTGTGTCAGATCAGTATCAGGACACCATTTTGTTGTAGAGTGCTCAGATTTATCCCTTCACTCCTTGCTGTAGTGAGATGCCTTCAGTCTCCTCTCTCATCCAGGGAGAAGGCAGGTCTGTATTCATGACGTAAATTCACTAGCTTCTTTAGAGCAGCTTTGGGTTTTGGAGCAGATTCATTTTCCCCTCTGCCAAAGAATCTACAAAAACATCACAGGTGTCTCTGATACTGACTATCTGCAGATTTTCAAGAGCCTGAGAGGCCAGGCAGTGCTCCCACACTCACTCAGACTTCAGAGAAAACTTGGCCTGGTATCTCAAGCTGCAATCCCTCACCTTGCACATGGAGGCTCTAAGTTAACAATCATATCAGATCTTAACTGATGGTGAAAGCCATGACTCTCCTGTAGGAGACTAAAACAGGACCTTTAGGCTTTTCAGTCTGTTTTCAAACTCAAAGACTCTAAATGATTAGCTCTTCAAACACAACTCTCTTGTACTCCTAATAGCAAACACTGTGAAAGTTGAGATTTAAACTCTTTCTTCTTTGCTTTCCCAGCCTTACAAAAGTTTTTTCCCTCCATTTTCCTTTCAGTTCTCTATGTAGTTACTAGTGCTGCAGCACCTCCACAAAGGCCACTGCACATGATCTCGCTCCCCTCAAAACAGGCTTCGATGCATATATGGAGACTCTTTCTTTGCATTTTTCCCCTTGCTGTAGATTGGCACCATGCTACTATATTAACAGCAAGTCAGGCAAGTTTTTGACCATAATTAAGGCACATTCCTCACATAGCACCATCATTGCAGGATGACAGATTAGTAAGCACAACTTCCTTTCTTTGTATTTACATTGACTGCAGTTCTGTTGAGTCATGTCTAGAGAATATTTGTATGGGCATAGGATAGCAGCCATTCTGGAGGAGGAGCAAGAGACAAGAAATCTTCTTGTTTGGCTTGCTGTGGCCATGAAAAAGATTTTTCCAGCATTCAGAATACGTTTCCTCTTTTCTTCTTAGTTAATCCCCAGATCAGGATAGACAATGTGCTCCTGTCTCCTATAAACTTACTGTGGGATATACTGAATATGTAAAGCCATATGGGTTAAGGGCCCCACTGGGCAATCTGAAGTTGAATGTTACAGCCATTGGGAGGCTTTAACAGTCCTGGCTCAGTCCCCAGTGCTTGGGCCTGAGGGAAATTGTGAGTCACGCAGTGCTTAAAAATAAGAAAGGAAATCTGTGTTGCAACAGGGACCCCTCCAAACACAGAGGTATACTTCAGAAGGGGACTTTCTGCCACAAGTTATTAGGACTGTGAGAACAAATGCTCTCAGCCAAAGGTAAAAGCTTCAATTATTGCCATTCAGACAAAAAATTTGCATTTAACCTATTTGATGGCAGGTAATTGCTTTTCAGCTAGGAGTATGAACCTGGCATAATAAGACATTTCAACTGCGTTCTTACACAGTTGACAGTGGCAAGCTGTGCTGCTTACTTGGTGTTACATATTACAGCTCCATCCGTGAAAAATCATCATTTCTTCTAGAAAAATACTTGGGGATCTCAGTCTACAGATGAGGAAAAATCACTATTTAATAGCGCAGTAGAACTTTAAACCTCCACTACCAAATTCAGCATACAAACACATGACTGAAAGTTTACTTCGATTTTGTGTTAGATTTTTGCATATTAATTTTTTAAAATCAGCCTTGTACTACAATCATTCTAGGAGCATATCTGAATTGACATGGGTCACATGTTAAACTAGTGATTCATTAAGTCCACGCTCATGCTTGGACTTAAATAGCTAATGCTATTAATACAGAAGAAGGGACAAGAAACCACGTAGTACATAGTAATTTGCTCATGGTAGATGTTTTCTCCTCCTTCCTGTTAGACAGAGGCTTGCTTGTGATAGAAGCATGAGTTTTCATAACCTGTTCAAAACCAAGGAATCACTAGAGATTAAAACATCTGTGTTACAAGGGGAAGTATGGCCTAGATCAGACGATATCCAGCTAATGGTCTGTCTATCAGACATGACTTGTGAAGTGCCTTCTTTATTTCCTCCGTGGACACAGTTTGACTAACCTAGTCTAAGACCTGAGTATCTCTTCTCACCTGCTGCCAGATTTGGAGGGTCAAAGGGAACTGTCTTCTGTGGTAGCACCCCAGCAGCCACATTAACCAGCAGCAACCAGCCCAGGCAGTCATTGGAGGGGCAGGCTCTGCTCTCCACCTAGTTCTGGGTTAGTTGCTGCTTCAGGAAAGGGACAAACGTTGCTAACACAGTGTGGATCCCTAAACCCAGATAAAACCCAATAGTTACCACACACTAACAAGAGAGGAATCCACAGATCTTCAAAACAGTTCATATGGACCAGAGGAAAAAAAAAAAAAAAAAAAAGTCTGAGAACAGTTATGATGTCTTTTTACAAATACAGTGGAAACTCTTTGTCCTGGAACTCTCTGATCTAAATGATGTGTTACCACAACTCCATCTTGCTGCTATTTTTGTTACTTCTGTCAGCAAAAGAATTCTTACTGTACTAAATGCATTTTAAAGTTGCTGTTCTTTTTTTAAACTGAAATAGTCTTTCTTGTTACAAATTCATGATGTATTTAAGTACACATTTAGACTATCAACCACCACATATACTCATCTGAACAAGTGAAAACTGGTACAGTCCACAAATGTTTAGAGTTTAAGGGGCAAGAGTTGTTTAAGTCAAAGGATTCTGTTGACACCATATTTATATAAACTGGAATGGAAATTAGAAGCTTTCAGATGTAAAGTTCCTAGAAAAGCTTTCCAACCAGCAATAGAGACAAAATTCCCATTATTTCCCAAGAATTCCTTTTCCTATCACAAAAGTGATTATCTGATGCAGTAGCCTCTCTGAGAGAACAAAAAAATTTCTTTCTCTCACCCAGATAGTTTCTTCTAATCCTTTATTCCTATACTGAAATGGTATACCAGCTGATGTGCTGGATCGTATAAACTATGTACAAGGAAGGAATCAAACCTTCCATTGCAAGATCCTAATGGAAGGCAAGAAAAAGTCTGTAACTCTGTTTTGAAGAAGAATTGCTAAGCACATTTTATGTCTCAATAAAAGTATCCATGGGCTGAAGCAGGTTACCATGCAGTACTTTTAATTTAAAAATTCTTGCTTTCTTTTGGTGGAGGAATAGATAAAGCACAGTGAGTTCCATCTATTGTTAACGGAATTTACCTACTTTGTTTAATGAATCAGTAATTACTACTCACTTTTACTGATGAAAGCAATCAGAAGTTATATAGTGGGATGAAGGGTCTAGAGCACAAGTCTTATGAGGAGCAGCTGAGGGAACTGGGGTTGTTTAGCCTGGAGAAAAGGAGGCTGAGGGGAGACCTTATACAACTCCCTGAAAGGAGGTTGTAGCCAGGTGGGTGTTGGTCTCTTCTCCCGCATAACAAGCAACAGGACAAGAGGAAAGGGCTTCAAGTTGTGCTAGGGGAGGCTTAGATGGGATATTAGGAGAAATTTCTTCACCAAAGGGTTGTCAATCATTGGAACAGGCTTCCCAGGGAAGTGGTTGAGTCACCGTCCCTGAAGGTGTTTAAGGGACATGTAGATGTGGTGCTTAGGGACATGGCATTGTCGTGGACTTGGCAGTGCTACGTTAACGGTTCGACTTTAGTAAAGATGTTTTCCAACCAAAACGATTCTGTGATTCTATGAGGTAGGTGTGTGTCCTACCTGATCATTCCATTTTGGCTGGCATGAAACTTTCTCATTCAATAAAAAGAGAAGTCTTGTCATTCAGGCCAGCAAGGACATCTAATAAATTACTGGACTCAACTTGGATGACAATTGAAATTTTTCTCTGATGGAAGAAGACTTAAAGCAGCATAGATTTTTTTATAAGTAATTGTTTTCTAGATCCTAATATCTCTGGTAAGCAGCGTTAGAAGAACTTTTTTGTTGGCCTGAATGGAAGGATAGAGTCTACTCTTGAGCCTCTGGTAACCTCCAGCAATAACATTTGACTGTCTCTGAAATTTGTGAGGTGGGACAGTACCTGTCACCAATGAAAGAACGTGCTACCTGCCAGGAAATTTTCAGCTGAGATATTTCACACACATGTGCAAACATAGCATGTCTGTCTGTACACCTCCTGAGTTGCTGTCATGTATATATATGAGCACAGTTGCATTTCCAAGGTTCATTGTCGTATTCCGGGATCTACACTCAGGTGTTCCAAGATTCCGGGATTTAGATCAAGCCTGTGTTTGTGTTAGCCTCTACAGTAAGAGAGCCCAGGGACTCCGTCTCCTCCTTAACAGAAAATGTTTCCTTGGCAGTTACAGCCAGTGAGCGCTGGCAGTGAAGTATATTTGGATAAATATATATTGATGTCTGAATAGTCGTAGTTTTGTTTCTTCAGCATGTTTTCTTTTTTCTTACTGGCTTTCAGCAATGGTAGAAATAAAAAGATACTGCCCTGTTTTTATTGGATGTGCTTCCCCAATTGCAGGGTAAATTTTACCTGCCAGTTTACTCAACTGCTGAATGTGTTTTCTGGATAAGTTAGGGCAGGCGTATATAAAATGTATGTTTCATTATGAAAACAGGCTTTGGTTCTCAACTTAAAGCTCTCGTCTATTTTGTACTTATAGCATCATCATTTGTAAAATGATTGTAAAACGGCATTGCAAAATCAGTGAGTGAAGAGAGATTAACAGTACAAATGATATTCATGAAACTAGTAGCTTTTTCCATAAGAAGAAATGCCTCAAAATTTAGTTATTTTCACTTCTTTTTTTTTTAACAGCTACTAGAAAAAGGCCTTCCTAGTATGCAACAGTCCCTCTTACAGATGATCTACAGTCTTCTTAGTTATATGGACCTGTCAGCTATTCCTATGAAACAGTTTAACATGGAAGTGCTAAAAACTATTGAAAAATATGTACAGGTAAATACCATATCTTCTTTATATTGACATAGGAACTTAGCAGTATTTACTATCATAAGTTGATTTTCTTTATAAGAATTTAAGGCTAGATTAGCAGGTAGGACTGTGACTGTCCGGTGTGGTCTCTAGTTTATAAACATCCTGATGCCTCATGGAATGCGCATCCCCAGATAAGATGCCCAGCTGTACATTCGCTGTGTGGGAAGGGTTAGGCTGCAGGTACACTACATGGGGAGCAAGCTTAATACCTGGCAGAGCTTGATTGACCAATCTTTTTAATTAGTAGCATGAGGGAGATACGGCGTAAGCACTTCCCTTCAGAGAGACTTCTGCACATAATTTTTGGCAAGTGGAAAATACGTATTTCTGCTAGGAATTCAGAGCTGTAAAGAGCCTATGTCAAGTCTGCTTTTCTGTTAAATGGTGATTCTGCAGTGGTCCTTATATTTATTTGTACTGATTAAGGCATTCAGGTAGGAGAATTTAAATTCTTTGCCAAGTTGCTCTTGCACTCAGGTCTCCCATATTGCAGGCCATTTCCCTAACAATGACACATTAGGCAAATCTTGGTCTCTGCTGTTGAAATTATTCTGCAAGTATGTACCTTGTCACTAGCCAAGAGAGAGAAGGAATAGCAATACTCCAATTCCACATTTTTATAATGTGGCAAAAAATATGACTGTAAAATGTAAATAATCTTGAATGTGTGTGAATCTTTCTTTCCATTTGCTGATTAAATATACCTATTTCTAGAGCATTCACTGGAGAGAAGCCTTGAACATCCTGAAGTTGGTAGTTTCTCGGTCTGCCAGTTTAGTTTTACCATCCTATCAACACAGTGATCTTTCAAAAATGGAAATACATCGAGTATGGAACAGTGCCTCCAAGGAGCTACCAGGGAAGACTTTAGAGTTTCATTTTGATATTTCAGAGGTACTATTTGTAATTCTGCTACTTAACACATTCATTCTGTTATTTGATAATCCTAAAACATGTGTTGCAGCTCCTCAAGAAAGCTGAAAAATTAGGAAAGAAAGGAAAGCTACCAAACTGAGTCTCTTAAATTTTTTTCAGTTCACAGTGACATATTTAGTGACCCATGCTGGAGGGCTCTTTCTGGACTCTTACTAGATTAATTTTTTTTGTGAAGGAATTATTAGTTGTATTTAAATTTATCTGGTAGAAAAGCTGTGTTGCAATTATGCTAACTGTAATATATAAGTATACTATATGTATAAAATCCCCCTCCAAGCATTTTATACTTGGATGCCCATGTTCTCTGTAACTGTTAAACACAGAAGTATGCCCCTTAAGGGAGTACTGCCTGACTTATGACTGAACTCTTTTACAGCAGTCTTTATCCTGCAAACTCTGTACACCTTTTATCTTTACAGAACTGAATGGTCCTATTGACTGTAACGGGCAACTCACTTTATAGTTATAAACATGTAGACTTTCATATGGATAATAGTGAGACTTTGAGGTTAAAAGGAAATATGAACATAAATAGGCACCTTGTACTATTTGTATAAAGAGTTTCTTCTTGCTGTTTCATGTAGGTATAGTTCTAGAAATGCTGAGCATCCTATCATCAATCCAAGAAAGCATTTTCATGTTTGTTGGAACAGGGCCAGAGTGTTCAGCACTCTAAGGAGAAAACATTCAAAAAACATGTGCAATAAATGTGGATTTGAAATAAATTCTATAAGCTTTCGTGATTTTTTGCTGATTCTTATGTTAGAAACTAGTTTGGCAGTTGCTGTATTAGCTATTCATGAACATAAGCACTAGCTACTAAGTATGGCAACTGTTACTCAGACACTCAGTGGAAAATAACATACATATCAAGTGACATGAAATTTGGTGCACTCCTTGTTTTACCCCTGTATATGATCTTCAGAGTAATCCTTTCCTGCAACTGAAGCAATATTGCCCATTGTAAGTTCATCCTGGAGCACAGTACTAGTGAATTAATTACTCTCTATTTAAGACTCCAATTATTGGGAGACGGTATGATGAGCTGCAGAGTTCTTCTGGACGAGATGGTAAACCCAGGGCAATGGCTGTCACCCGAAGCACTTCTTCAACCTCATCAGGATCTAATTCCAATGTCCTTGTTCCTGTGAGCTGGAAGAGACCCCAGTACTCTCAGGTAAACTCCTTTTAAGTTTCCTGCTATTCATTAACATGTCGCACGTGGAGCAGCTGAACTAGCACACATTTAGGTTCTGAAATGCTTATGCTCTCTGTGCCCTGCGTATGCAGTGGTCCTGGCCGGCTGGGCAGTGGCAGCAGGACATCTGACTCTGTATGCTGAATGTCTCTTGGACTCAGAAATTAACTGAGTTATGTCTGTCTTCTGTCCTGCCAGTGTTTTTCTTTCAACCTGCGGGAAATTAATCTCTAGACCTTTTAAGTCTAGGTCAGATTTAGCTGAGAATAACAGGTGAGTTCAGATAGTAGCAAGGAGAGCAGATAGCATGTCTAACTTTCTAAGTAGTGTTTTCTTGGGAAAGCAGGTAAAAAGAATTCCTTGGAACAATTTTCCTAAAAGAGATGTTTGATTACCTTAATTGATTTTGGTTCTCTGCCAGTTAAAATAAAACTATGCAGAATACGTGTATATTTCTTGCTTCTTATGCATATACTTAATTTTAAGCTTCTGAACTGTCCTTTTGAAGTGATACACACGATCCTTATTATACTAAATAGAATGAATAGGCTAATTTAAAAATAATAAACACCAAAATCATTAACAGTTATTTTTATGTTTCCCTGTATGCATAGTTGCTCTGAAAGCAACCCTTTGAGCACTTAATGACTAATTCTTTGGTTGGTTCCTCCTAATTAAAAATTCTTAATGTATGTTTCTAACCACTGGGAGAATGAGTGGTTAAAATATGCTCATTTGAGAAACATCTTATTTTCTAGAAAAGGACAAAGGAAAAGCTGGTGCATGTCCTTTCTCTGTGTGGTCAGGAAGTTGGGCTGAGTAAAAACCCTTCAGTAAGTAGCCTTGTATTGACCATTTCTTTGTTTCATTGTGTCCTAAACTTTAAAAGTTAAGAACTTTGTTTCCCAGAGTTGCTGACCTGATTTGCATAGTTTCATGTCACATTACTATCATTGTCATTTGTACTGGCCCGTGATGCATTTCTCAGCATATAGATCGGTGAGTGAATGGCCTTCTCACTTAAAGACGATTTACTTACAGAGCTACATATGGTTTTGCTGTGAGAGATCTGTGATGCTATAGGTTTCTCATATGTCATCTCAGTGGGTAGATAGGAATGACCTCTGGTATTACCAGTCTAGAGTTTTTATAAAGTAAAAATTAAATTACAGAAATAAAACTGGAGAGGTGTGTGTCTGAGTTTTCCATTAGATAGTAGTTCTAATGTTACTCTTTAAAAATTAATATTATCTGGTGCCAGGAAATGGGTAATAGATCATCCAAGGTAGGAAGCTCTTAAAATAGTTATTAAATATTTTCTACAGAGAAAGGAAAATTTCTGGATGTTTTTGAATGTATTGTATGTCGCTTTTGTTATGATGAACAGGACCTTCATTTCTGCAAGACAGAGACTGTTGCATTTTTGCAACTAGATTACAGATATAATTATTTTTAGTAGGAAAGAAAAATTATAGCTTTCTGTGTTTTCTAATCTTGACATATTTTTGAACATAATTTTTTTGATGAACTTACTATCTCATCCCCTTGACGATATTTTCTTTGCTAAGCTCTCTGAATTTTGTTCCTATAAATGTATACAAACATCCAGGCAACATCAATCTGTAGCCATTAGGAGGTAGCTGTAATATTCTTGGACGTGTTCCTGCAGTATGAAGTTGTTTCTTTGTACAAGTTTAATCTGAAGGCACCTGTCCAACATAAATAATAAAGAGTGTTCTAAAATTACTCAGTGAAGGAATTAGGTGTGTACTGGAAATACAGTCTTCCGAATAACCAATTACAGCTTTTAGGAAGAAACAACCAGAGGGAACAGTTTGTTACAAGAGAAATCCTTTGAATTGTAGGTAATTTTTTCTTCCTGTGGTGATTTGGATCTGATTGAGCACCAGACGAGCTTGGTGTCTTCAGAAGACGGAACAAGGGAGCAGGAGAACATGGATGATTCAAACAGTGAACAGCAATTCAGAGTCTTTAGGGACTTTGATTTCCTAGATGTTGAGCTGGAAGATGGGGAGGTACAGTATATTTTCTCTGAAACATTTTTTTTATTAAAACAGTTTGATATTCTTTCTACTAAACACTATACTCTTCTTGTAACATAAAACTTTAACGGTATAATTATAAACTTAGCTTTGAGATCAGATTATTTATAATGTTCACTTAGTGTTTATTTCAGTAGCATAACAGTAAGAGGCTACCACACCCTTCCTTTCTGAATCTACTTTAGGAAACACTGCAAAACTGCTACTGGAAGACAAAGCCTCTGTTCTAGTACCTTTTCAGTGAATTTACTTTTTAGTGAATTTATTTTAAATACAATTTTTAAAGGTCTAAATTGTTGACAAAAATATATTTTCTGATTAAAACCCCATAAAATGAAATTGTTCCAAATCTGTTGGTTCAAGAGTAACCCTCCAAAACATGAATTCAGGCCTTCAGGCTGTTGTTACTCCTGCAAGTGCTGATGAAATCACTAACGCTTAGAAAGATGTACCTTCCACTCTGCTTTGGTGTCTGTGATTTCATCATTTCATGCAGGAGCTTAACAGAACCCTGAGGCGCCAGATCAAGTCTTGACAGGTGAAGCCTGTCAGCTCACCTTGAGCTGAAACTGCTGAAGGGAAAAAGTTGAGAAACTGCTGAATTTTTGGGGGCTACACCCTTCAATCTTGCTTATGTCAAACTTGGATTAGTTCTTTCTATTTGGGTGGGAAAGGGCAAAAATGAATATCAATTGCCAAACAAGTCTAGCAGTTTTATTGCTATTTAAAAGTTCAGAAAGTGTTAGGTCTTTTGAAGCACCAAAGGTGCAGATGTTCAGCAAACCTAACAGTTTAATTAATTGTCTTGACATAATCTGGACTCTATTTTAACATTAATTCTCTCAGACGTTGCTGTTATCCCTGAGAAGAACACAAGTACAGGAAGAAATAATCAGTTTTCTCCCTAGTTGAATAACAGAAGTAAAATAATTTTAAATTAAACAGACCCCTCAAGTGTGAACTCTGAATTTTATTTTTTCAATGAAGAGAAAGGATGAAGGAATTGAAAGAGATGTCAGAGTCTTATTTTCTAAGGCAAGAATCTCTGTATCAAAATACAGTAGTTTTGGCTCACCTCTGCCCATGACCGCTAAAAAAAGAAAAGAAAAAGAAGCAGTTGGCATCAATGGTTGAAAATACATTAGCCAAATATTATGAAGCAGCTTTAATGTTCCAAACAATGATAAATGATAAAACAGCAATGCCAGGTTGTTTGTCAAAAAGTACACCAACTGCAATCATTTCTGTGTCTTAAATGCTTTCAAGATATCACAAGGACTTGGGGCTGCAATTTTGAGTAAATACCACATCATAATTTTTAGTCCAGTGAAATTTCTTCTTTCTCTTCACCAGTTAAAACCATATACAGATTATATATAATTGTGAAGAACAACTCCTATGAACATGAGTTTACCTTCATAAACTGTTACCCTGAAAAGATTTGTTTTATAAATGTAGCTAACTTCAGGACTGAAGCCTAAATTAATCAATATACTAATTGTCTTAAGTCAGTCATGGCACAGATACTAAGCTTCTTAGTTTTATGTGAAGTAAAATAAAAAATGTAGTCTTTCACTTAATACAGTTTTTTAAATTGCCATGGATCTGAGACTTTGCATTCCAAGTTTTAGTCCAGACTGACTTACTACTTTTTTAAATAAATAGATATTTCAGCCAAATTCAAACCTGGTATAAGAGACTACATCTCTAGTGACTGAGTTGAAACTATGTCATTTACATCAGGTCTGAATTTGATATATTAATAAACATGAATAAAACAGTGTTAGAAAATGTAAGCTAGCAAGAGCACAAATAGTGTTTCCAAAAAACTTTCAAAAAACCCTTTTGATTTAAACAGGGCAGTGATGCTTGGACCACAAGATATACTTGTTTGAAATTTTATAAAGATGTGAAAGCAAGTAATGATTATTTTCAAGCTTAAAAGATAGGCTGAGGAGTTGAAGTTTCTGTGATAATATTAGTTATAATTGTAGGCAAATGTTTGTCTGTGATGTCTTTAATACAGTAATTTTACATAGATTCTTTCTATTTGTTTTTCTATCTGTTATATCTGCTACCCAGGAACTTCAGGTAAGAATGCTACTTGAACTCAGATGTGCCAGTATATGTCATGCCTTCTTGCAAACTTGTATTATAGAATAACATAATAGTTTTGTTGTTGCCTTCCCCCTCTTCAGCGTGTGCGTGGCTGGGTGGGTGTGCGTGTGCTTGCACTTCTGACAGGTGCTTCATTTTTTGTCTTGTATTAGAAATCTTTGAGGTCTTTTTCAAAATTTCTGCTTCATTTTAAGTTTGTTTTTGACATGTTCCACAGTCTTCACAAATTTTAAAATATCTTAATTCTACTATCAGCAGTTTTCAAATTGAGCCATTTCTCCTTTTAGTATCTTTCTGCATAAATAATATGTAGAAACAAAAGAACTTCTTTATTTATAATACAGTAAAGTTTGGGACATTTGTTTCCATGGGCAAATTTTGTATCATTTCCAGCTTTTCAGTTGTGGTGTATTGGCTCCTGTTAGCATCTTGCTAACGCTGATACCTGAGACATCTTCAGAAAGTTTACATCATTGCCTACCAGCCTGAATTTAATTGAGTAAATTAATTAATTCATACAGCTTGATTTATTTCAGCTGTATACTCCTGCCAACTTTTCTGGACTCATTTACTCCGTGAAGAAAACTGAAAAGGCAAATCAATGGTTGCCAGTTGGGGACCTAAACTTACAGTTTATCAGTGCATAGAGAGAACTGAAATGATAAAGAATTGTAATGAGTTGTACAAATGGGACAAAAATCAGCAACAATAGTATTTTGCATATTTGTTTCTGATAGATTGTACATCGGTTATTAT
The DNA here is from genome assembly GCA_013400195.1 of Aramus guarauna. Lineage (NCBI taxonomy): Eukaryota > Metazoa > Chordata > Aves > Gruiformes > Aramidae > Aramus > Aramus guarauna. The sequence continues at coordinate 254,317 of VXBL01002618.1, forward strand.
GCAAACACAACCCCCCAAAAAAGCTTTGTCTCAAAATGCCTGTGCTGTAAAAGATATAAACACGTGGAAATAGTGCCTTACTATACAGTTCCACGACCCTTTTGCCTATACCCTACAATGTTGGTGCGACTCCATTAACTTTGCATACTTTGTCAATACAGTAAGGTAAAGACTTGTGTGAAAGAAGTTTTGCATGATTCTTACTAGCTTTATAGAGGAGCTATGCTGCTCCCCCACAGAGGGTTACTTCCCTTTCACTGCCCTTTCCGTGTGTCTCCTTTCCCCTGGGTTGTGCCAATGTTTGAAGTGTCTGCAAGGGCACATCTGCTCGTCTACCAGAGGGTGGTGATTGTGGGAAGTCCTGTATGGTACCTGCTCACTGCTGGCCAGACAGATATATAATATGTGGCTGTTTTCTTTTGAGCTGATGTTTGTTACTGGTGGCTTTTCAGATAGGAGATGGCTTTGCTCCCACTGCAGATAAAAATGAACAGCCTCTCAAATACATCTTTCCTCCTTCTTCTTAACTGTGAAAGAAAGATTGGTTAACAGAGTGTAAAAACAACAACTCCATCTTTGTAGGCACGTGTTGAGCTCTTGTTTAAATTCTGTATGAGTCTGGATGCTCCTGTGGCAAGCTTACACTAACCCAGATGCTGTGGGTATTTGGGTTATACTATGTTTTTCATCTCTCTTGCCTTTCTCCCTCAATTTTAATTCACTACCCTCCCTTCTAATTGCACGCCCTAGAAATGTCCCTTTTCAATTCTCTTCTTTTTGATGGCGTCCTTCTTTAAGACATTGCAGAATAAAACTGCAACAAGAAATATTCCCATGGCCATAGGCTGCAAAGTTTACTGATGACTGTGCTAGGCATCAAGAGGATCAGCATGTGATGACGGTCATCTTTGCTTGCTTGCTTATTTGTGTTATTTTGTCATTTGTTAGTTCAGTAACTGATGTGTTTGTGGAGGATGTCTCATTGCTGCATGTGTTTTCCAGCCTTCGTGGGGGAGGGTGGATTGCCAAAGAATTTGTTAAAATAAGCAGTTGGGAACTGTGCAGTCATTTTTATGATTTAAAGAGATGTAATTTCTTAAATCTTAGATGTGTGCTGTTCTTTACACATGATCCTAGTCCCAAGATGAAAACACAGGGTTCTTCCAACAACGTGTTGGGCTTCATAACACTTTCACATTCATGTGCTCTTGAATATAGTGCATTCCTTAGTTCTACATGTTCTTGTGGATTGTAGGTTTTGCATTCCCGAATTGTCTTTTTCCTAAAATTGTTCTTTCTCTTCATATTTGTTCACAAACGGTGAGCTTAGTGTCATGAAACTGAACTTTCCCTCTTTCCAATCATATTCCAAAGTTCATTGCATTAAAGGGCAATGATGGAAGATAGGATCCATTTGTGCAAGTTATTTGATTGTTAAGGAGATAAGATTGCAGTTTAATTAATTGCACTTTGTGCAGTTGGTCCCCATTCAGTAAATCTCTGAGTAGTCCTGAATGGGGATTGCTCAAGTGTTTAAAATTATGAATCTGTTTAAGGACCTTACTGAACTGAGATTTCTTTCTCCGTGATTGCACATAATTTTAATCTGCATGAGCCCAGGATATACTCCTTCCAGAATCAGATATACTCCTTCCATAAACATTTTCTAATATTTAGGGGATTTTTAGGCAGAACTATATTTTTATCAAATTCATTGGTTTCATATTTAAAACATCACTGTCAACTTGAATTTTCAGCAGTTGGTTTGCTTGTTTAAGAGCGTTGTGTCTTGCAGAGTCTTGTTTTAAACAGTCAGCCCTGAACTTTGAATACAGATGTTTCTTCTCTGTAAATTTCCTTCCCATCATCATGTAAGGTTAAGGGCTTTCACCTAGATAAGGTACCCAAAACTGGATACTTCTGGGTAGAGCCTCCATCACTGTGTAAGACCTCCTTGGCCTCTGCGTATCCGTGACAGAAGCACTTGTGGACATGCTCTTGCATTTGTTGGAGAGGAACCTGGCTAGACTTGAAGATGGGAGCAAGAGAATTAGCGCAATTATGGAAACAAGATACAGTCCACTGGAAAATACATGAAGTAAACAAATGGAAAAATGGTGGAAAACTAGTTTTATTTTTATAGAACAAAAAAATCAAGTGATCTTTGTATGAGTTCAGCAGCCTAATAAATAGTTAAGCAATTTGCTTAACATACTCAGCTTTATGTAACTCTATGTGGGATCAGAACTGAAAGTCCATATAAAACGTTTGGTCCATTTGACTGTGTCCTGTTTAAAAAGTGAAATCTCAGTCAGTACTAATCAGGTTATTTTCAGAGTTTAACTTCAAATAAATTCAAGTTAGGGAAAAAAAGCTACATGGGCCTAGAAGAAAAGTTTTAAAAGGTGTGTTGCTTTAGCTATTACATTTTCTCTGCTCAATGAAGGGTTCATTCAAATCTACCTTAACTCATCATTATGGTTATGTATATAATGAAAAGAATCTAAAATCTTTAACATATGTTTTACAATTGAACCGTTGCTATGAACTGTGCTCCTAATATTTTTAAACATAATGGAAAAATCCTTTAAAATTGCTTCCTAGCTTTTCTTTTGCCTGTCATTGCTCTACTGGTATTGAGGTGTGTGCTTATGTAGACTTACAAAAATGAATTCTTAAATCAGCAAATGCATGAAAAACTTCTAATACTGGAGAGAATGAATCTTCATATAATTGTCATTTCCATGCTTCTGCTCTTATCTCCAGGTGAAACACTGGAAAATTTTAAGTGCTCCTGTTACATTATTGCTTAACAAAATAATGTTTATATCAAGTTTGCATTATATTTTTACATAAAAATATTTCTTGAGCTAACTTGGATCTAATGATTAGTGGTTTGTACATGATGAGTTTCAAATCAAGGAAGCTGACTCTATATCTGATTTCAGGGTGAGAGCATGGACAACTTCAACTGGGGAGTGCGCAGGCGGTCCCTGGATAGCCTGGACAAGTGTGACATGCAGCTGCTGGAAGAGAGCCAGCTCTCGGGGAGTACGCCCAGCCTGAACAAAATGAACCGTGAGGACTCCGATGAGTCATCGGAGGAGGAGGACCTGACCACTAGCCAAATCCTGGAGAACTCAGACCTAGTAAGCTGCAAACTTGCAATTTAAGAACAGATAGGATTGTGTTTTTAAATAAGCTGGGCTTTTAGTTTCATCCCACCCAGGTGCAATCTAATCAGCCGAAATCGGGGGGTTGACACTCAAAGTGGTGTTTTGTCCCTGCTTGATTTTCCCTTATTTGCAAAGGTAAACAGAAATTTTAAGGCAGAGTTTGAAATACAGGAAGTGTCAGATACGATTATTTGCCCTTTTTTCCCACAAATTACTCTGTGACAATTTTGCACAAATGGCCAGTAGTAAATCTTTCTGATGTATCTGATACTTAAATAGAACAACACTCCAGTTTGGTAAACTGTGTAAGGTTTTCATTGTTCACTTCTGGGATGTTTGCATACAATTTTTCTGATAGAAACATTGAAAGGGCTATAATATGTCTGCATGTACAAACCAAGCAAGCCACCATCACTGCCCTTTAAAGCAATGTCTGCTTTGCGTGTTTGTAAAAGCAGTGTGCGCTGGGGTAGCTGTATACTCAGTTCTTCTGTGCTTTTGTTGTCTTTTAAACAGATTATAACTCTTTCCCCATCTGAGGATGCAAATCATATTGACTCACTTTCTACATCATGTGACACAACCTCAGCAGACCCTCATCATTTTAATATAGGAGCGTCCAGCTTTGATGTGTCTTTGCCTGAGATGAATAATCTCCAAGTGTCTGAAGGATCCAAGGTGAATACATTTTTATTTTCTTTTCCAACTGGACTGTATTTTACATAGCACTTTTACAAGTTTGTTTTACTTACACTTTCATGAAGGGTTTGATCTGTGAAAGCAAGTACTTTCTGACTTCCTGGATGTAATGGCACAATACAATACATTCAAGTTCTTGCACATTCATACCCTTTCCTTTCTACTTATACTTTCTTCATTAAAAAATTTTATTTATTGTTTCTTAAGTATGTTGCACTACCTATGCACCAAGATACTACAAGCTCGTTGGAAGACAAATTCATGAACTGGCTACAAGTTACAACCCCAAGGGAATATTCTTTTGTTCTTCATGCTGATTTAAAAGAACAATATGCCAACTCATGTGGTGGGTGTATGCGTGTATTCTCTGAGATTTTTTGTATGTGGGAACCTATTGTACAGTTGTGTGCACTGAATTCAGTTCTTGCCTTTTGGCAGACACTCAGAAATTTTAAATTCATGACTGCAGTATTAAGCCATCTTGGGGGGTGGGGAGGCAGAACTTGCAAGGATACAACAACCATGTTCAGCACAGTTTATTTCAGACAATTGTATCAGAAGATGAACATAGAGTAAGGTTGGTAAATGATTACCAATGTGGGGATGGTTTCTTTTATTTTCTGTTTGATAATACTTGTTTGCGGGAGATCAGGTCAACCTACTCCTCTCAATGTCTCTCCAGAAATATAATCTGGGGTGGGTTGGGGAGTGTGTGTGGGTTAGTGGCTTAATGACACTATTGCCTTACCAGTAAAGCTTTCTCTGTCATATCTAAATTGGGTGACTTCTGCAGAAAGAGCAGTTCAGGAGAATGGGGCAGGGGAAGAATATGTCCTGTGTAATCATTGACTTTCATTCCAGTTCTTGCCCTTGGTCCCCTCCAAATACAGCCACACAAAAAAATTGATACATTACTACTAGCACTACATATAACAGAAGTAATGGAAACTTCTAGTAAAGAGATCATAGAAAAAGAAGTTGGAATTGTGCTGAATATTGAACAAATTGTGTCAGAAATCTCCCCAGGAGGAGGAAAGGACAAGAGGAGGGAAATGTGGGTAAGGATAGAAAAGGAGGGGAACCTCTCAAAATAATGATTGTGGAAAAAGTAAATTCATTATCATTTGTCAGAACAACTGGTGGTAGACAAATTACCATGTAACAACCATAAGCGGCAGAAGTTGGCACTATTTCAGTTCAGGAAGCTGCAGTCAGAACAGATAAGTTTGCAGGTGGTGACTGCGCCTAATCTCATGCATCCAGCTGCCGTAGCTACTGGTATGTACGTTAAGAATTGCAAATCACAATTCATGAGTTTCATATATGCCTGGGGTTTTAGAATCTTTACTGTGAAAATTTCTTTAATGTCCCAATACCTATGCACCAGTGTTCATCAAAAAACGAAAAACTTTCAAAAAAGTAAATAGGTGAAGAATGTAAAATCACAGAGGTTTCTGTGGGATTGACAGGTAAATTCAGCTAGTCCTGAGACAGATTTGGTATTGGTGAAATACATAACCCAGGGATTTGCCAGAGTTACAATGATGGTTGAATTGATAAACTTCACACGTAATGCCACCTTAGTGGGTTTTGTCTCAAAGATATTTTCTTCTAGTATGTATACTTCTGTATTTTTACTCAAAACAAATTGGAGTCAGTATAAATAAAGTTAAAATGCCTGGGTTTATATTTATTTCAAGGAAGAAGTCATGCAATTTTTAGTCAGAAAACTTCAACTTCCACCTAAATAATTTTTACTTAATTTGATAACACAAAATCTGAGCTCTTTTCTGTTTATCTTTTCCTCTGAGTTCTTATTTTCAGAGAGCTCATGGTATATCAGCAATGCATAGGAAAAATTGTGTTACTTCTTTAGTGCTGAACAAAAACTTTTGGTTGTTGCACAATAAGCAAAACCAAAAATATCACTTCAATTTTTAAATAAAAGCGTATAGAATCATAGAATCGTTTTGGTTGGAAAAGACCTTTAAGATCATCAAGTCCAACTGTTAACCTAACCCTGCCAGTCCAATCACTAAACCATGTCCCTAAGCACCATATCTATGTATCTTTTAAATACCTCCAGGGATGGTAACTCAAATACATGCAGTGAATGAGAGCAGCAGAGTGATTAAGCAGGCCTCTTCTCAAATGTTTCAGTGCCAAAATGCAGGTATTATTGTTAACGGTGGAAAATTAATTAAACTTATTTTCTATTAAAGCCAGTGATCATACTAATTAAGATGAGAGCAGAGATGCCATGGATGATGCAGACAGAAGGCAAATGATTAAAACTGAAACAAACTTTGTTCAGACTAAAAATACAAGAGGAATTGGAAAGTTTCAAAAAGAAATCAAGAGCTTTAGGTGCTAATGGATGAAAGAGAAAGAAAATAATAGAAGCATAGTCCTTTTAATGGCCTGCAGAATGCTTTGGATTCCTCTTGAATTGAAGTTATTATGTAAATGACATGCTAAAAATAATTCTCAGTTCTAAGCATGCATATAGTCTTCCAGACAGTGATTGTTTTCAGTATATTTTGAGAGGCTTTAATACACTCTTGGACACTATAAAGTCATAAGTGACAAGGACGGCCTGACAGTAACAAGAACCCTATTGTTTTTCCTGAAAAATACTACCCTGCTACGTTGCCAAATGCTTTGAAATCTGAAGTTCTTTGCTAGACAAAGATTAAGTTAATTAAGATTAATTAAGTTGAAGAAATGCCTTAAAAATAATACTGATCCAAGACAGCAAATTAAGCAAATACAATATTTTTGAAGAAGTGTAACTTGATTCATGTCATTTATAAGCTGTGGCTTTATATCCGTGCAATTTAACACGTTGTTAAATGTCAGGTGGTTTTTTTTCACTAAATGCTTTCTATTCATTGGTGGAATGAACTTATTAATTTGCTGTTTTCTAAGACACCCTCATTCACTCTCCTAGGTTGAAGCTGTACATGAAGAACAAGATACAGGAGTCCACGAGGATGACCTTTCAGGGTCTACAAATGAACTCCCTGGAGCATTTGAATGCAGTGATAGCCTTAGTCTGGATATGACAGAGACTGAAGAGAAAGTTGACAGGCTAGAACAATTTGCTCTCGCTAGGTACGTGTATATGCTATTATTCATAAAAGTTCTTTTATACTGTACAACAAAGTGGTAGCAAGGTGTTAGTTAATGGAATGGCTATTTTGGCCATGGGAGTTACAAAATTTTCATCAGTTTAGAGCAGAGAGAAGACAATGCCCTAATTACCTGCATAATTATGACACAACTCAAAAAAGCCCCCAAGATTTTCTTTCTAGGAAAAACAAGGTATGATTTGTACGTACATATTTGCAGTTAGTCCTTATATATGTAATATATTTAATTAAAAGAAGGGGGAAAAAAAGGATTTTTAAAGGCTCACAGTAATGGAAATACTGCTTAGTTAGCTGTTCAACAAATCAGCCATGTATTCATCCTTCTGATTTTTTATGGGTCATAAGGAGGTCACAGTATTGTCAAAAATCCCATCTGCATACTCTTGAGGCTGCTGGTGAGCATGGGTGGACCCCAATATATATTGCAGCAAGGCATCAAGATTTTTCCATGCCTTATTGAGGTCTTTCAGATTTTGGATGTTGAGTTAGACTGCAATTAGCCTGTATTTATGGAAAGGAAAGAGAATGAGGATATATAAAGAAGCCCTCTCTCTGTCTATGTGCCACATGTTTCAGAATCACAGTTCCTGGTTTTGGGAACCATAGGAAGTATTTCTCCATCCCCAAGGATAATACACAAGATCAAGTATCTTAGTACCCTTCAAAAATGGTAGTCAGTCTGTTTCACTGACCATGGAGTGCAAAGATAATGTTCTAAGAACAGCTTGGAGAAGGGATGGATCTTCTCCAATCTATTACATTTTCTCATTTTCTCTATTTTTTCATTGTAGCCGATACCTTGCCAACTTTCAAAAGTAATTTGAAATTTCATGAGTATATTTAGAAATTGGTCCTTTGATTATATGTCTCGTTATAGCATATTTTATCTGCCACCTTCTTGGTATTCTCCTTTCATTACTGTTTTTTGTTTTGTTTTGTTTTTTCTTCTTCAGTTTTGGAGACGTTGATCGTAATGCCTCCCCTCCTCCCTCACCATTTTTTTCTGCCATCCTTGCTGCATTTCAGCCAGCAGCATGTGATGATGCAGAAGAAGCCTGGCGTAGTCATATCAACCAGCTCATGTGCGACTCTGATGGTTCCTGTGCAGTTTATACATTTCATGTGTTCTCTTCCCTGTTTAAGGTGAGAAAATAACTTTAAAACACAAAATCAAAATACTTAGATTGTGTGTGACTCTTAGGATGGTTCTTGATAGTAGTACCAGTAATGAACTACTAGGTATATAACCACTGCAATTTTGCATGCTGCAGAATTGCCATACTAGATTTTCATGCAGAACTGGCTTCTAGGACCAGTTTTGTCATAAAAATAGTATGTAGCTCATACTTGCAGGTTTGGAGATAACATTATAAAATGCGGATCCACTTTAAAGAGTTTTTTCTTCAGTACAATGTGAATTGTACTGAAATTTTTCAGTAAAAAAAAATTGAAAATTTTAATTCATACAATGTGAATCTCTTCTCCATCCTGTTTTGTCAGCGCTCCACCGGAGTTAATTGCATGTCTTTTCTAGCTGCACACTGTGTCCTCCTTGAAACATTACACCACTGTAAATATGGGTACCTTATAGGCATTCCTTTAAATACTGATAAATAGCCATTTTGAAGGGAAAAAACAGTGCTGGCTTGAGTGCAGGACACTTCAACCTTGCAAATTAGTCCTATGTTTCTTCATGATGTGTATTTCAGCTTTTCTGCCCTGACCTCAGTCCTGGAGGTTAATAGCCCTGTTCAAGTGTTCTGAGAGTTATTTGTCCCTTTTGCTTTCTTTGAAGAGGTGAAAAGGAACTGGTGTCACACTTCTGAAAACTAAATAAATAATAGTGTGTAATGCAAGACCTAAACATTACTTGTAAAGCACCTATTTAACTCCAAATCCGGGCGTGCACACACTACATTTCCCGTTGCTTTTGCCCTATATTCAAAATATAGCCTCCTCATTTTCTTCATTTCATACTGGAGAAGAAAGATACAATATTGCTCTCAAAAAAATTTCAGTAACAGCAAAATCTGAATAACAATAATTTAAAAAAAAAAAAAAAAAGGTGTTAATATTATCGACAAACCAGAATTTTCTAGCTGGAGTCACAGCCATATTTTTAGGTTATAAAATAGCTTTGATCTCCTCTTCATGGTTAAAATATAGGAGTATCATTTTCCCTGATCTCAGCTTGTCTGTAATTGTATTGTGTTTGCACCATCAAACTTTGCTACTCATCTGCTAACTTAAAAGTCTTTTGACCCTCACCAACAGGAAGTTTCGGAAACAAGCCCAAAATGTGCTAGGCTTGGATGCAAAGTACTGCCAAAATATTTAACTGTGAAACAAAATCCTTGTTTGGAGCACTCTGTCAACTAAATACTTGGTGAAGTGAAAGAAGTACATTTTCCAGGGCACCTACATTTCAGTCTGCATCAAGTTAATGGTATCTTGGATGTTTTCCTACAACACACTAAACTTGTTTAAAATTCCTGAAATTATTGAAGTACTTCTCCTGTAAACGAGTCATATCTCAGAGATCTCTGGATTATATTTATGGCTGCCTCTTTGTATTCCATCAAATCAAATGTCTTTCAGCAGATCAGCCAGTTCCAAGACAAGTAGATTTGAGACCTAGCAAGTAGTTTCCAGAATCGAGCCCTTTTGTTATGAAAAATCCTCTTCCCAGAAGAAGAAACCTGAGGTTAAGAAGAAAACGCTCTGAGAATATTTTGTTATTATTTACACTGACACAAAGCACAGTGACTATATGCAGGTATAAACCTATTCATAATACGCTGGTGGTTGGCATTATTATTCACAGTAGTACCATTTCATAAAATATATACTGCATTCAGACCTTGCTTGAAAGATTTCAGCCACTGTAATCTGCACCCAGAAGGACATAGCTGAGATGATAACTTCTTATAGAACTGATAGTACATGTAATTGCAAAATAAATAAATTTAATGAAGTACTATACATAGATACCAAAGTACAGTCTCTTGCTGTTACACATTTTAATACTTTAAAACACCATTCCAGACTGTTTTCTTCTTAGCTGTAGATCGATTGTTGCTTTTATGAACATCTGAGAAGGAAAGCAGTAAAGGAAGAATATGTTTTCTTGCATCTAAATAGTCGACTGGTCAGCTTTTGATGAAGCCATGACTGAAATGCTTTGAGGAAGTTATTTTCATAAAATAAACTAGAACTGTTAAAATACATGAGTAGATGTGGTGCTGGAATGGACCTGAAGAGTTCATGTCCTTGTCTTGCCCAGGACAGGATCAACTATAGCTTTCATTCCAGCTGTTCTTAACCTTTAGGCTAAGGTGGAACTTCACCACGTTCCTAGGCAATGTAGTCCAATACTTTTCTCTCCTTATCACTTGAAAACTTCTCTTTCTGTGTTTTATGCCCATGGCTTCTTGCCATGGTACAGTGGTACTTCTCTTCTTTGCAGTTACTGCCTATATTTGAAGACCATTACTCCACTTCTCCAGTTTATCAGGATCAGTCTGAATTCTAATCCTGGCTTCCAAGGAGTCTGCAGCCCCTGCAGCTCAATCATCCATGCATTTAATAAGCATGTTGCATATTCCATTATTCAGTATTTTCATTAATGACTTGGTTAGTGCTTGTGACAGTCCTCAGTGGAATCCTAGTCAATTTATCTTTCCAATTGGACAGTGAGCTGCTCATAATTAACTTCTGAATATAGTTTTGCACACCTAGTTACCTCTAGACTGGGTTTCTTTGCCTTACTTCTAAGATAGTAAAGGAATTAATACATAACATATCAATTGCTTCTCCTCTGAATAGAAAATTGTAACCTTTCGTAAAAATTAAAGAGTTTGATATGATTTGTTCTGACCAAATCTGTACTGCCTATTATTCATCTGTTATATGTTCCCCCGTTTCCTGAACTTTGTGTTTAATTCTTTTGCTCTTGTTTTCCTTTGAGATAAGCACTTTCCTAAAGTTTTTTACAACACCCTGTGTTCTGTGAGTTCTCAAAGATATCTGTTATGGCTCCTAGACCTCTTTAGCCAGTATTATAACTATCATAGCATGAATTTCCCTAATCTGCCAAGATGTAAAAATATCCAAGCCCTTACTAGCAAGATCTGTTCTCACCTGAGTTTTCATAGATGTCTCATTGTTACCTGTACACAGACACCCTTTCTGGGAGCAATAAGGCAAAAGAAGTCATTAAACACATCAGTCTTTTCAATAGCATCTATTAATAGCTGTTTCTCTCCAGTGAGATTCCTTGGCCTTCCTCTTAATTATTTCTAGTTTACTTCTTGACATTATCTCTTTCTCTTACTAGTTTATTTGGCATCTCCCTCTCTGATTATTGTATCTACATGTCCATGCTATTTTTGGTACCCAAATTAGTCATTTAACACAGTTTCACTCTCTGTTCTTCTTTTTCGCATGAGTATTTGCCTGAGTGAAATATTTGTGATTTAACCAGATGTGTGTCTTAATATATTTTCTGTCTTTCAGAGGTATAGAATGTACTTCTGCCCTCTAATTCCCTCCTAAAGGAATGGTTACCTCTCATGATCTCCTTTCCCCATGAAGTTATTTCTAAGGGGCTCCTTCCTGCAAATTCTGAATGCATTGAAGGCAGTTGTATTATTTCTGTAGTTTGTCTCCTTCACTGCCTTAGATTCATAAACAAAATTACTCTTCCCCAGGAGGGCATTACAACACCTAAACAGGTTACCCAGAGATCCCAAGGAACCTCTGACCTTGGAGCTTTCAAGACTCAGCTAGACAAAACCGTGGCTGACTTGATCTAGCATTGGCAATAGTCCCACTTTGAGTTGAAAGTTAGATCAGAAGTTCTCCAGAGATCCTTTTCAACCAACATCTCTTGGATTCTGCTCCATAATCTGTCTTTCTAAATTTCATTCCACTTTTACATTCTCAGCTAGATCTTTTATGTTGCTTAAGATTAAATCAAGATCTCTTTCCTTTGCCAGAAGAGTTGTCAGCAACAGTTTCACTAAGACTTAGACTGAATCTTTCTTTTCAGAAGACCTCACAGTAGTAAATCTTCAGCTGTCACCAAGCCCTATGATTTGGATGATTCTGCTCATAAAAATAATCATTTACCTGGTTTGGCAGTAATTAGTAAGAGCCCCTTGCCTCTGCTATAGACTCAGTGCAGCAGAGGATCTGAAGTATTTAAGTGCAATGTATAGTAAGAGATGTATCAGTATAGCCGATCTTAAGTGTGTTCAGATGGCCAGCTCAAAGGCTTTAGAGAGAAATCCACAAATAAGCAGTTTATGAAATTGGTTAGTAGAGAAGTTTCTCTTTAACCATTTAATAAATCACTGATGGTGTATACCCTACATACAATGTGAGGACTTAGATATCTTTTTTAAAAAAATCATTCAATCCAACAACTTCTATTATCAATAAACTCTCAATTCAGCTCACCTGATTTTAGGCACTTGACTCCAATGCTCCAATGTGGGAGCAGTAACAGGCAATTATTAAGTCTGTCATCCAGATTGGTATTTGGGAAGCAATTCTCTCCCGTGAGGCATCCTTACCATAGTATCGATCCTAACCTACATTACTCAAAGAAATGCCTATGGTAACGTGGAATCAATCATATAAAAATGTTGCATACTTTTATTTTAAAAAATATTTTCATGTTACTCCCGCCTGCTGAGCAGTTGGCCTTAGTGAGATATATTTTGGCAGTGAAACCTGCTGTGTATTTATCAATAGCATTATTTCAGTTCCTGCAAGACTAAAATATTATTTTTATTTATTATTCACTTTATATGTTAGTCACTGAAAAAAGTGTCAGCACTAGAATGTTTCTGGAAGACTAGACTGGTTTAGGACTCAAAACACCAAGAAAATCTTCTGAGAAGAATAATTCCCGGATGCAATGCAGTATTTCTGGAGTCCTCCCAAGCAGCAGAAAAGTTTTAGTAAGAAGGTTTTTCCCACAGGGGAAAACAAAAGGGTTTTTTCTGATTTTTCCATGTTGCTGTTTGGCATTAGGATGTCCATTATATTATCTGATTAGCCACTTGACATGTAATACTAACAAAACAATGCCCGGAATGGGCAGAAAAAGTAACGTGCTGATCAACTCTGTTAACTCTGTACAGCCAAGGAAAAAAGCTAGTTGTGGGTAACGGGCTTTATAAAGATTAAATCATCTTTACAAGAAAGAATGTATTTCAGTAGCAGATTATTATGAATTCTGTAATTAGTTTTACAGCTGCCCAGCATAGTAACTGCTATTCAGTATCCCTGAGCAGACATTCAGTTCTCTACAGGCAGATGGTTTCTTTTGCATGTTATTGTGTGAGGAAAAAACAGCATGCCATTTGTTAACAAAGGAAAGAAGCTTGTACTTGAGTAAAGAATGTGATAAATTGTGTTTTGCTTTACAGAATATTCAGAAAAGATTCTGCTTCCTAACCTGTGATGCAGCTAGTTACTTGGGAGACAACCTGCGAGGAATAGGCTCCAAGTTTGTGAGGTCTTCTCAGATGTTAACATCATGTTCAGAATGTCCCACCCTTTTTGTAGATGCAGAAACAGTGAGTATATTCCTTTCAAAAGGTGTGTGCTGCATTGCAGTGTGTTATTTTACTGGCTGTTTCACTTTTGAGCAACTCTTGAACACCTCCTGTCTCTAACTTTTATCTCTTGTTCTTAACCATATTTCCATTAATTTTCCATATTATTTTAATAGGTAAGCACTGGCAGATGGGCAACATAGAATCATAGAATAGTTACAATGTGTTGAGCCTGGGTGCCAAAAAACTATGAAACAGGTGCCTGCCAGACCCAGTTGGCTCCACAAATGGAAAAGAGGAAGCTATTTTTTACATAGTTCACCATGAAAGACGGCAGTATGTTTAATGATTTCATTTGAGTCAACTGAGATGTGAGCTGGATGATAAAAATATATATTAGGGAATGAATGAGATGGCCTTTCCCATTGTTTTCATTCTGGCCCAAGTTTATCCAACAGCATCAGGACAGTGTGGCCTTACACAGAAGTATGGAGGTAGGAACTTACAGAGCGTAGTCTTAGGGCCGCTGCTGTGACTGTGGAAGAGTTGTGCCTTACGTCATCAGAGAGCTGTGGAGATTAACTAGTCAAGCTCTGTGCAGTATTTTATTTTAGGGAAGTCCTCTGCAAAGCTGTTAAACGCAGAACACAATTTCAATTCCACATGATCATAGGTGCAACTTTTGCTATTGAGTTTTCAGTATAGTATCCTATTTACGCATATCTTTGCATAAATACAAATATTTTTCAGTATTATTATCTGTAAATCTAAGTATTCTTTTGCAAGATCTTTACTTTCTACTCTGCTAATATTTTTATTTTTGTATAGTGACATTTACTGGCCCTTTTGATTTCATTTCTCCAGCTGCTCTCTTGTGGCCTTCTTGAAAAGCTGAAGTTCAGTGTTTTAGAACTGCAGGAGTACCTGGACACATACAACAACAGGAAAGAAGCAACGCTCTCGGTATGCTGCATTATGTTATGTTCTTGGGTTTGTACCTGTGTATACTTCTGCTACGTCAGGATAGTGCAGATACGCTCAGATCTCTTTATTCAGGAGAAAAGTGTGTTTCAGATACTGGATTCATTAAATGTTTCTTCCTGAACATATCAACCAGAACTAAAAAAAATAGCTATCGTATCCCTTAATTTTAGAATCATTGCATTTTTAATATTCCTGGTCTCTCCTTTCTACTGTTCTCCTAATACATTGTCTTGGTTTATACAATTCAAATACTAATAGAAATCAAGATTATACTTTTAAAATTACTGTCAAAGTAAATTCTCACAGTCTGTGTGAATAAAAAGTGCACTTGCAAAGTTTTATTTGTTTACGTGCTGTGCTGTGAAAATAAAGTACTGCTTACCTGTCTTCAAATCAAACTACAGGGCTTATTCATACCTTGTTTTAATTTCTCTTGGAAAACAGTGGCTTGCAAACTGCAAAGCAACATTTGCTGGAGGCTCACGAGATGGAGTTATTACCTGCCAGCCAGGGGACTCGGAAGAGAAGGTAATGAATGAGCAGTATTTTTTCTCTCCTATAAAGTGACATGTGTGATATATCTTGTTCTCAGACCCACAAAAGCCTGCAGTACTTCCTCTTTGTCTGTCTGCTGGGCTTTGACATAACCCAGGTTTCATACTTAAGGCTCAAAGGTATTGTTGTTGCCTCGGTCCTAGCCACAGGAAATGGGAAGGATTCAGAGACATTACTTCTGCCTTCCTAATCTAGACAAGGAAGCAGAACTAACCCTGTCTGTGTGCTCTCCCTTTTAGAAAGATGTTGCAGCAGCAGTTTCCCACAGTGCAGTGTCTCTGAAAATCATTCCAGGTGTACTGTGCTTCCACATTACACTCCTTGGATCCACAGCTGTTGCAGACTCAGTCTGCCCAACAGGAATACTTGCCTGGTTGAAATCCACTTAGATGAGCAGCTATGAAATAATGACTGTAAAATGGCCAGTGAAATAGTCCATGCTGTAGATAAATGTTTATAGCTAAGGCAAAATATCTCTATCACTTTTGAACAAAAGTTTTACATGCACGTGCATACGTATATCTATATATATATTTAATGTGTTGATTCCAGTTAAGAAATCAATCTTTTCAGAAATCAGCACCATCAGCAGGCATTCCTGTTATTTGATATACTAAGAATAGGAGACAGCTGGTATCTTTGTGGTCATTTTGTGTTTGTTTTTTTTTCCTTTTGGAGGAAAAAGAACAGAGGGATGGGAAAGAGAGGGGGCTAGCGAGAATTAGCCAAAATCAGGAAGCACAAACAGCATGTAGAAAAAAGTGACATCTCTTCTTTCCATGTATTTTAACTTACAAAAGTAATGATGACATTTTCAGAACACACCGTTGCCTGTTGTAACTGTTGTTTTCAAATACTTTGTTTTATTCTTATGTTGGTTTCAGTTTGTCTGTCTTCTCCCCCAATTCACTTTATTTTCTTCTCTTTTTATCTTAACATCTCTTTCCCACCTCTATGTATTTGTCTCTCTGTCTTTGAATCCCCTTGATTTTTCTTTTTTTTTGTGCCATTTCCCAAGAATCCCAAATCCTTGCCACCCCTGCATTTTGGCTTCCTTGACCTTATTAGCAAATCTAATTTGCTAATAAATCCTCTGGCTGCAGTCACAGGCAGTGGGAAAACTCTTGAGTCTTCCCCCACCTGGCACTGGCACCAGCAAAAGTTAGAAGCATCTTCCAAAGCGTTTAAATAAGATACTGTCTCTTCTGCAGTTGTAACGGTGTACAGGGAAGTTACAAGTGAGCTATTCTCAAATCTAAACCAGAGGGACCTGGAACACATGCTACTACCTCTCCTGCAAGTCCATCAGGAGAGGGAGATAACGTACACATGGGGAGGTGTAACTATTGAAACGTGCATCAGCTTTCTCTTCCCATTGATGCACAACACCCTGAAAAGTGACTTCAGATGGTAGTTTTACATACCTTGCTGTATGCAGCTTAACTTACCCTCTTTGTCCCTCTTTGCAAAACCATAGAATGGGATGGAGAATCACACATCTTGCTAATAATCTACATTGGTTCTTTTTTTAAAAAGTAGAGGAGAGAGAATGCTGAGGATAAGGAATAAACTGTGATGTGAGCTCATATAGCTGGCCTAAATGCATCTAAAAGTTAATAAATGTCATATTCCACTTGTGCAGGTTTTTTTTTTTTTAACTAGGTGTTCTCTGTTTCAGAATTAAATGTATTTTGTGAAGCTGGGGTTAGTATTCTCACTGCTTATCAAACAGACCAAAAAGAAGGGTTTCTCACTCCTGCAGGTATCCCTCGTCTCTCCCCAGCATTGTTCCTTCATCCCAAAATACATTATTCCTTGGAAGTTGGCAGGATAGTAGGTCTTTGATCAACAGGTGTATTTCTTTTCTTCCCCTTCTCATTCACCTGTCAATTGAAGCAGGTTTTCCCAGGGGAATATTCTGTTTATTCAACAAAAGTGTAATGGGAGGAAGAGTCCAGGGAAACTGAAAAAATATGATTGGGAAGGGACAAGGCAAAATTACTCCTAGAGTGGCAAGTATTTGCCTTCTGATCTTTCCTCTCCTCTTCTCCCTCAACCTGAAAGGCTAAAGAATCTAATCATTGTAGGGGGAGAAAAAAATGTGTCTTATGGTTGTAGTCAGAGGGAAACCTGCCTAAACTCTTAAATCCATTGAGGGTTAGACTTAGCTTAGCTAAGCACTACCCCAGGCTACTTCTGGAAAAGGCTTAGAAATCATTGTAAGGCAGAAAAATCAACACCTTGCTCTACAGAAGGCAGAAATTTTAGACTGTCACAACTCCCACCTGGTAAAAAGCTTGAGGTGAAAATAGTCCCCTCTACAGACAAATTCAGCGTTGGCACAAGCGGTTGCGTCACAAACACCTACTGATGCTGGTAACTAACACGGCACCAGTTTCTCCAGTCAGATCTTATTTCAAAATAATTGCACATGATTTGTTGACCATTGGTACTGAAAATGGACAGAGGCAAAACCTTGCTTAAAGAACATTAAAGAAGCTTGAAATAGAAGTTGTCTAGGTCAGCTACTAGAGCTAGCAACTTTTCTGAAATTAGGTAAAAGCTTCATGTCCCAGAAAGTCTTTACCCCCTTCTTCTTGCAACAGATTACATGACTTGGATGTGTCTGTGATTTGTGAGCTTTGATGCTACATTGAGCAACAGAGTCTCAAGGACAAAGGAGATATAAGATAACTGCATGTACTATTATGCCATCTGTCCAGGTGTAACAGTCTTAGATGAGCACAGCTATCAATACACTCTTCATCTTTACTGAATGGAGATGGTTTTAATTGAGTCAAAGACTGGTTTTGTTTGGGGGGGGCGGTTCTGGAAAACATGAAAGATCCTATTTTTTGTGTCAATTACCACTGCTAATTCCAATCAGTGTTTATCTCGTAATGAGACATTCAGTTTACTACGTAAGTCCAAAGCCAGTATACACCTTTCTTAAACCTTGCTCATCCCAAAGGTCACCACAAGCTACTGGATGTAGGCTTTGCAAACTCAAACTGTTAATGAATATTTAAAACATGATGCACCCCATAAAAATTTGCCCCCAAAATTCAGAATGTTCCTGTTTCTGTGGGTTTCCCTGTGGCTAAAGGTTCAATTACCCTAGGACACCAATAAGACTGGAGGTGTATCTCTTGGGACCATAGTCATCTGGAGTTGAGTTGAGTTACAGGACAGCTCAAGGCACAGTCTCGTTGTTAAGTTAGAAATTCTTAATAATAAATAATCAATTATCTGAATACTCTTTCACAGATCTGTGGATTGACAATGAGGTAGAATTGGCCCGGGGTAAGCAGTTTTTCTAAAGGAGGAACAGCTCTGGTTTAGATTTCTCCAGACAGAATAGTTCCTACTATCCTTCCAGTCCACTGGATACTTAAGAATGCACATCATACGCTGTATCTCTCTTTTTCTCTCTGATATATATATACACACACACACACAAATTTGTATATTTATACCCACTTTCCTAGATTGTGGGAAAAGCTTTTGTCTGCTGGAATGTCAACTCAAATAGAATACCTTAATAAAATGCACTTGCAATTAACAACCCTTGCACACAGCAGTTATTTTGTTGCAGTGGGACTCTCCTGTGCCAATAAATGACTAAAGACTGTGTTGCCATCAAAGTGTTTATGTCTTAAGAAATAATTGTGTAACTCTTATCTCTTTTCAGTGTATAAAATGATTCCTTGTAAAAAGCAAGAAGGCCCGTGATCTAAAGATTATTACTTTGCTATCTTCCTGCTCTGCTAATAGTACACAACAGTAATTCTCTGTCTCCATAAAAAACTAAATCAAAGTGTTGCTGCTAGGCCACGTGTCCCTCTTAGGTGTAGCATTTACTAGCTGCATAAAGGACTGTGCAAGTGATCCAAATACTCTAAACATTCAGTATTTTCAGCTGCCAAACCTATTAATTGTGTAGTGTCTATGAACTAATCTAAACCGACACTTCCCTTACTGTAGGAATGAAACTAGAAATTGAGAAGAGTGAAGGCTGGAATCATTCCACCTGAGCCCTTTGTGCTGGGGACTAAAAGAAATGTCACTTAGCCCAACAATTAGTGTCTTTTCAACTTCCAAGGAATATTGCATTTTATGCTAAAAGAGAGGTTACCATCATGGAATTGTAGAGCAATGTGGAGTTGAGCATGAGTGAGTAGTTTAGGGAGATTTTGTATCCGCTGTATCTTTTTTTTTTTTTTTTTTTTTTTTTTTTCTTTTACTGATTTTGGAACCAGTACAGAGAAGACAGTATTTTCTGGGAAGAAAGACCATGGAATTCACTTATTTGCTGATCTCCCCATCCCCCGCCCCTCTTCTTTAAAGTAAATTCCATGGCAAATTAGAAATTATATGCGGATTCCAATATTTTTGTAAGTCCAAATAAAACTTGGTGGCATGCTAAACTTCAGAGGAGCTTAAGTCAGAGTCGAACAAGATTTGAAAAACACAAGCCAGCACACCTGTGAATTTACTAATGCACCATGATCTGTCTGCTCTTGTCCTCTTCTTATCTTGAATTTAGCTTTACAAAGCTTAATTTACATGAACTGCATGGAAGCCAAGATATAAAGGGCTTTTTTCAAGAGTACTAAATTGAAGAAAAAAACTATTCAAGCAACATTTAAGGCATAAAATTAAACATCACAAGACCTTAAAGCTTAGTTTGTATGGTTTTATAGAAGAGTAGTGCAGGATTTGGGGCAATACTTTTCATATATTTTTTAATAGTAAGGTCCATGGAAAGAAGCCAGACTGAAATACTTTGTTAGGGTGTACGAAGTTAGCATTATTTCACATTTCTGTGTTTGTGCCTTTGTCTTGATGGTAAGGTAAATCGTTTTAATAAGAATTCCAAATATTTATTAACACTGTGTGTGCATATGCACTGATAGCAGGCTGTAACTGGGCAGATGTCATTATGTGTGTTACAGCATTTACGTGATGACTATTCGCCTAAAATGTCATGAGAAAGTAATATATATAAAATAAGGAAAGCTGCATTAGGTGTACACAGAGTGTAAATGTTAGTTCTTGGCAAAGAGAAGAGGGACACTGTTGGGGTTTTTTTTTGAGGAGAGAAGTTAGTCCCCTAATCTCTGAAATGCTAATGTAGGTCAATTAGAATTTTTATTACTATTGCAACAGGACTTACACTGCTTTTTAATAGCTCCGGAATTACAAATCAGTGAATCATTACTGGTGAGAGGAAGGAATACAAAGCTGTCTCAACTTGTGGCATTGCCATGTAGTGAAACCAAACTGACATTTTCCATGGATTTTTTTTTTCTTATGATAGTCATAACCTAAAAGTTGTATGCAAAATGTTTCCATTGTAATGTGCCAAGTAATAAAGCCAGCAGTCACAAAGCTTATCCTGGAAATTTCATTAGATCTATTACATCCAAAAATGGAATTATCTATAAATTGCAGAATATTTATAAATAACAACATTCAGTTCTGTTCATCACTTGAAAACCCTGCCTAATTTTGGGGGTACTTTGCAATATGAGCTCTTTTTAATAAAAAAGAAAGCAAATTTAAATAAAAGTATTATTTCAAGAGTTTTCTAACACAATTTCACTGTAAGTTCCTGAGCTACGGAGTGGGATAAATCAAAACTAATAAATCCGAAGATCTAACTGAGGATATTTAGACTGGAATTTACCATTCGAATTAAAGCTTGATTTTATTAAGAATGCTGTGCATGTTATATGTGATATTTCCAACCAGTTATCAGGTTGAGGCAAGCATTGCTAATACTGCTGATGAGTTATGCCATTAAAGATGGGCTGTGCTTCTTATTGCATGCATTACACTGACACTATACTTTCTTTCCTTTCCTTTTCTCCTGTGCCATGCTTGCTGTGTAGCAAATGGAATCTCTTGCAGTAAGTTGAAGTTCTTTCATATTCTTTGTCCATCTGTAGATGGACTAATACACTCCAATTTTACTGTTTTACTTCTAAGCATGTTTTCCTTTTTCGTTATAATTTTCCTCTAGAATACGTGGTTCTACATGCAGTAACTAAAATAATTTACTAAAGTGTGTTTTGTGAAATCTAAAAATACTGTGCCAAAATTCTGACATCTTCATACCTTGTTTTAAGTGCTCATTTACATAAATTTTAAAAAACTAAGTCTTTGAATGGATATAATATGCTGGAGTGGAAGATAAAATTTTTTGTTATTTTAAAATTCATAATTTTCAATTTGTCCTAATGAAACACTACAATTTATAGTTGATGTGTTTCAAATCATTTTTGTTTACATGTTGATGAATAGTTTCACCATGATTTGTTTCTAATACTTATTCAGGAAGAACAAAAACTGAGTTGCTTGATACGGCAACTGAATACTGAGTCAAACTCAAGTCTTCAATTTGACCTTAGTTTGTCTTCATTCAGGTTAGCAGCCAGAAGGGTGAAACCAAATTATTGTTCTCCTTTAATTATGTTATGCCATGTCCTGGTTTTCAATTCATTTTTAACTCCCTGACGACTTCAAGTATATGTGTGTTTAACCACTTCATCATAGTGTTGCCATTCAAGAGTGAATCTGATCCTTACCGGAGAACCTCGGGCTGTGTCCCTGCTAGAGAAGTAAACAGAAGCAGGGAGCAAGCGTGCGTCCCAGGCTGGCATCAGGGGTGAACGTTTGCACCTTCCCTGGCTGGGGCACCAGCCAGCCCCTGACGTGCCCGGGCATGGTTCAAGAGAAGACAGAGGCCAGAGCCATTCCCAGGATGTCTAAGCAGTCACTCATTCTTTTGGGAGGAGAAAGGTTTGCCATGCAGATGCAAGCTTGGCAGCGCTCAGTGGCCTCAGTTACAGAGAATGGCCTCTGGGCAGACGTGTTTAACAGGTAGCGTTCCTCATGCCCCACCTCTTCATCATCTTGGCCACCGATAGGCTTTGTCCCTGCCCACGGGTCAGTTCTGTCCTAGCAGGTCGCACATTGTTCCCACCTTTTTTTCCCCACCACAGATCTGCTGGGCCTTCCCTCAGCTCCTGTGACTCTTTGCTGTCCTGTCAGGTCTGGTGGGATTCCTCTCTTCCACTGGGGAGGGAACGCTCTGACCCTACTCACATTAAACATACCAACTCAGACACCAGAAACAGTTTAGTCACAACAGCACAGAGCTCCAACCAGGAAAATTTACAGTGTTGAACTCTGCTGCTGTGGCAGACCAACGCTGAGGTCTGCCTGGCCTTCAGCAGGACGAACCCTGCCAGGCTGGTACCAGCTGGCTTGGCACTTTCCTCCATAAACCTTCTCCAGAAGGAGCCCAGTTCTGCCTGGTTGTGGCAGTGCTCTTGGGTGACTGTTCATAGATGTGTTTACCCTTCCCGGATGAACAAAGCTGAAATTTGCCAAAGTACCTCTCTTTTGACCTCAGCCCCTAAGCCTGGTCTGGCTGGTACAGAGATTTTGGGAACTGGAATACTAAGGATACAGTTCTAATTTGGCTTATTAATAAAAACCCAGCACTTATATATTGAACCATATGTATACAAACACTTCAGTCAAATTAATGCTTATGTTTCTAAAGTAATTTTTATTAGTATTTGTGCTGGCATTTGCACAGACCCCAATTCAGCAAATAGCTGAAGTACATGCTGGTAGCGCAGCGTGTATGAAGTGCTTTAAGGAAGCAAAGTCATTAATAGCATCTTCTTCTTTTCCGCCACGTTTGGCATGAAACTGCTCTGGTTCCTCCAAGGAAATGGAAAGATAACTGAGCCCACCCTTGCTCACTGTGTTTGTGAGAGAGGACAAATCAAATACTGTTTGCAGTCTGTAAGGCTTTCCTGCCAAAGTGTCAGGAGGCCTGACTGGCACTTGCAGAATTTTCACTTCTTCCATAGTTTGCCAAAGATTAAATACTCCTCCCTTCCTCACCACGATCCAGCTGTGGAACTATGAGGTTCCCCCCTTGATAGACACATGGATACCAGGACCATGAGCATAGCAACTTGACTTCGCTGGCAGACGTGCCAATCGCATGTTACTCCAATGTGTCTGACACCTCGTGTGTGGTGCTGTGCATTACACTGGAAGAAACAATATTCATAGAACAGTATCTACTTAATCCAGGAGAATGAATTGTAGAAGCCAGATGTCCTGTTACACATGAAACTCTGTCCATGTGTTGTATGGTTTCTTTAAAGTGGTGGAAAATCCATGAGCTGAGGTTTAAGTTGCAGAGCTGGCATTTCCATTTATTGCCTCTTCCTCTCCCCTCAGAGAAGCAGGCAGGAGCTTTGAGCCTCTTGGACAACTACTTCATTGCTTCTCTCTGGATTTCCATCCTCTCAGAAGAGGTCTTTGACCATTTCTGAAGTTGTAAAGAGTTTTATGTTCTACGCAGCAAAGTAATTTCCCTCATACTCTGCCTCTGCTTTCCAGCTGCAAACTGGAGACAGTGAAGCTAACCTATATAAACTGCTTTGAGATTGGCGCTGACGTGTGCTACATGAGACCTAGCCATTATAATTTTGATTTTCAATGTCTTGTATGACTTACCTGCAGAAGAAAGAACATTGCTTGTTTTCTGAAATAGTATGTGATCATACTTCAGTAAAATAATGTTTTTTGAAGAACTATCTCAATGTGTTTTATTAGTTATTGAAAATAATCCCAAATCACTGATCTTTATTAATTATTTCTTCTCCTACAAATCTTTCCTTAGCAATTGGAACTGTGTCAGAGATTATATAAACTGCATTTCCAGCTGCTGTTGCTTTTTCAGTCCTACTGTAAACTTATCGGACAAGTGCATGAAGTCAGTTCCATGCCAGAGGTATGTAACAAACTACAAAGTCTTACACTGAAAAACCTCTCTTTACCTTCACCTTCTTATTTTTCTTTCCATGGACTTGCACCAAAAATAACACTATTTCACCCTGAATATCAGGTCTGCAGACAAAACCCTTCAATACACCAGTATCTGCATTAAAATATAGCCAAGATGCTGGGTTTTTTGTAATTGACTGTACTTTCAGTGACTGGGATCTTTTATACATTCAGTCTTTGAAAGTAATTTTAGTCAGTGGCAACAAACTTGAATGATACATAGAATCTTAACTTCATTCACACACTTTACCTGTAGGGAGGGCTCACACTGTGTGAACATCTGCAAGTGATTTATTTTTATTTTAACTGAGCCCTTAATTTTTAGGGAAAATGAGCCAGCTTCACACATACAGAAAATACCCTTTTTCTAGATCATCACTGATTTTACCTGAACTTTGTGGAGACACTTAGACCAGGAGCACTTGTTAGCATGATAGTAACAAAATAATTTGGTAAATTAACCTTAACATGGATGCCAAATTAAGGTTTTTGCTGGAATAATGTATATAATTTCCAGCCATATAAACTGTCTCTGTTGCATGTGCATTATACTAGAAATGTCTGCAGCGGTTTTTGACAAATAGCTGTTAAATGGGTTTGCATCCTCTCATACCTGAGCAAGCAAAGGCGTGTAGTGTGGAACTACTTTATAGTTTGAGTGCAAGTGTACTGCCTGATCTTGGTCTCTGGATAAACAAATCAAAATCAGTTTAATGTTTCTAAAGACAAAGCTATGTATCTTACTTTAAACAACACTTCACAAGAACAATACTGTTAGTCAAGTTTCTTTTCAACAATTGCATAAAATATGTAATACTTTGAAATACCTTTGAGGTGATCACTTGAAGTGGAATGATCATCATTTAAGGAAAGATAGTAAAATAACTTGCCATTCCATATATATGGAATTCCATATATATGGTCCTTATGGGGGACTTCAACCACCCAGACATCTGTTGGAGGGACAACACAGCAGAGCACAAGCAATCCAGGCGGTTCCTGGAATGTGTGGATGACAACTTTCTCCTCCGAGTGGTAGAGGAGCCCATGAGGAGAGGTGCCATGCTGGACTTTGTACTCACCAACAAGGAGGGCCTGGTAGGGGATGTCAAGCTCAAGGGCAGCCTTGGCTGCAGTGACCATGAAATGGTGGAGTTCGTGATCCTCAGGGCAGCGAGGAGGGTGCACAGCAAGCTCGCTACCCCGGACTTCAGGAGAGCAGACTTCGGCCTCTTCAGGGATCTGATGGGTGGAGTACCATGGGACAAAGCCCTGTCGGGAAGAGGGGCCCAAGACAGCTGGCTAGTATTCAAGGGTCACCTCCTCCAAGCTCAGGA
>VXBL01002618.1:280221-291275 GCA_013400195.1 Aramus guarauna
GCTGAGAGAGTTGGGATTGTTCAGCCTGGAGAAAAGGAGGCTCCAGAGAGATCTAATTGTGGCCTTCCAGTACCTGAAGGGGGCCTAGAGGATAGATGGAAAGCAACTGTTTATCAAGGACTGTAGTGACAGGACAAGGGGTAATGGGTTTAAACTGAAGGAGGGTAGATTTAGATTAGATACAAGGAAAAAATTCTTTACTGTTAGAGTGGTGAGGCACTGGAACAGGTTGCCCAGGGAGGTTGTGGAGGCCCCCTCCCTGGAAGTGTTCAAGGCCAGGTTGGATGGGGCTTTGGGCAACCTGGTCTAGTGGAGGGTGTCCCTGCCCATGGCAGGGGGGTTGGAACTAGATGATCTTTGAGGCCCTTTCCAACCCAAACCATTCTATGATTCTATGATATATTTCTTTCCTGGTAAGGTGTTTATATTTTAAACTATTCAGGGGAAGAAGTTACTGTACTTTGCTTGTAGTTGTGAAACAAAATTTTAAGCTATGAAACATATTTTGTAACAGATTCTAGTAATTTACAGATTCCCTATAAATGGAAATGGTTTGTTTTATCAGATGTGCTGTAGCAGTACAAAGAGTTTGAAAACTTACTGTATCTTAAGGAACTGTTCTGAAGGCTGGCTCGTGCTGTGACTGGGCTCTTCACTTTTATAGACAGGACAGTAGGCATCTAGCCTTAGTCTAAATTTTAGAACTATTTTGTGTTCCTTATAAGAGGATTGATTTCTGTAACTGTATTTCACAGTTACGATTTTATTAGATTGTTATAAATAATGCAGCCTGCAGACCTGGGGAACAATGATATAAGGAAAAACTGTTTCACCATGAAATGTGCATATTTTGGGGGAGCCATAAGCTGTTATTTAAAGGAGGTTCCATTGTTAGTTCACATGACAGTGGTTATTTTTAGCATGAAAAGGTAGATCTCTAGAAATTAACAGTTCACTTATGAATTATTTATGAGCCTTGTGCTATATTAACTTTTCGGCCTGGCAAAGGGTCACACAATTCCTGTCCATCTTTTAATCATATCAGATCCTGCATGTGGTTTGTAAATAAATAACAACATCTTTGCTAGGAGGAGTGTATGTTTTCTTAAACTTTTCCACTATGATATGAAAAAAGTAGCAGGGGTGAAAAATAGAAGGTTGTGTAGATGTGTTCTTGCATTTTAGCAAGCCAAAAATACAACATAGGGTTAAAGGAAACACAAAGCTTAAAAATCTGTAGTTTGTGTTTTCCCTATATTGTACAGAGCACAGAGATCAAGAAATGTCCTTGTGTTAGAACGGGGTCTTTTCCCTAATGTGTGCACCTAATGTAGTAGTAAGAACAGACTTGAAATACCTACTCCCTGTGGTGCCTGTGGAGAATGAAAATACTCATCTCTCATCTTTCTCCTTGGAACAGCTGTTAAATATGTCAAGAGAACTGAGTGAGTTGAAGAAAAATCTTAAGGATGCTACTGCTGCAATCGCAGCTGAGCCTCTGACAACGGAATCTGAGCCCACGTTCAATTCTACAGAAGCAGCTATTCAGTCCATGCTGGAGTGTTTGAAAAACAATGAACTTGTTAAAGCCGTCCGACAAATAAGAGAATGCAGGCAAGTTTTGCTACATGGCTCATATTAGACTTCCCTGTTACTAGAATAGCATGCATTTATTATCTTCCTAACTTTATACTAAATGTAAGGTGCTGAGTCAGCATCATTAATGTGCTTCAACAAGGTACATGGGGGCATTGATATTATTAACTTTTGCAGGGATGTGCCACAAGTAATATCAAATCAGTAATACAAACATGTATGCTTGCAACAGTGAAGATGCTTCATTACATTGCGTAGATTGGAAGTACTTCTAGGAGGGTCTCAAGAATCTTTTTATATAAAGAGCTAATTCCTTACAGGTGTATGTCACTGGCACCAGCTAACATTCAGCCCAGTTTCACTACTTTGAATGAGTTTTCTTAAGCTTTTTTTTTTTTTCAGATAATAGGAGTTGCGGTTTTTATGTGATTTCTGTGCCTGATACCAGAGTCTGAGTAACAAATTAGTAGCGTAAAACAGTGAGTTGCTTTTGGCTTCTAAGCGTGTGCGAGTCAGTTCTCCTTTTAGAGATCTCTATCACCTGGTTTCCATCTGTGCTACTAAATGCTTAATGATACACACATTCTTTTCCTGTTTGATTGCAGGATTTTGTGGCCCAATGATATCTTTGGAAGTAGCTCTGATGATGAAGTCCAGACACTACTGAACATTTACTTCCGGCACCAAACCTTGGGTCAGACGGGCACCTATGCACTGGTGGGCTCCAACCAGAGCCTGACTGAAATCTGTACCAAATTAATGGAACTGAATATAGAGATCCGCGACATGATTCGCAGAGCTCAGAGTTACCGGGTCATCAATACTTTTCTTCCAGACTCCAGCATTTCCGGCACAAGTCTCTGACAGGACTCTTGTGTCCTCTTGCAAGCTGGGAGTGCTGCCCTGTTGGAGTGAGGTGGCTCAATGTCTTCTCAGCCTTACAAAGGTTTGGTCAAACTGTACTCGCTCTTGTTACGTTTAGGATTTCTTCTAAAAAGATATGGGCTGAGCTTCAAACGTGTAGCAATACTGTAAGGACAAAGGTAGCATAGAGCATCTGGGACAACATCCTTTGTTCTCTGTTGCACAAAAATCAGTTAGCATTTCACTGAGCAACTGCAACTCACTACTGAAGAAATGACTTCCATTGCATACCAAAGCCTACTACACTGAACAGTACTTCCTTTATAGCAAATTAATTTTAGGTTGGCAAAAGTGCAATGTTTCCTTCACAAAATAATATTTTTTGTTAAAAAAAAAAGCTTGTACATTTTTTCCTTTTTTCTCTTACTTGGTTGAGTGAAAGATGGGCAGAATGAAGCTGGCCACAGAATCTCGCAAACTTGTTGGTCAAAAGCTGAGAGCCTGTGTGAATGAAACAAATTGTAAATGGACTACAGTTTAGTGTACACTGTAATTTGAATATGATTACTGTATCTTAAAACAACGAGCTGCTATGAAGTACATTTCCTAATGTTACTAGGCTACTGTCTCCGAAGGTACTGGATCATATTGCAGAGGTCTGTTCTTAGGCCCCCCAAGCATCATGAATGGTCTTGGTAGATTTTTTTTTTTTTTTAAGGACCTTGGCTGCTTTTTACTAGAGGGTTGCTTTTATGAATATATTTATACTATTAAAGGATGGTCGATCTAATTAACTCGCCATTTTGTAGGAGAAAGTCCCATCACAGAGTTGAATCTTTTGAACTGTTATGCATGCGTATTTTTATTTAATACAAATTTTGAGTATAAAAAGTAAAAATATTAACGTGAAATGCAAGTTCTCATCTTAGGTTTCTTTAAAGAGATGTCTTATTTTATTTGTAATGTATATATAAAAGTCATACTTGTACGTTTTTCTTACATTTAACTGCTGTCCAGTGTTAAATGTATGCATGTAAATCTGTTGCACATCTGAGACTTTTATTCTAACAACTATGTAACTTATTCACTCTGTAAATACACTTACCGTTTTTGTGAAGTAACTTTGGTTGATATTTGGATCAGTACGTCCATTTAACTAAAATATAAAAGTCATATATAATCACAACAGAGTATGTGCTTGTTGTGAAGATTGTGTTCTTGTCTGTATCTATAACATTGCGGATGGTATCCATGATCAGCAGCCCCCAAGAGACATCTTTTTCATCGTTTATGGTGAAACCGTTCATTATACTGAAAGAAACCAGTGAGAAATGTAAGGATTGTTTGGTCAGTCTGTAGTTACAACTCAACCGGAAAGAGTACGTTGACTAAAGCAGTTTCATAACTGAAAAAAATCCAAAATGGAGGTGAAGGTTTGTTTCTGTTAAAAACATCAGTAACGGTCTGATTCATTTCAGCATTGGGTTTCAATGGGGTTTTTTCTCATGCTAAAGGTAAAAGAAAAGCTGTCCAGCCTCCTGTATCAGCCTCAGCTCTGAGAATCCAGTAAAGCCCTCTCCCCTTCACTCCTTTTTCATTTTCAAAATGCTTGCACAATTTTACATGGATCTTGAAAAATACTTGTATCAATGCATAAAAACGGGTGGAATCAACTTGTACAGGTTTTCTGATTTTGCAGTCCACAAAGCTCTGCAACACAGTTGTAGGTGCAGGACAAAATAGATGCAAGGCAAATCACACAGCTATTTTTCTGAGTAAAATAATCCACAACAGTTAGCGAAGACTTCAAATTTCAGTTATGTATTTCACTTTTGAAAGCTATGCAGAACTGTAATTTTGGTGGTCTGCAAAAATTTTAGTGGTTGGTGAAAGCTGAGATCTGGTCTATCCCTTGGCAAAATCATGGACATTTTACAGATCACAGGACTACTGGAAAATTCAGGTTGGAAGGAACCTGAGGAGGTCATCTAGTCCAATCTCCACTTTGAAGCAGGGTCAGCCATGAGTTCAGACCACGTTACTCAGGCCTTTATCCAGTCGGGTCTTGAAAACATTCAAGGATGGACAGCACACAGCCTCCCTGGACAACCTGTTCTACTTGGTTGTTCCTGTGGTGGAAAAGCTTTTCCTTTATCCAGTCTGAACCTATTGTTTTTTATTTATGTGTGTTGTCTCAGCCCACTGCCATGAGCCACATTGAAGGGCCTGGCTCCATCTTTCCTGAATAACCATAACCTGGCAGGCTACTGTTAGGTCCTCCTGAAGCCTTCACTTCTTCAGACCGAATAAACTCAGTTCCTGCAGCATCTCACAGACCAAGTGCTCCAGCCCTGTGACTGGCTTGGTGGCCTCCACTGAACTTCTTATGGTTGATCATCCTTCTCATAGAGCCCCAAACTGGATACAGCAATCTAGATGCGGTCTAGCAAGTGATGAGTAAAGGCAGACAATCACTTCCCTGCTCCACTGGCTCTACTTCTGTTCATACAGCCCAGGATGTTATTGCCACCCTTTGCTGCCAGGACCCGCTGCTGGCTCCGCACCCAGCTCACTGCCAACCAAACCCTGAGGGCACTTTGTGATGAGCTGCCCCACAGCCAGGCCATCCCATCTGTGTCACTGTGAAATGTTCTCCTGTCAGGGGCAGGAATTTCCTCTTGTCCCTGCTGAATATCACAAGGCTCCTGTGGGCCCATCCCTCCAGCCAGCTGAGATCTCTCCAAAAGGCAGCACTGCTCTCAGCTGTATCAGTTGGTCCTCCCAGTTTGGTGTCACCTGCAGAGTTGACAAGTGCACTCTGTATTAATTTCCACATCACCAGTAAAGATGTTGAACAGGACAGACCACCTGCTCCACACCACTTGTTAATGACCTGCAGGTAGAGTGCAATCCATTAGGCAGCTCCATTCAATTGGTCCTCCACTGAGCATGAAGATCTCCAGAGATTCCTTCCAACAAAGCGTATTCTATCATTCTCCACAGATACAACAAAACCCATGATGTAACCATCTAGCTTTCTTAGCATCATTTCTAAACTTCAGACAGAGTAGAAATCAATACATTCCCAGCAAAGCCCAACTGAATTTCCTAGAACATGAATGACAGCAATGTCCCGCTGTGCTTCTACAACACCCGTACTTTAATGAGGATGCCCTTGAGTGTATTTTGTCTCCATGAAAGCACATTATTACATTTAAGCCACCTACCCTGTGGAGATACCTTACATGACCAGAAAGCAGCTGAAGCCTTTATTTGAACTGGGGGCATAGGGACTTGTTCTACCTCTCTTGAGGCATATTAAGTCTAGAGAATTTGCTATTCTAGCACAAAAAGTTTTTTTCTCTTCAGTTGGAAAACATGTGAAGCTTAGAGTTTTCCCTCATATTTTACAGACATAGTCTTATTAATTATCAATTTATCTTATTTATCTTATTAATTTATCTTATTAATTATCAAACTGCTGTTTGATTTTTTTTGTTATACATTTGACAGAGGCAGTGGGAAGAGACACTTGCAGATGCATTTACCTAGACTTTATGCTCCAGAACATTTATTTGCATCTTCCACAGTAGTTCAGTTTAAGTGACTAAAGTAAAACTGCAACAGCAAGTTTTTCATCTTAGCATTCCCTAAAGGCATGCTAAAAACAAAGCCTGTTTTCTTCAGGAAGTCAAATAGATTCTGCTTCCTTCCAGATATACTTTCCTCTTATCACAGCAAGGTGGAACTAAGGGGTAACAAACTAGTGCAAACTTTTATAGAATTTTATTCACAGCATATATACAAGGACATTAAATACTTTAAATAATACAAAAGTCTTTATCCATTATCCAATGCCAGGTCAAAAGCCTAAAGTCAAAACATTGCAAGAGACTGACAAAGTACAAAGCACAAAACAGAAGAGGGCACACAGATCAGACAATGTATTTGAAGCTGTAAGTGTTATCACAGGACAGCCTCTTGCCTTTGCAGCGGCCACAAAGTTCTTGGCGATGAGGTCTCCTGAGATCAATGTGTCTTTTCTTCTGAGGGCAGGAACAACGAGTCTTTGAACAGGTCTTAAAGAAGACATTTTATTAGTAGTAGATCAAAGGTGCTCGCTTCATGTTAGACTGACATCTAGCTTTCCTTAATCATAGCAACACATTTGGGCTGATACACTTAAGAGCTCTTGTGGTAAAAACCGTGTGAAGCTAAGCTGCAAGAGCCTTCTCACCTAGAAGCACAAAACTCTACATGTAGCTAGGCGTAACACTGTATGAATAGAAAACTGTTTGTGTAAGCCATTGGCAGGAGGAGGGAGTCCTATCCCATTATACCTTTCCCAGATAACATTTCCGAGTACTTTGATGAAAGCAAGTTCTCTTCCACATAAAGTCAGTATCTGATTCAGCAACTGTAAACTATTAGAGCCCAGAGACAAACTCTGGCACTCTTACTAAGACACAGAAATCTAACTTACCTGGCACTGGATTGATTCCACGCGATAGGGATTGAAGCCCTTTTGGCATTTGCGACAGAGCTGCTTGAAGTATACCTGGAAAAAACAAGCTCTCAGTTAGTATAGAGACTTACTCAGTGCATTCAGTACATGTACCTAAACTTGTGCCAAAACATCTGACTTGTCAGAGATTTGGTGCCATTGTTACAAGTCTCAGGAGCAAGAAATTACTTAACTACCTTGTTGCTTCCAGAAATGCACCACACATAAGCACTTTCCCATCTGGTCTTGCAGTCTTTACAGTGGAAATAACCATACTTCTGCTCCAAAAACTGCAGAGAGAAAATTCACTGAGCAGCCTCCAGCACCACAAGAACACCCAGCCCAGCTCCCTGATTGCACCAGCTATTTCTACAGGCTACAAGCTCCACTCCTGCAAGGGACCCAGAGCTGGCTGGGGGCTACCAACCTGGGGTACAGATCTGGGCAGGAAGCCATAGTGGGGATCACTGTGCCTTTTGCTGCTCAAGAGCAGATTTCTCTCCAGCCTGTTTTATGGTTCACCCCCACCCCCCGCCCAGAGGGGGCTGCTCCAAGTCCCAGCCTCTCCTCAGGCCCCGGTGTCCCAGCTCTGCACACCTGGAAGGCAGCCCGCTGTCTGGGGGCTGCGGCCTCCTCCCTCGGTGCCTCTGCTGTCTCCTCGCTCGGCAGAGCGGCCTGTGCCTGGCCCTCCTGCTGCTCTCTGCTACCATCCTCCGCCTTCTGCTCCTCGGGGGCCGTTTCAGACACCTCTTCCTTCTCCTGGAGCGCAGTGGCCTCAGGCAACGTGAAGAGGCGGCGGTCCGGCACGGGTGAGTAGAGGGCCAGGCGCCCTTGGGTGCGGAGGGCCGCGGGGCTAAGGGGGCGCCCAGCGGGCAGGGTGCGCGGCCCCAGCGAGCACTGCACAGCAGCGTCAGCCCGCAGGTTCACCTGCACCCCCACCTCCTTGGTGTTGGCCCGGCGCAGCCGCATCGTCAGCCCGGGGCTCACCTGTGACAGCAGGGCCTGGAGCTGGGCCCGGCGGTAGCTGTCCAGGTAGTCGGAGGGCACAGGGGTGAGCGGCCCCCCGAGGAAGGGGCTGATTCCGCCGCTCTTGCCCTGCTTCCAGCTGGGCTGCTTCGGCGTTGTGTCCCCGCCGCGGCTTGGCGTGAGGCTGCCCCTGAAGGTCTGGTACGTGCTGAAGGGGGAATAGACAAAGCTCTCCATGATCATAGCCATAGAAAAGTCAGTACTGGCTGTCTCCCTGTTCTGCCTTTATCTTATCTGGATAGCTGCTGCTAATTGTTGCTAATTGATGGGGAAATTGGCCCCAGCCCGGTGGGGCCGGCTGGGGGAAGGGAGAGAGGATTGCTTGCTGCAGGGCTGCCTTCCCCTCTGCTCCCAGAGCCTTTTCCTGGTGGCCGAGCTGAAACAGGAGTTGGGAAGCCTGGACGCGCCGACAGCGAAGCCCCTGCTCGGCCGTCGTGTACAGGATTTCCCTTCCTCACCTCGTTAAGTTCTTTGTAGAAGGTCAAGGCCTGTGCAGAGCTGGGCAACGCGCACACGGGCCGACCCGCTCTGCTCCGGGAGCCCTTCCTCTGTGATGGCAGGTAGGAAAAGCAGCCACAGGGCTGGGAGCTGCAGTAACAAATCCAGGGCTGAACAAATCGGTGAGGATCCTGACAGAGCTGTGTACACCCTGAGAAGTAATCGATGCTCCAAAAGTAGCACATGGCTGCAAGCCCCTCTAAAGATGAATAGATGTAATTCAGCCATAGCTGGGCCAGCCGTGGCTTTCATGGCGAGGGGAAGCCTGCCTCATCACAACTCCTGCTGGTCGCGGTCTTAAGAGAAGGAAAAGGGGGGTTGGGAAACCAGGTAAAGTGGGTACCCTGCAGACAAGTGAGCAAAGAATGCAGGCAGTTACATCTCTGAAAAGAAGTCTTTATCGGTATTAAAAGGTCTGAGCATCCCCATTGCTCCATTACTTGGGGATTGTCTGCATGCGGCTTTTCTGACGACTGTGCTGGTTTAGGAAAAGATGGAACATGCTTCAGTTTGTACAACACTCGGATGGAAAACAGCTATACCAGGAAAAGTGGCTTAGTACCTGTGTGACGAAATAATTTTTAGCAATGCAAGCACTTACACATTAGACTAATAGTCTTTCCATAATTACATCACTTTAGTTCAATTCTAAGGTTTTTTTTGTTTGGTCCTTGTTACTCCTCGAGGAGCATAGGGCTGCAACAACACTATGCCACCGAACCCGGTGGCATAGTGTTGTTGCAATTTCTGTAACAGATTTTGTTTTCTACATGATTGGGTTGTTAACCCAAAACAAAACCCCCAACCTGGAGGGCCAGGGTGCAACATTTTAGTCTGGCCCGACAAGGCATGCAAGCCACCACACCACGACAAGGTAAGTTGCACCAACTAGTGGTGGTCAATTCTAAGGTAATATAGTTAAAATAAGGTAATTAAATCCTCCAAACTGTATGTGTGATCCGTTAGAGACTGGAGAATCCCCAAGTCCTTGGATGTGATGTGATGTGAAATAATATCTTTGCATGACTCCTCACCACCTTCATAAAAGCGTTTGCATTATAAAATTAAATGGACCAACAAAGTAAGGGCTAGAGAAGAGCTGCTAGGGTTGACATCTTTAAACCTTCATAGTGTATTTGAGAAAGATCCGTTCAAGGATTTCAGTTATTGTCTGAAGAGACACTGAAGAAGGTGACTGATGAGTAAGTACGTGATGTGATAAAACTGTGTAAAATGACCGGTACAGAGAGGTAGGAAGAAACTCCTTTATAACACGAGCAGATGAACACCCGGCAAAAATGAAAGATGCCTAACTCAAAACTTGTAATGGAAGAATTTTCCACCCAACTTGAAGTTATTTGATGGACTCATTGCTGAGGCCACGAACTTGTCAAAAGTCAAAATGGGAATGGATGTGTATGTGGAGAAAAATAATCTTCTATTCTAACATCAACCACCGTATTTCACGTGTCAAGGCCTACAAAACCACCTAGCTAAAAAAGATGAGGTCGAGACCACTACAGGCAATGTCTCTCCATCAGAGTACGGCTCACTGTGAAAAGACTTCTGGAACCTGGTTCTGGGACATTGGTGTTAACTACTACTACTATTATTATTATTCCAATAGTAAGTTGGAATATGTTGACCTTGGATGTGACGGGCTCGGTCTCATGTATGTAGGAACATAAGAATATAAGAAGCTGGCAGACATTTAGCTGAAGACACTCTCTTTTTGTATGGTGAGAAATCGGCCATGGAGGGAAAGCGTTAACAAAAAAGATCGCACTTCCTCCGCCAGCAGCTGCCTGACCCCACTTCCCCGTCCCCCGCTCCCTGCCTCCTGCCGAGGGCTGGGGAGGACAGAGCGGCCGGGCCCGGGGCCGCCCCAGGGCCGCTGAGGAGAGGGAGCGCTGGCCGTTACCCCGCCTGCTTCTCGTGACGTACAGGCCGAGGAAGGCGGGAACGGCAGATGCTTTCAGTGCGCAGGCGCCTGGGGGCGTGTTGGCGCCAAGCTTTGAAGGTGGTGGCAGCGAGTTCGCGGCAGCGTGCCGCTCGGGGGGGCCGCGCCGCCCCCTTCCTCCTTGTGGGGCAGGCTGGCCCGCCCACCCCGCGCGTGAGGCGATGCTGAGGGCGCCGCGCCGCCCGAGGGGCCTGAGGGAGGTAAGGGCCTGGCGTGTGGCTCTGCCCTGCCCCGGGAGCTGCCCCTTCGCGCGGGGGGCGTCCCTGCCGGGGGCTTAACCCCGCTGCGGGAGGGGAGTCCTTCCCGCTGCTGCCTTTCTCCTCACAGCCTGCGCGGGGGTTTGCGGTTACCGGCCTGCCGCGGGGGGCGGGGGCTCGGGCTCGGGCTCGTTCTCTGAGGCCCCTAGGCCCTGCGGGGTGACCCGGTGGCGGCTTCACAGGCAGCGCCCCGCGGTGGGCGGTAGCCCGGCAGGAGCATTCCCTAACGGGAAGCTGCGGGGATAGGTCGCTTCAGGGCACTTCATCTTTTAAAATGTACTTCTGGGTAGTTTTTAATGTCGTGACTTTCTTACGGTAGCCTTTACCCCTCCACCCCCCCACCCCCCTT
>VXBL01002618.1:296426-333754 GCA_013400195.1 Aramus guarauna
CTTCTAAAGGACAAAACTCTTAGTGATGCTTAGTGGGTGACTTTAAATAATGCAGCCCTAACATCAAGCTAAACATCAAGCCTCAACCTAAGGTGTTACTGTAAATGGGATTTCTTTAGCTTATGATAAGCAAAATGAAATTTGACTTTATGATTTGTTGATGAAAACTCTTGAGAAAATGGAAAAACCTGGATGCCTGCTTATCTCCTGACATTGCTCTTTTTCATGTGCTTAAACTAGCACTGTACAAAGCATATAGAGCATACAAACATATAAAGCATGATAAGAACGCCTGCAAGAATTGGCAATCTCCTCATGCAAGAATTGGTCATGGCACCAAGCTTGTCAGAGTTCAAGGAGCATCTGGACAATGCTCTTAATTATACAGATTAGTTTTAGGTAGTCCTGCGAGGAGCAGAGAGTTGGACTTGACGACCCTTACAGGTCCCTTCCAACTTGAGATACTCTGATTCCTCTGTTGGCAGGGAGGAGGTGATACTTTTCACAAAGCTACTGAGTTGTGCTGTTTTGGATGTTCATTCGTTCAGAATGATGTGACCTGAAAAGGAAAGCCGAAGAAAGTACATAGCTTAAGGATGTTCTTCTGGGAGATGACTTGTGGTTTGAGCTCTCCTTCTCATTCTCCCGCTTCCTGGATGAGCCTAGTGTTTTATAGTAGTGATGCCTACTCTGCCGTCTGGCACCTGTAAAAGAAAAGAGTCATTTGGCTGTGACACGGAACCTAGATGCCATGTCTATAAAACATTATTTGAATATACTGCTCTTTAGGTATCTTCTTTTGTAATGTAGGGGAAAAGACTGCTCTTGTGGGAGGAAATGGCAAAAACCAAATGCCTGACAGAGGCTTGAAGATCACATCCATATCCCTTGACAGAAACAATTAGTAGTACCATGAGTAACTGCTGGAAAGGGGATTAACAGTGATGGTGGGCTCAGGGTAGCAACTGGTCTACCTGCATAGCAGCAACTACAACCTATGATTTGGGGTGTTTCATGCTGTTATGAAACTGCTTTCGTGTGCTGTCCCTCAGCCTCACCTGTAGGGCACTTTAGTCAGAACTTTTGGTTGGTTTTTAGTAGGTTTTTGTTTACAGATTTCAGTTGCATTTAAAATAATCCAAAGAAAACTCTCCCACAACACAGCAAGTTACTTAGGAGCAAATGAATTGACTTGTCTGTCTTTTTTCTAAAGCTAGAGAGAATGATTCTATTTCTGGAGCAAAGCAACAGGATGAAAGAACTGAGATAGTAAGTATTTTAAGAGCTATGCTGTTCTTTAATTTCAGTTAAGCTATTTAGTTACATGTGTACATTCCTTGAGCCAAGAATAAAAAATTCTGTCATTTTCATTCTAGACCCTCCTATCTGTCTATTTTCAAAAGTTACTGCTCACAAAACTAAACTTGCAAAACCTGGATGTAGACTCTATTTTCACAAATAACCCTCTTTGAGGAATATTTGTGTTTGTGCTTTTTTTAAAAAAGCAAAATCACTTGGATTCAGCAGCAGTGAGAGTCATTCAAAGAGAAATCAAGCCTAGGAATTGCAATATGCTACTTATCTGAGGGTTTACTTCTGTGGTTTTCTTCCTCTTCTGTCAAAGTTTTGGGCGTTATCGTTTGGCTTATATTGTCCAATAACTTCTTGTGCTCAACCAATATACGAAGAGTTGAAATTGAATCTTTTGATATTGTTAGGAGAGGGAAAGTTACTGCAAAATTGTAATTTTAATCTGTGTCTATGCAGGCTGAATGATTATTCAGAATGAAAACTGAGGATGGTGTTAATAGGATTCAATTACAAATTTACGTTTGATTCTTAACTACCTGAAACTTCACAGTTAACAAACTGTTACAAGTTAAAATAAGCAAAACGTTTTTCTTCCTCATATCTCCTTTGTTCCTTCTTGAGAGGCTTGCTTATAGTAAACAGCTGAACACGTTTGCTGCCCTTAAATTGATTGTAGAATGGAACCTGTTTTGCACTGAAAATGGAATTATCTGCTTATTTTTTTTCAAGTGTACCTGTGAAAACATTACCTTTCATTTTAAGAGGTGCAGAATTATTCAGATACTGCAGTTGTGTGCTTTACTGTTAAAGTGACACTGGTATGTAATATGACAGCTTGTGTCTTTGGTTTACAGATTGTGCGCAACTTTTTTTCCAACTGTGATAAATGTCCTGGGACAAGTGGTACAAGTAGGTTGTCTGGACCAGAGACAGTAGAGCTAAATGCTGAAGATGATATCAAAGATTTTGGTATGCATTGATGCTTTACTACTGAGTATACTGTGAAGCAAGACTGAGGGTAAAGTTACCCTGAGCTGATCTTATGGCTTATTTCCTCTGCCAGTTGTGTACTCTCACTTCCTGAATTGATTTGACTTCATAAACCTAATCTGGCATAAAAAAAGGGAATCCGTTTCTGTTGAGTCAGTGAATTAAATCAGGTTACCCTGCCACTGGATCACGACCTGATTAGTATTGATGGAAGTGAAGGCATGAGGCTGTATGGGAGAGCTGAGAGAAAAATGGTACAGGCTCAAGGGGGAGCAAGACTACTGCTTCTAGCTATTGAATAAGTTTAGCTTTATCTTGAAGTTTCTCCCCAATACTCATTATTCTGTGGTGAGCTTGTTTTTTCAATCTTGTTATATCTTTTCTTCATTTACGTTGCCCATTAGTAGTTCAAAATGTAACAAATCCTGTAGGAAAAAATAAATGTTTGGGTTTTTTCATTTTTTTAAATGAATGCAGAAAATGCTTAGCCAAGGGAAAAAGATGTTTTCATTCTGTGTTCTTAGATCATGTTAGTGAACCAGTGAAAATGTACACTTCAGTGTGATTTTTTTTGTTGTTGTTGAGAAATGATGGCAGAAGGGAAAAATATTAACAGAAATTTGTTCAGCATGTGTGGGTGTAAAAGGGTGCTGTAGAGATTGACACAGGCTAGACAGGGCAATATATCCTTAGGATTGTACGTCTCCTTATCTGAATAGGATTGCCCTAAAATATTGTTGGTGGTACACGTAAGAATTGTGAAAGATAAAATAAAACCTAGCTATCTTTTTGGATATGAAATATTTTGATAAGTGATCTAGTTTCATACATTTGAGAAGGTAATATTCTTATTTGGTATGTATAAGCTTTAAGGCTGTTTACAAAGTAGAGTTTAGGCTATTTTTCCCCCAGTACATATTATTTCTATACACAAACAAAAAATTCTCATTATCTTTCTAATATTTGTGCCAATCATGTGGAACTTCCTAAAAACTTCCTAATCAATTAAGAAACTGAGAAGCTTTTCTAAATCTTTCTAGATACTATACTAATCTATATCAAAGCAAAAGATAGTTAAGTAACAATTTCCTTAGCTGCCACTTCTAAACAAAACAGGCAGCTTCTTAAGGTATTCAGTGCCTACCATCTGATACAGACTTTGGAGGAAAAAAATCTAGACGTTTATCTTGCAATATTTACTTCTCATTCTCCTGTCTGTAGGGGGGAAAAAAAAAATAATCTTTTGAGACAGCTAGGTTTCATCTTGGCAATGTGCTTAACCACCCCAGTCCTCAGGAGGCCAGGGCATCTGCATGTATGTCCTTTGCCTTTTGTTTCATCTAACAGCTGCTGTTGGAGAGTAACCTGCTTTAAAGACATGTAGATTTATCTTTTCAAACTCACTCCTGAGTAAAGGTAATTGGCATAAAATTGAAAGCTGTATTTACCTGTAAAAACACAATGTTATTCCTAAGTTTTTCACTAAAACTTAATTTTTTACTTCTTTTCCTTCCCATCTTCTCTAAACTATTTAGAGTTGGAGATGTTGGATGGCTTATTTGGTGAGATGAATAGCTTTGAGGAAACGTTCAGCATGCCTGCTAAGTCAAATGGAACTCTTCTGCTGATGCCACATACTCCGGTTGCAGTGGAGAAATGTGAAATAAACACAGATAAAGCACAAGGAAAGGGGGATGTTCCTTCTGAGCAGCCTATGAGAAGAAAGACTGGCATTTCACAGGAAGTGAAGTTGACTAGATGGACTGAAAAAAGCCACTCTGTTGAAATGAAGGATTCTTTACTCCAAACCACAGATGAAGATACAAGGGATGGTAAAGATTGCTGTTCAACAGGACACGAAAAGGAATTGGAATCACTTAGGATCACAGGAGATGTGCAAGATTATAGAACACACAAGCCACCTGAGAATGAGAAGCTTGTGAAAGAAGATGTGCAATCTTCATCAAGCCAGTGGTCTCAACTGAACTTATCTGATCTTGATGTAACTCACTTGGAAATGTCTATATGTAGCTCTCCACCCTCTGACTTGTGTAGAGAGAAAAATTCAGAAGAGAAGTCAGTGATAATTAGCAAGGATGATGCTGTGGAAACATCTTTACTGAATACTTCAGGCTTGATAAAAGCACAAAAGCTGTTGAGTGTCAATTTCTCAGAAAAGTGCTATGAAGTGAAAAATTCTGAAAACAACCCAGCATCGGAAATGACTCCAGTAAAATCTGTGTCTCTGACTGTTCGAGATCCAAAGTTAGTAAAAGGATGTGCAGCTGAGAAGGTTTCCAAAATGAGCTTCTTAAACTGTAATTCTTTTTTAATTGAAAGTACAAATGTCACGGAGTATTCTGTAGTCTACAATGGCAGCTTTTCCAAGCACTTAAAAGCAGCTTCTAAATCTGTCGTAACTGATGTTCTGTCTCACCCACTTGTATGTAGTGCTACATCTCCAGATAATTGTAATGACCTACATTTAACAAATAGTGAAAATAATCTTACAAAGTCTGGCTTTAAAAGCCTAAATATGTTATCCAGCTTGAGAAAGAGATCCAAGAGATTTATTTATACAATAAATAATACTTTACTGTATCAAGAAGAAAAAATAGAGAAAGAAGTAACCTCTGAATCACCTATTCATCCTGTATTACCACATCTGGAACCTGATTCATGTGAATTTAAAGGTTGTCATGTGGCTAGTGTTGCTGAGCAAGGTATATTATTAAGCTTTTCATCATTTGTGAAGGATTCTGTATTTATTAAGGACCAGTTATGTAAATGTTTCAGATAAAATTGTGTAGAATCTTGTGTTTGTGATAAAGTAGTTCTGCAACTGACTAGTCTGGGAATTGAGATAAGGAATTGGTCTGTTATAATTATTAGTGACAGAATAACATTATTTTCAAATAGTCTGGTACTACCTTACTGGTTTAGTCTCAGATTAGTTTCTGGAATAGAAACTTCTACCTTGAACAATTATTCTAATTGACAAGCTTAATTATCTTTGTCAATGCTGTTTAGACATCCATAGTCTCAGGGGACACCCTGTCTGAGTTGGTAACTGCTAAGAGATCATAGAGAATGGTAAAGTTATATTGTTATTTTTCTAAAATTAGGGGGCTTAAGACTGTACATCTGTTTCTTCCAGAAGCATAAAATATTTCAAAAACCAAACTATATAATGAAAGCAAGCGCATACTCCTATTTTTAAAAGCTGTTGTCCTTGCTATAAGAATTACTTTAATATTAGGAATTGAAGTACTTCTCTTTAAATTTTAGAACAAATCCTTATGTTGAGACACAAGGAATGGAAGCCTATCTCTTCAAATTTCATTACAACTAAAACCAGGATTTTTTTAACTGATAGCAGTAACTGCAGGCTACTCACTTGTTTCTGGCTATTAGAACATAGTTAGATTAAACAGATCTCCATTCTTGTCAAGGCATTCCCATTTGAAAACAAGTGTCATTTATGGTACCATTGTTAAGCATGTGTAGAAATGATCTTATGGGCCAAAATTTTATGAAAGTCTGAATTTGCATTTATTTGAATAAATGAGAACTATTTTATTAACATGATTTTTTTCTGTAATGTTTTCTCTTGTAGGCTGCTTGCTTCTTGCCGGGAGAAAGCATTTGCAATCGAATATCAAGGAAAGTAATTTCAGCACTTGTGCTTTAAAAATGGATGTAATGGATAACTCATCTGATAATTCCTTCAACAACAGGCTGAAGCAACAAGACCTGAAAGTCTTGGGGGAAAATGCAAGAGAGGCTCAATCTGCTACATCATTAAAATGCCTAGAAGTATCTAATACCCAGAAAGAAGACACAACAAATTCTTTAAATAGTGAAATAATTTCAAATATAAAACGTAAAGTTCTAACTTCAGCATGCCTAATGGCAAGAAAGCGTTCCAGATTGCTCCCTAAAGGCTGCTTCCTGGAGAAAGGCGAGGAAGACAAGTATACGAGTGCTAATGTGAACAATGGAGCTACTGTACCTCGCGGCCTTAAAGAACAACTTGCGTGGCCTGCTTCTAGGGATAATGAACAGTTGATTGATGTGCACCATGACACTACGTCTGTGACAAACGGCAGTTTCAATAATACTTTGAGTCAGATCGACGTTGCTATAAATGGAGTCAGCAGTGATTGTTGCAATAAAATATCAACTGATAAAAGCCATGCTACAGACCAGTGGTCAGTAGTTAGTACAGAAGTACGTGCACCTTTGGGGATAAACTGCTCAGAAAATGAAAGTACTGGACTAGAACAAGGGGACAAAATGGTTGCAGATGCCTTTTCAGAAGTTATAGCCAACAATCAAGAGCCAAAGTCAGTTGAAAACAATGAAAGCCCTCAGGCAGCTGCTGGCAATAATGTAGCCGTAGAGATTGCTAAAGAACTGTTAGATTGTATAGATGATAATTCTTTAAATGAAGTAATTTCTGAAGAAGATAAACAAGTATCACCTAAGTATTCCAGCACAAAGTCAAAGGAGGACCTAAAGAATAAAGGGAAATTATCAGGAAATCTCAATGCATACAGTTTGAATCTGGGCTTTGGTGGCTTTCAGACTGCTTCCAATAAGCAGATTAAATTCTCTGAAGTCAGTAGAGCAAAAGGCAGAATGCTGTTCAAAGATATTGAAAATGAGTACTTTGAAGCCTCTTCTGTGGAAAGAGTCAGAAACTTTTCAAATCAAGTTAAAAAGGACAATACATTTTTCTCAGATTCAGAAAGCAAGTTGGGCAGTAATTTATCGGATTCTTTAGATTCACAGACAAGTTTTCTTGAGCCCAGGCATACACAGCTTGTTTCACATAAAGTTGGCTTGTGTAAAAGGTTTCCTAGAAGTCAACAATCCCTGCAAGAAAAAGATCAAACTTTGACAGCAAGCCAAGAAGCTGAAATTGCTGAACTTTCTAGTATCCTGGAAGAAACAGGTAGTCAGTTTGAATTTACACAGTTTAGAAAGCAAAGTAACATGATACAAAGTCATGTCTTTCAACAGTTTGGAACTCTAGAAACACGTGGAACAACAGATGTGGAAAATAGTCCTGTAACAAGGAAAGATGCTGATTTCTGTAGCACTTTTAAGTACAAAAATCAAGTAAAAAATGACAGGTATTGTACTAAGCAGGAAAACATAAATGAAGACTCTAAAGTGCTGGAATACAAAGAGGAAAACACAGTGGTTTTTCATGAAAGTGACAAAAAGGTTACTTCTAACTTTGACAGAAATGAAAATAGACTATCTGATGGGAGCTTTCCAGTAGCTAAACAGGACAGCTTTTCTAATTTTGTAGGCTTTACTTCAGCTGGAGGTAAAAAAATAAGTATTTCTAAGGAGGCTTTGATCAGATCTGCAGAGCTCTTCAGAGACTTGGATGATGA
Source organism: Aramus guarauna (assembly GCA_013400195.1). Lineage (NCBI taxonomy): Eukaryota > Metazoa > Chordata > Aves > Gruiformes > Aramidae > Aramus > Aramus guarauna. The sequence goes on from VXBL01002618.1 coordinate 304,136, forward strand.
TAACTACTTGGTTAAATCTTCTGAAACTAGTACTAGATGTCACAATTCAAATGGACCTATGTCTTCTAACTGTAATTTTGTCAGATGCCTGACAAAAGAAAACAAAGGAAAAACGGTTTGTGTTTCAGGTTTCAAAAGCATAGGTGCTATTTCCCACACAGATTCCGTTTTCCACCATGCACAGAAAAAAAATGGGGAAAGTATTAGTAGACTGTTCAAGGAAGATATGGAAAATCGAACAAAAAGATCAATAAATGATAATGAAAATGTTAATTTCAATAGCACTAACACTATCATCAACAATCTGTCATCCATTGAAAAACATAACCAGAATCATAAAACTTCCAAACAGTTTTTGAATCAAGGAGATTGCCAAGTTGACGGTAGTTTGCAAGAGGAATCATTGGATGTAACATGTGTAGGAGATGCTATTACAGCCACAGAAGAACATAGTTTAAGCAGATCAGATGAAGTGGAAAACCTGTCTCCTAATCAGAAAGGAGAAGACAGAGAGGAAAATGAACGCTTGTCTCAAAATTTTTGCACTCCAGCTGGTGGTGATATATCCATTTCTGATGCAGCTCTGGATCATTCTCTACACTTGCTCAATGTACAATGTGGAGAAAGAGGTGTAAATGTTTTGGAGAACCCTGATAAACAAAAGACAAGTCATAAAAATATGGAAGGAGAAGACACCACCTGTGATAAGAACCTGTTAGTGAATGAAAGCAGATTAAAAATAGGTTCTTACGGACATCATCAAGTACATTTTGAGCAAGAGGTGGATGTTGAAAAAAATGAAGTGAAAGGGAGTTACCTGACTGGTTTTCATACTGCTAGTGGCAAGAAAATAGCAATTGCTGATGGATTTTTGGCTAAAGCTGAACAGTTTTTTGCAGAAAATGTTGATGTAGGAAAGGAACATAATGACAATTTTGAGAACCCCTTAAAGAAAAGGAAATGTGGTAAAAACTGTGTCAAAGGCTGTGATTTATGTACTGAAAGCATTGCTCAATGTGACCCAGAAAAACTTAATTTCAATAAAAAGCTTGTTCCTGAAGAACCTGGAGATCAACTTAAGCAGACAGAGAGCAGTCCCATTAAACACGCCGTGATTCTTGATAGTGTTAAAGTAGATACATTTGTTAATCTAGGTGAAGATTGTGAAAGAAGTCTGGTAACTTCATATGTACATAAAAAAGCTGATGTCAGACCTGGAAGGTCAGAACTAGAATCCCTTCTTGGGCAGGACAGTAATTCTTTAAGTAGAACTCATTTGTCTGAAGATGGAAGACTGTTTGGAGAGAGAGAGATGGAATACTCAGTAAAAAAGAAGGATGATTCAGGAAACATGCATGATTTTCCTGTGCACTCTGCTGCATCTCTGCATTTAATGAAGGTATCAAATGACCTTGAAGATAATTCTGTGCCTAGAGTTACAAAAAATACTTTATTTGTTGAGGATAGTAACAATAAATCTAATCAATCACTCCTCTTAACTTCAAAAAGTAGCTCTTCTCATTTGAACTGTGACAATAAGGAATTTGATTTAGAACATTTAAATGAATCTTGTGCTGATACAAACTGCGTCACAGACACCACAATTAGTGCTTGCCAAAGCCAGTCACTAGTCAGTCTTCCTGAAGATTACACTAATTTAACCAGCTTAAAAGAAACATCACTTAATGTTGAAAATCAAAAGGATGATATGAAACAAATTGTGTTTACTACAGCAAAAGGTAAAGCAGTTTCTGTTTCGGAAAATGCATTAGCAAGAGTCAGGCACATGTTTCAAGAAGACTACAGGGAATCTGTAAAGTACAAAATTGAGACTAACTCAAGAACTAATCAAACAGAAATTGCTGGAAATTCATCTTCCATCATTCATGCTGAGTGTCCTAATTCTGCTAAGTTTTTGAATGCTACAAGAAATGAAGAGATTAATTCAGCTGCATCCCACTTTAATAAAGTAAATGCAAGTGCTCGTGAAAACATTCAACAAGATATGAACACATTTGCAGATGCAAAATCTCTTTCAGATTCTCAGAGGCGATGCTTTGAACAGAATATTAAGCTTTTAGGGCACTTGCCTACTCCAGATAAGCAGATAAAGCAGTCAGATTCTTCTGTAAGCAATCTTGGATTTTTTAGTACAGCAAGCGGTAAGCCTGTACAACTCTCAGAAGAGTCACTCAGGAAAGCTAGACAGCTCTTTTCTGAAATGGAAGGTAATCCTTCATCACATGTACAGGAATATTTAGTTGAGGAAGATGTTGAAAAGACTGAAATGCGCACTGAAGTAGTTCCTAGGAAAATGCAGATAGCGTTGCCAAAAGAGGAAGAAAATGCCAGTGCCGAATTGATTTCAAAGCCAGCTTTTGGGTTCAGCACTGCAAGTGGAAAGCAGGTAACAGTGTCTAAAAGTGCCTATCAAAAAGCAAAGGCAATTTTACAAGAATCTGATGACTTTTTAAGCAGTGGGCTTTGCATTACAGATCACCTTGGTTCAATTAAAGAGAGGGGTCAACAGGTAAATTTTCTAACTGATAAAATGATCTCAGAATTCAAAACTGAGAAAAGCTGCAATGAAGACTTTGACTTAAAAAGCATCTACCCTGAGGAAATGAAGTCTTTCCCAAGCACTCACCATGTCAAAATGTCTGAGTATGTACCACATAGTAAGAAAAACAAGCAGTTAACATTTAAAAATAGCTTGCAGCAAGAGGAGACTAGGCCTTCTGGAAAAGGGCAGCTGAATCTGGGGATGAAAACAGAGTCTGAAGCAGTTTCATGCTATGCTACTGCTAACTCAGAAATGAATATCAATCTTCTCCAAACGCCAAAAAACTACTTGGAAGTAGAGGCTGTAGAAAGTGCAAGAGCTTTTATGGAAGACGATCTTTCAGATTCTGGAGTACAAATTAATGCTGCACAGTCCTTCAGTGGCAGACTGGATAAAAACTTTCAAAATAAGACCTTTGGGAAGAGGCACTTCGAAGAAAAAAACTCACTTGGTAGGTCTTTATCTTGTATTGTTCAACTCCGTATTTCTGCACAGTGGATTGTTTGGAGGTTGTTTTTTTTGTATGTCACATTGGTTTTTAGGTCATATACAAGTTGAGGTTCCTTCTCTAAGCGTCAGTGACAAAAACTCTTGCTGCAGGCAGTAGTTTATCCACCCTTTCCAGCCTTAAACGTGCAGTACGGGCTAAATTTGTGATTAGTAATTTGGAAGGTGTGCGGATTTTGCGTTTTTAACATAAAGTTATGGAAGACAGCTACTGCTCCTTTTCTCTGAGCACAATTCCTTCTTTTTATTTTTTTTCTCTCTGCACAAATCTAGGGTTTTTTCATGAAAAGTGAGTAGTAGTATTTTCATTTTCACTTTTTTATGCCTTGTAGGTGAGGACAAGGTTTCACTTCTATTGAGGTTGCTGGTCTGGTATGAAAAATAGTTGTTGGTCTAAAAGTGCAGTTTCTCAGCATCTAAACCTAATCTGTCTCAGGGCTGAAGTGTTGGTACTTAATGCTTGCACAGTCACCCACACCTGCTCAGGGACCTGGTTCAGCTGAAAACTGTTTATGGAAGGGTAGATGGCAACAGAGTTGCTGCCTAGCTGCACAAGTCCAGGTACAAAGGTTGGGCAGGCTAGTGTAGGAAAGTTTGGGTAGACGTGAAAAGGCAGATAGGACTCTGTCAGCCCAACTTGAAACAGCTGTGGCACGGTTGAACCACATCCTTCGTTACAGCTTCTGCAAAAGTTGTGTTACACACTTTTCAAAAATTCTGTAGGGACTCTTATAATTATTGAAAGTACAAAAGAAGATGCAGGTGAGCTGTGCTGCTGATGTCCACTGTGGTGCTGCGAGGCACGCTGTCTCAAGTATGTTTGATAAATTAAGGCTCACAAATTTTTATTTGGCTGGAACAGACCTACTGGCCACAAAAGATTCTGCAACAGATTTCATGATATCATTCTTGGTAACACAGTATTCATTCTGTATAGAAGAAACTTGCAAACTGCGGTCAAGTAGCTCTGTGTTCGAAAAGGCCTTTTAATACAGATGTGATCTGAAAACTTGGTACTTCTGCTTGCTCTGACTTCTCGAACATTTTATTTAGAAATTATAATTAAGTTATAGAGTATTGGTAAGAAACTGAACCTAAAAGGAACATCACTTTTAAAAATCTGTGGTTTTATCCTAGGAGAACCTCCAATTAAAAGACAGTTACTGCTTGAATTTAACAGAACAAAGAATTCCCCCAGATCTTTGAACGCTTCGAAAAGCACCCCTGAAGGTAATTTTAGGTCTTATTGTGTTTGAAGCAGTAATCTGATGTCAGTTCTTATCTTTAGAGTTCTTCAATTTTCAATAAACTAGCATATAGTAAGATTGCTTAACTGCTTTTATTAATACAGTCATGAAAATTCAGGAAAGCTGCTATGGTAATGTCTCTGCTGACTTGAAATCATATGATTAATGGTATGCTTCTTTGTGTAGAATCTAACTATATTAGAGTGTACTACTTTTGCAGGGACTCTGGTTTAATTTCCAGCTCGGTAAGATTTTATCCGGTTTATCACAATCCTACATCTCACAAATTCTAGTCTCACTAGGAAGAATAAATTTTATTGATTTGTAATTTCTCAATTAAAAACTATATCTCGGAAAATGAGACAGTACTGGTAATTTCATCACGTAATAATTTTTGAAGAATATACTTACTGATTGGTGTCTATGTTACAGATGCTTTTAATATTTCAAGCCAGTAATACAGAGGCTTATGAAAGTGAAATCAAGGTTTTAAAGTTTGAGCTGATGCTTTATGTGAAGCTAGTTAGTGATTAGGGTATTAGGATAATGTGATTTTGGCTATAGCTGTTGGTTATGGGCTAAGCTGTGTTCCTTAAGGAACTTGTTCTTTCTAAGCACTGCATGCTTTCACCTAGAATTCAGTAGTAAGAATCATCAAATATATTGGTTTAACCAGTATATTGATTCCTGAATGCTGTCCTAAATCTGTTCTAAGCATAAATCCCATGATTTAAAGTTTAAAATGGGATTTGTAAATTGCTGCCAGAGAGTAATTTTATACCTTGCGTATGTAAATAGTATCCTAACCTGCAGCAGGATCTGAACAGCGTTACTCTTTGGTGGAACAACTGAAAACAGTTCTAATCTCCAGTACAGTCTTGCCTCTGACTTCCAGAACGTGTGGCATCCTGTATATATGACTTCTTGTGTGAAACTTCCTCTTTGCAGCCCAAGGGCATAGCACAAATGAGATTAAATTCCAGGCAGACATGATTTAGTTAGGTTGGTAAACTAAGCAGTGGCAAAGCCCACTGCTTAAAGATAAGCATGTCCTTCAATGATGGAAGGAGAAGTTGGTGCAAATGTGCCTTTTTCTGTTGTCACTTGGAAAAAAAAAATGCTAAAAGAGTTCTAAATTGAATTGTGAGTCTATCTGGAATTAACTGTATAATAAATATTTCCCTCAGGAGCCTAAAAACCTCTTGCAGGCTCACAAATAGGAACTTTTGAGAGTTCAGCATAGTGGTTGCTTACCCTTCAGATCTGTCTGCAACTAGTGTGAAGATGTTTTATACAAAGATTTTATTTGGGGAGTAAGGGGGAAGAACAAAGCTGTTTAAATCCACTCTGGAAACTTTTCTATGTATTTATAACATTAATATAGAAAAAACGTGCTGTAAATATCCATGTAATGTACCATTTCAAACTTTTTTTTGGTAATTATTTTATAGGCATTTTCAAAGACAGAAGAAAATTTATGTACCATGTTCCTTTAAAACCCATAACTTGTCAACCTTTTGGGTGAGAAATTTATGATATATCTTAAAGTTCTTCTAATGCAATTTCTTAAAACCTTACAAGCTCTTGTAACTTTTTAAAAATATATGGTAATAATTTGCTAGCCAACTTAATAAAAGACTAATAATTTTACTACAAAAGAAACATATTAAATTACCATAACGCATATTACTGCAGTAGACCAGTGAGATGCTAAACAAATTTTATACTTGTATTTCTCTTTTCTCGATAGATAGAAATTAAGTATTCAGTTTTTAAAATGTCACAGACTGATATTTTGTCTTTTTATTGACATAGTGTTGAAAGTTGTATTACTAAATTAAGACTATCAAAATCCTGACAAAGATTTTTGTCAGGAAGCCGCAATCTGTGTGTTTAAATTTTTTAATCTCTGTAGGGCTACAAAAGAAAGACAAGAAGTCAAAAAGCCTACCCTTACTCTACCAGATCAAGACTTCAAAGGATTCAAATCTAAACCTGCCATTTTTCAGCACTGTGCGCTAAGGCAATCTTCAAATGGTACTTCAGGGTTTTCTACTCCATGTAAGACATCAGCAAAAGAGAGTGAAGAAGCAAGAAGTTTGTACAAATCTGGCAAAACTGCGAAAACTTTTATTCCACCCTTCAAAACCAAGCTGACGTTTTCTACAGGTGAACAAGGCAGCAGCAAAAGATGTGACTTGCCAATCAGCAAAAATATGACTGAAAAAACAGAATTAAATCAGAACACAACTGAACAAAATGTTGCCGAACCTCAAGATCACCAGTCTTGCATCCAGCATGCAGCAGAAAGTGACCTAGAAAATGGCAATTTAGGTATTTTCATATTTTGATCACTTACCTGTTGTGAATACTAATTATCAGAATTGAGCCTTTAATGTGTTTGTGTATTCTGTCAGACTTCTTTTTTTTAAATAAAAAGAAACTTATTTTTAAGCTTTTTTTTTCCCCAATTAAGATGCAGGCTTAACCATATAAATGGTTGTGTCATTTTCAAAGAGGCAGAGTTTAAATGCTGAACTGTTTGACTTTAGCATGTGGGTTCATGCCTTCTAAGCTCTCTTAAATGTTCCAGTGTGTATAATTTCTTTAACTATTACAATCAAATATTCTGGACTTTCTCAGAAGGACTCGTGTGTATTTGAACGGGTCTGTGAGCATTTGCAGAATTAGATCCTATATTTACAAGTCAAAATCTCAGGATTACAGACTTTGTAGTCATCATCAACTAAGTTCTGTTCATTTGGAGTTTTCTATGAAGATAAGAGTTCAGTCTGAGAAAAATATGTGGATTTAAGTTTAGTCCAAGGACTTATTCATATTCATTTCATATAAATCTTATTCAAATGCCTTCAGTAACACTCCTTATTTTAAAACGCAGTATACTTTGAATACTGAGACTATTGCAGTTTCTAAAAATCTGCAGAGTGGCTTAGAAAATAGGCTTCTCTGAATCTGCTTTTATAGTGTAACTGTATACATTAAATCAATATATACTGTAAAAAGGTTTTGATGGTTTTAGTTCGTTTTTTGGTTTTTTTTTCTTTGCAGCTATGGTCAAGATGATGACAAATCTCCGCTGTGCCAGAGATCTGCAGGAAATGAGAATTAAAAGGAAATACAGGCAAAATATTAGTTCACAGCCAGGCAGTCTTTATGCCATTAAAACATCTGCAAGAAATAGAATCTCTCTGAAAACTGCAGTAGAAGAGAAATCTCCTAGCTTTTATTCTACAGAAGAGGTATATTGATATCTTTTTACTGTCTTTCTGGGATCTGTTCCTTTAGCAAACAAAAACTCAGTAGCTTTTAAATAAATGCATTCCTTAGTTTTGAGATATTTACAGTAGCTGTTATAGCAGTTGCTACAGTTTTTAAGTAGCTTTGCATCTCCACAGGTTTTAAGACTATTCCAAATAATAAGGGTCATAAATGTCTCTGTAGTGTTATAATCAAACAAGGAAAAAATCCACCAATTATAGTTGCTATTGACTTTTAACACATATGAAGAGCTGTTTTAAGATAACGCACAGTTTAAATTTAAGCTTAGGCAAGTCTATATCAATAAGCCTCTTGTTTTTTGATATAGTGCAGGTACAAAACCTATTGAATTTTTTTAAAAACTTTTAAAGCACACTGTGATGCTGGTGTTCTGCTCAAATAATAGCTGGGAACTCCTCCATTCTTGGATTACATACGAAACGGCATGGTCAGACTAAAGCTGTCTCAGCCTCAAGGAAATGTCTTATCTGAATTTGTAACATTAGATATAAAAACTCTCAGCTGAATTCTTACTGTATTGTCATTATTTTGTCTTTTTCATCTAATTTTTTGCAGCTTTACACATACGGCGTTTCAAAACATTGTGTGCAAGTTAACAGCACCAATGCAGAATCTTTCCAGTTTCTCATCAAAGACTTTTTCAGTAAGGAATATTTATTAGCTGGAAATGGGATGCAACTTGCTGATGGAGGATGGCTAATACCTACAGATGAGGGAAAAGCTGGAAAAAAGGAGTTTTACAGGTACTGTTACTTATGAACTTGAAACAAGGATGCTATTTATTAGTTAGTGATTCTCTTATCCCCTAGAATAAATCCAACACAGTGATCTTTTAAAGCCTCTGACTACTTTTTAATTGTGCATTTTTAGTATATCTCTTAGTGTAAATAAAGATATTGTAGGATGGTAAATTTACTATGTAGACTAATGTTAAGGGTCAGTAAAGATCACTAATGAAAGCATAGAAAGTCAGTTTAGAAAATTTCTGGGGATTCTTCAACAGTATAAATAGCCTAGAAAAGTATTACTATTATGTGTTAATTCAGCACTTTACCATTTTGTTTAATTAGCATTACTAGGTTTTGAAGGTGTTTTTTTTTCAAGTGGAAAAGGATTTATTTCTGTTGGTCTCTAGAGTTTCTTGAGGGAAATGACAGTTGATTGGGGAGGTGCCTAGGGCTTTTTTGGTAGGACAGGGCTGAAAATATGTTTTCAATAGAATTTTTTTTTAAAGCTGGTGGAAGCCAAGACTTCAGTAGTAAAACTCACTGATTCATTCAAGCTTTCCTTTCAGTATGTGTAAGAATCAAAAAATAAAAAGTGCACAAACAACCCTTGCTCTTGCACTCTTCCTGGTCCTTCTATCCCTTCTTTTGCAGGTCCTTTGAGATGAGCTGAAAAAAGTGTTGAGTGCATCTGTCCTAAACACTTCCATAAAAATTATGTTTTGTTTTACTGTAAGCAAGTTTGTACATTATAACTTTTCATCAAAAGCATGTGCCACAGAACAAGGAACTAATGTTCTGGCAATACTTCAGAAAATACTTAACCATTATTTTCTGATTTCTTCCATAAATTTGAGATGCTCTTCTTTTCAAGTCATTGTCAGTGTTGACATGCATTCACACAAACACTCAAGACAGGGATCTATCTGTATTTGAGTAATACTTGTAGTCAAGCATGCATTGCCAACCTACATAGTATCAGAATTCAAGAGGTTTGCAACATTTGCTTTGCGAAGTGCGACAGACATAGGTCTGTTCCAAGCTCAATGACAGTTTTTATTTGAAAGTTTGAGTTGATTAAGTTGGTGCCAGTAATCCCATTGACTAGCATAAGACATGTACTTCCACATGCAAAGCTGTTTCCCAGAGAGTGAGCCCCAGCCAGTTACTGTTGCATGGGGTTGTTCCATTGCAGGTGCAAGACTGCTTTTGTTGAATTTCTTGAGATTCCCACCAGCTTGTTTCTCCAGCCTGTCCAGGTCCTGTTAAATAGTAACCCTGCCCCGCAGTTTATCAACCACTTCCCCAAATTTGATGTCATCTGTAAACCTGCTGCAAATGCCATGGCTCCATGCCATCATCTAGGATGTTAATGAAGACATTAAACAACGTTGGTCCCTGTATTGATATCTGAGAGGTGCCACTAGTCCTGCTGGACTTTGTACTGTGGATCACAATTCTTTATGCTTAGCAGTCCAGCCAATTTTCCACCCACCTTATCTACTTACCCAACCCATATCTTACCAACTGTAAGAAATTGTCGAAGTTCTTGCTATACATATGCAACATCCACTGCCCTCCTTTTGCCCACAGCACCAGTTACTTCATTACAGAAATCAGTTGGGTTGGTTAGGCGTGATTTGCTCTTAGTAAATCCGTGTTGGCCATTCCCAACCACCCTCTTGTCTTTCACTTGTTTAGAAATGGTTTCTAAGAATTTTTGCATGCTGCTCTGAAAGTTCTCAAGTCTCTCTCTTTGATTGTAAACCAAGTTTGTCTCAAAGCAATCCTTAAAATTGATGGTGTTGTATTCTAAATACTGATGAGGCACAGCTAATCCTCCATTTTACACCCTGTGGCATCACATACCCTAACTGTTTCACAGACTGCTGGGGGATGTGTAGGCATGTACATTTATGTAGTCGCTCGCAGGCAGAGTATGCAGAACTTGACCTAACTTGTTACTTGTCTGTTTCTTCCCCATTTGGCAAGTATTTTGCTACTAGCGATGTCCTGACTCTGCCTTTCCCTTCAGTGGTGACACGATTGTTGGATGTTTTGGGGGTATACCTTGCTAGATGGAATGTTCCTGCAAAGCATTTATGGTAGATGCATAAAAGACTGTCAGGGATGTTCGTCCACGTGCAGTTACTGCACAGGGCCTCTTGTCTATCTGTCAGTGTTCTGGAGTTGTCTGCATTTTAGCAAGCATATTGGTCATTCTTTTCTCATGTGAAATTGCTATTTCTAGGCTGATGAGCATCACTGGTATACAAATTAATAGGAAACATGAGGTTTGAGGTTGTTTCTGTCAAGAAGCAGTACATCTCTGGGAATAATGCATCCAGCTCTGAATAAGTGTATTTGCAATCTGCTGCTTAGGCCTATTGGAGGTAACCTTGTTTAATTTTACACACTTTTCCTTTGAGTAGGAAAGGTATTAAACTATTTGCACAAAACATCTTATGCCTAAATGTGTCAAATATTGGCCTTTTTAGGTAGTCCAACATTGTGTTCCAGTGGAAGCTTTTCTTAATTTTCAGATGTGCTCATAATTCTGTGGTCAGGCCATGACATATATGGCTTTCTACACTTTCATTTTTCAGAAACAGAAGAGAGAAACCACCAACATACTGCTAAATATCCCAGAATAGCCACAGCGGTTTTGGTGTCAGAACCTGCTCTGGGTGGCAGTGTCAGTCTGACTCCAAATACCTGATATACTCTTGAGCAATTTGTAGAGGTTGTTCCACAAGAGATTACCTTCAGTTTGTGTATCTCGTCTGGATTTGTTATACCTTAAAGCATATGATTAAGAATAAATACCTCCTGGTTGGTCGGCTGAATCAGTCTTTTTATCCCTCTAAGTATATTAACTAGATCTTCATCAGCTTCATTTAGGCATCTGTATTTAGGATCTTAATCTTGAATTGAGTTCTGTCTTTAACTCCTGAATCGCATTGTCTTTCACAAAAGATTACAGAGTGTCTCCTAAAGTTTGGGACTGATTTGCTGTCTTCTAATGTAATAATTTGTTGGTCATGCCTGCTTCTTATCTTCCTGTATATGACTTTTTGGCTTTTTAAATTGTTTCTTTTCCTCACCCAATTGCAATACCGTTCCTTAAAATCTTCTTGAGGCTTTCTGACAAGTCTGAAATTGACTTTTTGATTGGACTTAACTTGCGTTCTAATCCATCTAATGGCTCAGCTATTTGAATCTGGTCTAATTCTTTTGCTTCCTCCTTTAATGAAGTGACTGTGAGAGCTGGAAAAAACAGATGTTTTCAACCCAACTCATGCAGGTCATGGTGGTACAGTTTAGACTCAACACAGAATGAAAGTCCATTTGAGTGGTCACTCAATGGAGAGAAGAAAGTTCTTCAATAGTAACTGAAAGTTCTTTGAAATGTGTTGTCCGCATGCGTCCTTAAAAAAAAAAGAAACGAAACCAAAAAGCCCAAACCACAACTCTAGAAACTGTGAAGTAGAAGGGAATGGATTGTAATGAACTCATCAAGCAAGCAGTGGAAATTCCAGGACTGAAAGGGAAAAAAGCACACCTCTGTTCCCCTATGCTATGTACGTCACTGCGTGCAGCAGACCAAGTGTGCCCCTGGAGCTACTGCTAGGGTCAAAAGTCTCCATTTCAAGAATGCATACAGGTATGCACATGCATGCTGCCAAAGCATATGAGGACAAAACTTCAGTATTCAGACAACCACCAGATCAGGTTATGGAATGTAACCTCCCTGTTTGCATTGTAATAACTATTCCTTTGTTAATGTTTCTATGTACATACACTGAATGCAGTGCTAGGAAAAAATAGGCAAGTAAAAACTTACAGTGGATTTCAGGTTAATTTATTAACAATTTATCTGCAGAGCCCTCTGTGACACTCCTGGTGTGGATCCCAAGCTGATAACAGAGGCCTGGGTTTACAATCACTACAGGTGGATTGTATGGAAATTGGCAGCCATGGAAGTATCTTTTCCACATGAATTTGCTAACAGATGTTTGACACCAGAAACAGTGCTGTTGCAGTTGAAATATAGGTATGTGTATAGTAATGTCTTTGGAGTTGTAATTTGTGATACTGTGTGCTTTCTACTTCATAATATTGCAAAATAAGCACCTCTACCTTGCATTTACTATTTACTAGAATGCTTATGTTATTGAATTTGAATGCATATCAGTATTAAAAATATTGTGCATGTTATTTGCAAAAAATCAGATAACATTTGCTTTGCTACAGTGGTACTTAATCGCGTAGATTGATTAAGCAATAGTTTGCTGCAATTTTTTTTTAAGGAAAAAATAATATGATGGATTTCATTTGCTTTAACAAAGAATCATGAATTCTTTTTTGTAGATATGATTTGGAAGTTGATAAAAGTAAACGATCAGCAATCAAAAAAATAACAGAAAGAGATGATGCTGCAGGTAAAACACTTGTACTGTGTATTTCTAAAATCATATCGCTAAATGCCATTGTATCTCCTAGCAGTAGCAATAAGAATGCGGAAGGTAAAAAACCAGCAGCAATAATTGAAGTTACTGATGGCTGGTATGGGATTAGAGCTCTTCTGGATCCACCTCTCAAAGCTTTCTTACGTAGAAGAAGGCTGACTGTTGGTCAGAAGATCATAGTACATGGAGCAGAACTTGTTGGCTCTCAAAATGGATGCACGCCACTGGAAGCCCCAGATTCCCTTATGTTAAAGGTAAACCAAAATATTAGTTCAGCTTGATTGGATGTGACTGAGAGATGTGACAGATGCTATTAGTTGAGCCACATTTTGTAAACAGAAAAGGTTTTGTCAGGGCTGTATAAACAGATGAAGTTTTGTTGAAGTTTAGTAACCAAATTTGTAAGACATGACACAAGGTAGCTGGTGCTATCCAATAGGATTGGAAGAGAAGTTTCTAAGTTTTGCTACGTGTTTTGACAGTTACAACTCCTTAATTTGGTTAAGCACCAAGTTACAAAAGGTATTTATCCATCAGGGACAATATGAAAGCTGGAGGAAGAATGGGGGGCGGGAAAACAGGTCATGAGAGGGTGGGCTTGGGAGGCAGGGTCTTGACTTGTCTGAGGATGATTAAAGTGCTGGGTGAAGTTTCAGCATAAAAATTATGCTCCTCTGGTATAAAGCAATGGCTTGTCTCATGCTCATTTCCTAGAGAATTTTAACTCATTGGATTTTTAATTCCTGTTTAAAATACATTCTTCATTCTGAAAAAACAAATTGAAGTGAAAGTACAATATGTTCAGGTGCAAAGATGAGCTATTCTTAGTGAGGTCGGTGTGAAAATAGTCTTTCCTCTAGATATAATAAGTTGGATATCTTTTTGACCTACCAGTGACAGTTTATCATTCAACATTTAACTTATTCAGATTTCAGCGAACAGCACTCGATGTGCACGATGGCATGCAAAACTAGGATTTCATCGGGATCCCAGACCTTTTCCTTTGCCTTTGTCATCGCTTTACAGTGAGGGTGGTGCAGTGGGGTGTATTGATGTAGTTATTCAAAGAACTTATCCTATTCAGGTATGGTATAAGTATTTTATGAATCTAACAGGTTTTATAAGATCTAAATTATGTTAGTTAATTACCATATCATTCCTCAAATCAGATGTAATATAGAGAGCTAAAAAAATTTAAGAAAAGGTACCATTATGTGTAAAATGAACAGGCATGATTCTAGCAGTATGTGTGTATTTAATATTTCAGAACTGGAGTATCCTGCTGTGAGAAGAATTTGCGTTTCTCCTCGGTATCTTCTGGTTGGCTTTGCTTTCAGCTTCAAAAGGCCAGAAATAATTTAATTTCAGTTCTGTAATCTAAAAAGCACAGCACTTGTTTTAAAGGAGGAAAAAAAAAACATTGACAGTTTCAACTTCAAGCAGAAGTTAAACCAATTTTTTTCTACCATTAACATACATATCCCTGCAAAGAAGTTAAATATTTATAACCATTAGTAAGATTACTTTTTCTTACACGTAGCTGGCTATATTGTGTAAGATGTATTATTCAAAAATATTACTGAAAATGCAATGTGATTATGATGTAAAATAGGATGAAGATCTTTTAAATACCACTTGATATCCAGACATTTTAAGTATGGTCAGACTTCACTGTAACTACTTGCTTTTATAACAATACCAACTACAGAAAGAAACAGTATTTTTGTTAGTAATCAGTCCTCTTAATATTAACAGTTTAACCAGGACATAGCTTTCAGATTTTGCTAACTTTTTGCAGAGCATGTTACACTTGGCATGTACGTAAGGGGGGGGTGGGTGGGGGGTGTGTTCATTACTTTCTTTCTAAATTGTTGTATAACTGTTTGTTGATGTAGAATTAATTCTGCAAAGTTAATAGCAATATTTTGTTTGGATCATTACTTTGATATTTAGATCATTACTTTAACGGAGGAAACTGCTGCACTTGCTATGTGCACTGCTTGATAGAACTAACTTTTATTTAGGTCCCAGAAATGGGACTGTAATCTGTAACCACATCACAGTAAATGGCTTCCAGACTGGGGGGAAAAGTGGTGCTTTGTATCTCATTACATCAAGAGACTGATGTGCTGATGTAGATTGTTGTTGTTGTTGCCTTTAAAACACTGAGACTCTTGTTCAAGCCTACCAAAATAACAGGAAGACTTGGGCTGTCTGTTGCCTTTTTACCTCAGTAGTCAAGGAGTGTAGGAATCACAGTAACCCAAACCAAAGGTGTCAAACTGAATAGTGCAGGAAGTGCATGGCACGCAGTTAATGGGGCAGGCAGAGCCTATTTCGACAGTTCACTGCTTCGTAAGGATCAGGCCTTCAACCCTTCCTCATCCTGCTCTCACTATACTCTCTTGCTGCTTTTCTACGCTAAACCTGGAGCTTATCTGATCCCGTTGCTTAGCGAATTTAATTCACTAAATCAGGAATCAGGAGTAAGTAACTAATAATAATAATTAAAAAAAAAACAAAAACAAAAACAAACCAACAACTCCAACTGGTGTCTATTGAATTAACAAATTGATGTGATCTGATGAGGTCAGATATGGGCTAGAGACAGTGCAAGGGAGAAGATGGGACTGTGCAGCAAAGAGGAAGGGAAGGGACCACTTTCAGCAGCAGTGACCTCTCTGGCTCACCTGTCTCTTCAAGCCAGGCACTTCAGGCATCAGGCACGGTAGTGGACAAGGCTGTAGTTCTGTGGAACCATTTCAGGCAGAAATGGTTTAAGACCAGTTGCAGAACAACATTATAGGTTTTTTTACAGCATCTAATCTAGCACGTTAAAACAGACAGTACAGTTGATGAGGAAAACCAGGTCAGGTAGAATGCAGTTCTGGTGTATTTTTACATTGAGTTTGATGGTTTGTATCTTAGCTGGATCCCACTGATAGGTAGATACTTTATCTTCTAAATTACATCCTTAATACTTATTACTATAAGTTATGGTTTCTGCAGCTGTTAAATCATGCAGTCTTGACTACTGCCCCATTCTGTCTGTATATTTTTACAGTGAAGATTCACTAACCAATGCTGTGGGGTTTTTGCCTTTCATCTATTATACTGAAAGAACTTATGATCTACTGCCTGTTCATTTTTTTAAAGCATTTTTGCTTAGCAGTGAGTATTAGAAGGAAGCTAGCTGAGGTTAAAAATAAAAGAAGTCTATGTTTTGTTTGAATCTTTTTATTTCAGTGGATGGAAAAGACAGCTGGGTCATATGTGTTTCGCAACAGTCGAGCTGAAGAAAGGGAAGCTGCAAGGCATGCAGAGGATCAACAAAAGAAACTGGAAGCTCTGTTTGCAAAAATCCAAGCAGAATATGAAAAGCACGAAGGTAAAGTTTTCATTGTGTCAGAACATGTAATAAGAAGGCAAAAACTTTCTTGGCATTTATAGAAGGGTTTAAAGAAACTGGCAAAAACTTACCTGGTGATAGAGAAGCAGAGATAGGATGTTGAATTGTTTGTTGTTGGTTTGCATTGTTTTAGGTTTTTTTACTTCCTATGTCTCAAGACCTTTCAGAACAAAACAGTTATGTACTTATTGCTTGGCTTTGCAGCTATCTTGGAAACTTTTCCTGAACGTGTTAGCCAGGCTGCTAAACAATTAGCATTGAGACAATGCTCAGGGAAGTGCTACAAAATTTTGGAATTGCTAATTCCATTCTCTTCAAAGACCTGACACTGTGATATTTCACCCAGAAGTGGAGGCTGCTTAGGTTGTATCTCAATAGACCTGAATGCCAAGCACTGGGCATCTTTCCTCATAAACATCGCGGGACTGTGGAAATACTGAGGTCAGTGGAGCCGCTAAATGGGACAGATACCCTGGTGACACGCGACATGGAGAAGGCTGAGTTACTGAGTACCTTTTTCACCTCAGCCTTAACTAGCAATACCAGCTTTCAGCAATTGCAGGTCCTGGAAACCAGGGGAAAGTCTGGAGCAAGGAAGACATACACTTGGTGGAAGAGGATTGTTAGAGAATACTTATGCAAGCTGGACATACATAAGTCCATGGTTGGTGATGGGATGCACCCACAAGTGATGGAGATGACTGATGTCTTTGTGAAGCAGCTCTTGATCCTCCTTGAATGATCATGGTGATTGTCCCAACCCACGTGCAGGACCTTGGACTTGGCCTTGTTGAACTTCATGTGGTTCACACAGGCCCACTTCTCAAGCCTGTCAAGGTCCCTCTGAATGGCATCCCTTCCCTCCAGCATGTCAACTGCACCACGCAGCTTGGGGTTGTTGGCAAATTTGCTGAGGGACCACTTGATCCCACTGCTCATGTCACTGACAAAGATGTTTAACAGTGCCAGTCCCAATACTGATCCCTGAGGAGCACCACGCGTCACTGATCTCCACTTGGACATCAAGCCGTTGACCACAAGTCTTTCTGTGAGTGCAACCATCCAGCCAATTCCTTATCCACTGAGTGGTCCATCCGCCAAGTCCATGTCTCTTCATTTTAGAGACAAGGATGTCATGTGGGACAGTGTCAGATGCTTTGCACAACTCCAGGTAGACAGCATGAGCTTCTCGTCCCTTATCCAACAATGCTGNAGCACTTGCCGGTGAAGACTAAGGCAAAAAAGTCATTGTGTACCTCAGCCTTCATTAATGATCTGGATGATAGGACGGAGTGTACTCTCAGCAGGTTTGCCAATCATACCAGATTAGGACGAGTGACTAATACACTAGAAGGTTGTGTTGCCATCCAGAAGGATCTCGACAAGCTGGAGAAATGGGCTGACAAGAACCTCATGAAGTTCAACAAAGGGAAATACAAATCTTGCACCTGGGGTCAAATGACCCCTTGCACCAGTATATGCTGGGGGCCACCCAGCTGGAAAGCAGCTTGGCAGAAAAGGTCCTGTGGGTCCTGGTGGACAACAAGTTGACGAGTGTTGCCAGCAGGTCTATGGAGTTGATCCTTCCTCATCTGTTTAGCATTCATAAAGCCACATGTGGGAATGCTGTGTCCAGTTCTGGGCTCCCCAGTACGAGACACATATGGACATACTGGAGAGAGTCCAACAAAGGGACAGAAAGATACTTGAGGGATTGGAGCATCTGACATAGAGGGAAATGCTGAGGGAGCTGGGACTGTTCAGCCTGGAGAAGAGAAGGCTCAAGGGGATCTAATCGATGTACATAAATACCTGAAGAGAGGTTGTAAAGAAGATGGAGTCAGGCTCTTCTCAGTGGTGCCCAATGACAAGGCCAGAGGCAATGGGCACAAACTGAAACACAGGAGGTTCCCCTGGCGATATGAAGAAAGCCTTTTCCACTGAGAGGGTGACCAACATTGTTGCTAAGAGAGGCTGTGAAATCTCTGTCCTTGCAGATATTCAAAAGCTTGCTGGACATGGTCTTGGGCAGCCTGCTGTAGGTGACCCTGCTTGAGCAGGAGGGTTGGCCAAGATGACCTCCAGACGTGCCTTCCAACTTCAACTGTTTTCTGATTCTGTAATGGGATGTGACACTGCACACCTCTGCCAGTAGTCTCAGGTCTGCTGTTGCTACCAGTGCTGCAACTGGCTGCGGAGTGCTGCAGCTTCATGAAGCTCAGTGCTGCACCAGAAATGTGTTTGCTTCCTCTTAGGTGTGTCTCAGCTAAACTGGAATGAGGAAGGGTATTAGGATTCCTGCCACACTGATTATGGATTCCAGCTGCCTTGATACTCTTGTGTGGTTTTTGGGGAGGAGTTTTTGTTAGTTTTGGTTTGATGGTGGTTTTTGGTTGGTTGGTTTGGTGGGGGTTTTTTGGGGTTGTTTGGGTTTTTTTTCCAGGAACAGATAAGATTCCATCACTAACGGTAACCTGTGCAGTTAAAATTTCACAGGGTCATATCTACAACCCAGATAGCCTCTCCCTTTCTATAAATCTTTCTCGTGGTGATCTGTAACACTGAGATGTTCTCTGCTTTCTCAGAACCTGGAGTCCCTCATGAATAACAAGGAAAAGACAAATAAAGCCATAACCTAAAAAACCCAACCAACCAAACAAAAAAAACCCCAAACCCAAAACCCTCACAAAACCAAAAAACCCATCCACAACTGAATTCTTAATTGAAATTGGGGATTGCTTTATAATTCTTAACTTCACTGATACGAACTTCCATGTATCAGTCACCTCATTGTGTTGTTTTGTTTGACTGGTAAACTTGTCTATACTGGAGTCTACTCTGCTGAAGGAATTAATCAAAATGCTAGCAGCAAAATTCCTTACCTAAGAGACTAAGATTTTAATGTGATGACATTAACTTGGCTTTTAGCTGATGTCCTAAGGAGGCTTCATGTGCAGGCCTGTGGTCACCTGTTGTCCCAGATCTTGGTATCTTTGAGACTTTTCTGCTCTTCTGCTGTATGAGAGGAAGAGGAAGTTACAGGCATACAGAAAATATGGTCAAGTATCAACGCAGTTTCATGGCAGCCTGTCAAGTCTCCTACCCTCTCCTAAGTGCAGACACTGATACTGGTTTCTCCAAAGTTTGTATGATATTCTAATCTACGTTGTATTTAAATGAATGAGGGTTTTTTCTGCTTGGATTTTCCTAATATACACACACACACACACACATATATTGTTTACCATATAGAAATGTTTTGTGGTTTTATTCTGGCAAGGCCTAAGTACTACCATGCTTAACAATTACTTACATAATTATTTTTCCTTCCCTTGTGAAGTGTATTGCTGTAGTCAACATAATGGCTTTTTTTTTTCAACAGAGAGAACGAGCAGAAGAGCATCGAGATCACGCATAGTTACAAGACAGCAAATCCATAATTTGCAAGATGGTGCAGAGCTTTATGAAGCAATTCAGAATGCATCTGATCCTGGCTATATGGAGGTAACTGTAGATCCTACTAGGCTACATTTGAAATGTTTGTGGAATAATTTATAATTTAGTAGCTCCTGCTAAAATCAGCTATTAAATTACTATTTATTTTTGCCACCTTTTGAGATTTTCTACAGCATGCTTATTGCTAAGGAAATTAAGAATAAAATTTTTGAAAATATTTTCATGAAGGCTTGTTGAAATAGATGAATGATATCTTGGATTGCAAAACACAGTAAATTATTTTCTCTTGATATAAAAACCCAGGATATAGCACAATTAAAAGTTAATGTTACTTGTGATTTTATTACTTTGTTCTGTCTTGCATATATGACAACTAGACGCATCTCATAAGTCTTGAGTTTCACACACTTATTCTTGCATGCAGTTCACTGAAGTGTTTGAATGATTATATTGTTGCTCTCTTCACTCCCTGTTCCAGTTCAGTCACAATTTTTAAGTGTTTATACCGTTATTAACAAGATGCAGGTGACTAGTCCCTGCCAATTGTTAAAAATTAAATGCATGCCTTGCCTCTTGCAAGTCAGTGTCCTCGACTGTCACACAGCCACGTGATCTGTAACTTTATTTGGTAAAATGTTATGCGTATCTGTGGTGCTACATGTAAAGGCATCTGGATCTTGAAGGCTTGGTCAGAAAGGTACTACTCCTGATGCATTTTAGTGTAAACCACTGTGTCAGCTCAGAGATAGCCTGCTGAGAAGGGCAACTCTTCTTTTCTTCTTACAGAATTTTTTTCTAATATTTCTTCTTTCTTATGAAACAGGCAAGCATGTCTGTTATATTAAATACTCACCTTGGTTATGCATTCTTAAGCAAGCTTCTCACTAATTATCACATAAGAACAGTGTGTAATGTAATACTTAGACAACGGAGAGCCAGCTGAGTACCAGTCAAGACTACTGACTCCCGTTGTGTTAACATACCTCATTTCAAGCACTAGTAGTATACCAGATGAACAATCAATTGCTTGCAACAGATGCACACTTAAGAAAGAGGCTATCTAAAAATCTTGACAGGATTTTTTTGATTAATAAAAAAGATACTGGATATATTTTCTCTTGGTTACAGGGATATCTCAGTGAAGACCAATTAAAAGCTCTGAATGCTCACAGGCAGTTGATGAATGATAAAAAGCAAACTCAGATACAGGAAGAATTCAAGAAGGCTTTAGAGTCAGCAGAACAGGAAGAAAATGGTTGTTCCAAAAGAGATGTGTCTACTGTTTGGAAATTACGTGTGGTAGACTACAGAAAGCAAGAAAAACATAAAGGTTAGTACTTGGAAAATTATAAATAACTTGTATCTAAATGTGGTAACTGGCCAACATAGCAGGTAGATTTGAAGAGTTTCCCAACAGTATTCCAGCTCGCATGTTAATATTTCCAGTTTTCTTTGGTTTATGGTGTAAGGCTTTTGGGAGGGAGGGAGTCTTGAGGATTTATATTGTTTAAAAGCCTTCAAATTAGTATTGCACAGCTAATATATCTTAATCTGATATTGTTAGGAGTGATACTGAGTATCTGGCGTCCACTGCTAGATGTTTGTTCGCTGTTAAAGGAAGGCAATCGGTACAGAATTTACCAGCTGTCAACATCACAGTGCAAAGGAAGATCAGACTCAACTAACATACAGTTAACAGCAACAAAGAAAACTCAGTATCTACAACTGTCAGTAAGTGCTTTAGCTGCATAAAGATGTTTCATTAAAATGCATCACTGTCTATATAAGAAAAAACTTAAATTTGTGTTTCTTCAGATATCGCAGGAGATGCTGGTACAGATTTTCTTTCCAAGAAAAGCTCTAAAATTCACCAGTTTATTGGATCCTTCTTTCAAGCCACCATGTGCTGAAGTTGATTTAGTTGGAGTTGTAGTTTCTGTCAGCAGAACAGGTATGTTGTGGACCACATTCATGTCCTCCCATTGAATAAGCACTAGATACTTTATTTCAAAAGTCAAAAATGATCTTGGTGGTGTACCTGCATCTCAGGCCTGTGAAAATCTGCTAATATAGCCTATCACTGTGATGTGCTGGCAGATGATTCTGTTTTCCTAAAGAAAAAATGTCAGCTTATTTGCTAAGGAAGAATTTAGTAAGGGAGTATCTAAGCTCAAGAGAAGCTTTTCTTTAGTTGCTTCCATAAAGGGTGGGTGTAAGTTCTTCCATCTGTGTTCAGCATCTGCAGAAATAGCATTGTGCACATATGTGAGCTCTCTCTTTAGTGTACGGTATCATGGAATGAGTAGAACCCAGCACTGGAGCTCATGGGTAGGGACAGGTGGATAATCTCCTGAATAAAAAGGAAAAGCACCATCGGAGTATCGTTTTTTAAGCACTGGAACACAGACTTTGAGTTGTTTTCTGTAATCAGTAAGCAGATAGTGTAGAATATGAATGAAGCATCAAACATCTGTTACCATGCACATAGGCTGTTATGTTATATCTATCAATTCTTTTTCAAAATGTGTGACTTTTTTTCATAGATACAAATTGCTGTAATCGCCCTTTACTTAAAGGTTTAAGGTTTAATTCAGACTCTTTTTTTGCTTTTAGGTTTCACTACTATGGTATACTTATCTGATGAAAGCTATAATTTTGTGGCAGTAAAGATCTGGACAGATCTTAGATACTTAGCTATTGAAGATATAGTTGTCTGCTCTGCGTTCATTTCTGCAAGCAACCTTCAGTGGCAATCTGAATTCAGATCAGGAATTCCTGTGCTGTTGGCTGGAGATCTTTCTGTATTCTCAGCCAGTCCAAAGGAAACCTATCTTCAAGAGAAGGTTAATGAATTGAGAAGTACAATAGAGGTAAGTCTGTAGATTTTTAGTTTAGTGATTAATTTTAGTTATTGTTTTGTTACATTCTTCATCAAAAAATCCGTTAGTACTAATATATCTTTAAAACAAGTAATGCACGTAATGTTGAATTTGAGGGGTTTTTCTGGGCAGTGGAGTAAGGTGTTAATGCATTTTTCCTGGAGGATTATCCCTATCACCTATTGAATGTCTGTTTTTTGGGTTTTTTTTTAATTCAGTTCAACCAGCGCAGTCTTTAGGATGTGTCACAGAATCTTCTCTGGCTAGCAAAAAACACTGTACCTGTCAACAGGGAATCTGTCATGGACAGTTTGGCTCTAGCCTTTTAAAAGTTGAAATTTACTGTCTTGCTGTCTTGCTCAGTTAAATGTATTCACTATGTTGATTTCATTTATATATTATTTCAGTTTTCTAGCTGTGCTAAATAGCATGTCTTGGTCATGCATTCTTACTGAAAAATAAGTTTAAATACAAAAGGATTTTTTTCTTGTTAACAATAAAAGGGAAGTATGATATCCTATGATTCCTTCCATAGAAAGTGCAGCAGTCTTCTAAGTTGCTGGTTTGATACAAAATAAAATTCTAGTGGGATTATGATGAGAAAACAAAGTCCTAAATACTTTGTGAACATATAGTACTTAATTTGAAAAACAACTATTCTGTGTTGTAATCTGTCTTCCTTTACAGAATGTGGCCTCCTTTTGCCCTGATGCAGAAAATAAATTGAGGAATTTGCTACAAAGAAATCTGTTGCTTCCACCCAGTTTAACTAAAAGATGTGGCTTGGAATATCTCTCTCCTTCCTGCAACTCAGGTCTTTATGCAGAGGATAAAAGCTTGGTAAGCTTCTGGTAATTAATACCGTGTTTATGCTGACAGTACATACAGTAAGGATATAAGCATGTTGTATATTGATAGCTGTGGTGGATGGTCCCACTTCTCAGTCCACTCCACAGATTCTCTTCAAGACAATGCAAGCTGCTGAGAGGCTTTCTTTCTGTGTGGGTTTCAGATTATTCCCCAGGAGGAACTCAGAGACTATTCTTCCTCCAAGCAGTACATGAAAACCTCCCCTTGTGGCCTGTGTTTTCACAGTGTACTTTAAATATTCTGAATTTTATATGAGTAAAATGAATCATCTTTCCCTAGAGATGATTTATTGCTTCCTTGGTCCCATTGTGAAGATTATCTGATATGGATGTCACTGGAAGGAAAAAAGTTGATCTGTAAATTTTTCTGCAGTCCCTACTCTTGCTTAAGAGAGTTTTCCTCCTGGGTTTTTTTTCGATATTGTTCGCTATTTCCAGGACTTAAAAGGGAAGACGTATCACCTAGTAAATGTTTACATTTTATAGCAGTCTTGACAAAAATTGAGTTAAATAATACTGAAGTTTCCCATGAAGGCTGCTGGTGGCATGTTGTACCTGATGTGGAGTACGGAGCGCAGTCAAAATAAAAATTTTTACTGCCTCTAGTTGTGAGGGAGGTGGAAACTCCTTGATGTGAGATCAGTTCCTGGGGACTAAATTTAAGCTTATAAGGCATCCTTTCCATTGCAGAGAGTGTGCTAATATTTAATTCTGAAGGTTTAGTTTCTATCTGTTTATTCAAAACACTAACCAAGTTAAACCAAATGAAACATTAAAGGTATACTCAAGTTAAGCATGTGTTTGAATGAGTTGCTCTGTAATAACGGTCTTGTGTACATTGTTATCTTCAAGTTTTTTGGTCTATATTCTATCCCTTTTTTCTTCAAAATTTTTTCCTCGTTTTTCTCTATTTAACAACCTGTTGAGCACATATCCAATACAGTAGAAGACCTAACTCCTTTTTATGAGTGCTTTGATTTCTTACCATCTGGCAGAAAAAAATTCCAATAGATTTAGCTTAGATCTCAAACAGAATGTAAATGTGCTGTCTTAATGTACAAGAAAACAGTGATTTATCAAGCATCAATACTTGAAAGAATAGTATTAGTCAGCATCAGAAGATATCAAACTAAAGTTAAGTTGCACATGAGTGATGACATAGCGTTTTTGTATCAGGTTTTTTTCTCCCTGTTTTGTGGAAGTACTTGAGGAAGCTAATGAAATAGGACATTCTATTCAACATAACTTATCTCTTTTTAACTAGATCTCTTCTAAAATTGAAATAAAGCCTCCGAGTCCTTTGTCAACTAGCACACCGAACACGAAACTTGTCATGCAGGGGTCAGCAAAAACACCTTCATCTGCTACAATTAATGAAGACCATCCCAAAAACAGCAAAAAGAGAAAAGCAATGGACTTCCTCAGCTGCATACCTGCCCCTCCACCACTGACACCAATCCGTTCAATCATTTCTCCATCTTTAAAAAAAGCATTTCAGCCTCCACGAAGTTTGGGTTTACAGCATAGCAAGTCATCAAAAGAAACAAATCAGAATATTGGTCATGTCACCCCCTGTAGAAAATTGAGAGAAACTGTCCACCTTCCTGAGAGTGACCTGGTTGCTGATGAAGAACTTGCAATGATAAATACACAAGCACTCATGAATAATTTACCAGAAGAAAAGAAGATTGTGTAAATGAAAACAGCAGTACAGTAGCTACTAATTTATCTGACGATCTTTTACCCAACAATAGTTCCAGGTCTACTAGGGAATCAAATAACTCATCAAAAAGCAGTTCTGAAGTAGCTGAGGCTCTTCAGAAAGACACAAAGGAACCTGGAGACTTGTTACCAGCCCGCAGAATGCTACAAAGACAAAAAACCCGAAAATGCTACTAAATGCACATGTACAGTATTGTATATATTCAAATTATTTTTACACTTTGTACATTAAATCCTGATTGTATTTAATAAAGCTATATTACAAAAACACTCATGAAGTGACATTTCATCTGCAAAATAATTTGGAGTTGAGTAATTATACATTTCTTACACAAGCACGTATCGTACAACAGCATCAGTGTGGCTGAAGGTTTGATGACATTTTATAAGCCATTGCTTTGATTTTGATGTATTCGTAAATTACAGCAGGATCTTTGTTACAGTCTAAAGCAATCAGGTTTGTTACCCTCTGTAGTAGCACAATAGTTGTTCAGCTGTCAGAAGTAGCACAGGGCACTCTAAGTTTATTGTTACACTTCAATTCTGAAATATTGCTCTGTAAATGTCCCATAGTTCTTGTACTTTCCATATAGCACTAAGAGTTTTCGAGAACAGCTATGATTATTTGATTCATAGCAAAATGTCATACAAAAGTATTAATGATAGATCCTTGGTCAGTGTTTCTGAGCTGCTCTTTGAAGAAGCACTTGAGGGTACAGCATCACGAAAGATAATCAGATCTTTCTTGGATTTCATCACAAGATCTTTCTGCTGGGCACTAGTACTTGAATTCATTACTTTGTTCTCATTAATTTCAACAGGTGAAGCTTCTCAGAGTTGGAGTTTCTCCACTGGAGACAGAAACACTCCTGCTAGACTGGCTGCCAATTCCACAGTTTAGTTGGTTTGTTGTCAGGCTGCCTCGCTCCCCACCAGGCATGGGTCAAAGGAGGGAGGATGTTTCAGAACTGAGACCACCAGCTTCCCCCTCAGCAACCTTCCAGGGGTCCTGTGCCATTTACTTGGCACAAGTGCTGAACTGGGGGTGGCTCCTGTGACCAAGCTGGACCTTGCAGCAGGACTGGAGAACCCTACTAGGCTGCCACAAGCTTGCTGATAGCTGCTGCACCCGTATTTCTTAATGTCCAGTGTGAGCTGCCTTTGTTTCCTATGCAAAATAACTCACTGCTGCCCCGTTCCATAAGCACTGCCAAATAATCCACACCTACTTAAAAAAAAATTGTCATCACAAATGCTGAATTTTAAAGATGGTTGATGAAGCTTCTTGATAAGGGCACAATCAGCAGAATTTTAACTATGGATAAAACTACTGCAGGATGCCTTCCTTTCTTACTCATCCATCAGTCAGTGGCTTCTCGGCACTTCGTGCTGGATGGAGTTGATTTCTCCCCTTACGAAAACATTTTCTTGTTCCTACTTACAAGTTAACAAGCACTAGCCTAACACTAATGTTTCCTTTTAGGAGTCTCCAAATATGGACTCATCTCAGGATCAGCTGAATTCCTATGTCTTGGCAAGATAAAGGGCTCGGTTTGGTGTGTTCGAGTGTTTCACCTCTCGGCTGGAGAAGCTGTTTGGCTGCAATGGAGCTGAGGTTAAGACCAGCGTGAATCCAGCCAGCAGAGGTGCAGACAGAGAACAGCATCAAATCTTGCTACGATCGTTTAGTTACTTCTTCCACTGTTCGCTTTGCCTCTCTTAAAGCTCGCAGTAATGCTCTAGACAAGGTGGAGTGGGCAGATACAAAAGGTTATACAGCCAGCTAGTATTAAAATTGCAAGAAATGACAACTGTGTGAAGAAGGAATTGGCCGTGTGGCCTGTAAGAAAGAATGAATTTAGGAATATTTATCGTTACCTATTAGTGACAGAGCACGACATAGGAGGAAAACCCCCAAAAAGTGTGATGCACAGACAGCAAATTTCACCGTAAGCTTGGATGGATTTTTGTGGAGAAAGAGGGGTGAGGGAGTACAGTTTCTACGGAGGATAGTGGTCATGTACAGCTGTGAGATCATAATCCAGTGACACTTAAAAACTTGCAAGAAATAAAAGTAATTTAGAAATGTAGTAGAAAAATAGAAGAATAAAAAACTGTTTAGAAAGAAAATGTAAAAATAGACACTTCTATACCCTGATAATTAAAATACACAGAGGAATCCACCTCTTCAGTTAAATGGCATGTTGTTTCTATGTGCCATGTGAGGTCGTCTGCTTGAGAAGGCTGGAGGGAGGTTGGAATAGGCACCCATGCTGTAAGCTGCATTTGGTCCAGTGAAGCTTCTCTCATCTCTGCTTGGCTTTTCAGAGTGAAGAACACTGTGGAAGGTAACATTGTGCTCGTATTGCTCCTTCATCCGTTGTATCTTTTGTCGAGGGACATGATGAATATTTCTTCTGTAGAGATTAACAGATAATACAAATACTTAGTGCCTATGTATTATAAGTTATCTTAAGCTTGCTAAGGTTTCTGATATGCTCAGGATAATTGTTCATGTTACAGAATCACAGAATGGTAGAGTTTGGAAGGGACTTCTGGAGATTCAGATTCATAGATTGGTAGGGGCTGGAAGGGACCTCTGGAGATCTTCTAGTCCAACCCCCCCTCTAAAGCAGACCCACCTAGAGCAGGTCACACAGGATTGCGTCCAGGTGAGTTTTTAACATCTCCAGAGAAGGAGACTCCACAACCTCTTGGGGCAGCCCATTCCCGTGCTCTGTCACCCTCAGTGAAGAAGTTTTTCCTCATGTTGAGATGGAACTCCCTGTGTTCCAGTTTGTGCCTGTTACCCCTTGTCCTGTCACTGGGCACCACTGAAAAGAGTCTGGCCCCTTCCTCTAGACATGCACCCTTTAGGTATTTATAGATATTGATAAGATCCCCTCAGTCTTCTCCAGGCTAAACAGCCCCAGCTCTCTCAGCCTTTCCTCATACGAGAGATGCTCTGGTCCCCTCATCATCCTCGCAGCCCTCCACTGGACTCTCTCCAGTAGTTGCCTGTCTGTCTTGAACTGGGGAGCCCAGAACTGGACACAGAACTCCAGATGTGGCCTCACCAGGGCAGAGTAGAGGGGGAGGATAACTTCCCTTGACCTGCTGGCCATGCTCTTCTTAATGCACCCCAGGACACCATTGGCCTTCTTGGCCACAAGGGCACACTGCTGGCTCATGAAGAGCTTGTTGTCCACCAGGACTCCCAGCTCCTTTTCTGCATAGCTGCTTCCCAGCAGGTCAACCCCTAACCTGTACTGGTGCTTGGGGTTATTTCTCCCTAGGTGCAGAACCCTACACTTGCCCTTGTTGAATTTCATTAGGTTCCTCTTGGCCCAACTCTCTAGCCTGTCCAGGTCTCACTGAATGGCAGCGCAGCCTTCTCATGTGTCAGCCACTCTTTACAGTTTTGTGTCATCAGCAAACTCGCTGAGGTTACACTCTGTCCCTTCATCCAGCTCATTGATAAATATGTTGAATAAGATCCGACCCACTATATTTTTCCCCTGTTGGAATTAAGGTGAGAGTAGTGTAGCAGGTTGCCAGCGGCAGCATCCCACTTATGAAGTGGGCACGAGGAGTAGCACTGATTTTTGACTAGAGTTCCTAGCTGGTACAAACCCAATAGATCAGTCGGAATGAAGTACCCACGCTGTTTTCTTGCGATAACAAGCCAGCACATGTTAGCTTCTAGATCTAGTAGATGGGAGTGCACTTGCCGCTGCAACAGTTTACAGCTGGTTGGGTAAAGGCTAGAAACTTCGTCTGCATGGAAGTTCTTTTAGTGATATACCCATTAACCCTGCATCCACTAGCCAAACTAACATACTGAAGTGTGGTATTTGGCTGCCTCTATATCCAACCACATTATGCAGAGTTGGTACATTCATTATGGTCCCTTTTGCAGGTGCATGTTATGATCTTTAGAAAGATCCTTTAGAATCCCATTTCTTGACCACACAATGTAGCATGCCACCATTGCAAGAGAGGATTTGTTACGGTTAGGGTTTTTAAGAACAGATGTCTGAATATAGTACTTAGACATGGTTTGTGCCCAAATAGAGAGTGCCGCTCAAAATACAGAATTAAAATCAGGGTTCCTGTTCCAAGAAGCTTGCGGTATAAATGCACACTCCGGGGGGGGCTGCTGCTTTTACTACCTGGCTCGCTTCAGCATGGTCAAGCTCTTTCAGGGCTGCATTCACTGCAGACCAGGTACTGAGTAACAGAAAATTTCCATGACACTCCTTCTGTTTTCATTTACTTAGCTGCTTTTTAGGGTATTTGAAGAGTGCTGACCTTAGAGTACCGCAATAAAATGAGACGCCGTCTGCTGTATCAAAAGAAAAAGATGTACCTTGCCAGCTCTTGGACATTGAACTTCCAGGGTGTATCTGGTTCTTGGAATATAACTTCATATCTATTTTCACGTGCCTGAAGAATGACACAGAAATTTTAGAT
>VXBL01002618.1:333823-344460 GCA_013400195.1 Aramus guarauna
CCCCCAAGATTTTATCTGCCTAAGAGATGTATCACATGTATGAGGAGCCAGAAAGAGGACGATAACCATGACTGCCATTGAGGTGCTGGTCTGAGCCCCAGCTAGTTCATTTCCTTCTACCCCAAAGGATTTGGGTCTCCCAGCAAAACTTGCCTCAGCATTGCCCCCAGTCCCCGTGCCCCATGGCAACGGCATCCTGCACTTGAATAGCTGGAAGTCACAGATGGTTCAAGAGCCATGGGTTGGCCGCACCAAGCTGGAGCTTCTGGGAGTGTGAGGTCAACGCCTAACAGTCATGCCATTTCCAGGCACTGAATCTACAGGCCTCAGTTCTTTCAAGGTAAAGCAACATATTTGTGTATGTGTGCATGATATACATATATATTTAATACAATTATTGATTGCTTTTGCATTTTGATCTGGGGGAAAGGAGGCAGGGAAATCTGTTGCTGTTGATGTTTTTACATCTTGTTCACCTCTAGCTGGGCTCTCTCACTTGCTTCCTAGTCCCCCCCAACTGCTAAGGAGTGGCATGTCCAGGCTTTCGAGCACCACTACTCATTCTTGCCTCTTTTTTGCTCCCGTACAAGCAATATTTAGACTCAAATTTCTTAAATGACAAGACCATAACCTAAGAACAGAAGCATGAGCATAATGTTAGCAGACAGGCGGTATTAGGAAACTGTACTGAAAATATTGCCATCTCTGCCAGAACTCCTGACAAGAGATATTTTATGGTGTATTTTTCACATCATAAACTGAAGTTATAAGTCATATATTGATATATTTGTCAACAAATAGTTTGGGAACTGTTCAATTCACTACTGAGGAAGGAGATGACATCCTGATCACCAAGAAGTAACAGGGCAAGTTCAAAGACTTAATCTTTCCAAGTAATTTTGCTTTCACTGAGTTATACAGCTGACTAATTAAAACAACTACCCTGGCACCTCTTCCACTACTTCGTCACAATATCAATCTTTAACTATAATTAGAGAACTAAGGGAAAATGGAAGGAATTATTTTTTAGCCATGTTAAGAACTGTTTCAGTCAGATCACCTCTTAAATGTCACAGCTGAGCATATAAAAGCAATACATCAGAGCTTTCCCTACCATCATCACATACGGCTTCATTTCCCAAGCATGGATGTTGGTGTTATCAATAATAACGGGGCTTTTCCCATTCTTCATTGCCTTGCGTGCTGTAACGTAACACATTAAGTAATGACAAAATGTATTAAATAACAGACTGAGCCAAGTCTTACTAGCCCCAAAGCGTCCTTTCTTTGCCCACTGCTGGCATGCTTGGTTCCTCACCAGACTTGTGGGCAGAGGCCAGTGCCCCAGCAGGTCCTCTCCTGGAGGAGGCGATGCAGCTGGTGACTGTGCTCGGTAGTAAGATCTGAAGCCTTTACAGAACTAGAAATGAGTTCAGAACACTGCCACAAAAGCATGTTACATTTTTCTCTCTTAGAGACCTGGGTTGTTTCATTCTCAAACTTACAGTTAGTTTTGCAACTTTTCCTCCTGGCTATCACTAACTCCCCCCCCTCCTTACAAGCCAGGACAGACACCCACAAAGTTACAGTCAGAAGGACGCAGTGCACACAGCTGGGCTGGGATTTGCATGCCATCTGCTGTCACCAAACTTCAGCAGTTCTAATAGTCACTGCTGTACTTTCTAAAATAACATCTAGCAATCACCAACATTTTTTCATTTCTAAATTTCTCTCTTATAAGTCAGAAGAAATAAAGTCAGAAGTGGCAAAAAATATTTTTTTAACCAGTACCCTGTGAACGTCAGTATATAG
This sequence comes from Aramus guarauna, assembly GCA_013400195.1. Taxonomy (NCBI): domain Eukaryota; kingdom Metazoa; phylum Chordata; class Aves; order Gruiformes; family Aramidae; genus Aramus; species Aramus guarauna. The sequence goes on from VXBL01002618.1 coordinate 335,636, forward strand.
CAATGCTTTGAGATATTTTTATCTTGGGGGCTAAGTTTAAAGATAGACTGAAAAGCAAAACTATTCTGCAAAACCCCTGGATCGATTTCAGTCACCTCGCTTTTGGTTCCATTTGTGTGCATCCTCCAGGAAGTCAGGCTCAAACATGTATACACCATTTTCGATAAAGAAGTCGTCAGTACTAAGAACTACAGCACTGGGATAGTCACGTTTCAGTTGTCTGGAGGAAAAAAAAAAAAAGAAAAAGGATTAGTATATGCTAATGCATGCCTTTAATAGAGAACATTAAATGAAGAGCCATACGAATACTCTGCAAGTATGCACAGTGCTTCATTTCGAAAAAATCCTGGCTTAAAGGATCTGAAAGTAATGTAATCAGTAGGTGGATGCACAGGAGGAAAGGAATGGAGCTTAAAGGCATGGCCTTGATTTCTTTAATTCAGCAGAGAAATCTACAATGGACTGCCAACATGAGTTTTTAATCATATGAATATATTCAGTTTTCTTTCAGAGTTATCTGAGAACAGATGACTGTAAATACAAAAAAACCCCTCACCCCAAACCTCCTAATCCCAGGGAAGTTAGCCTCAAAAGACAATTTGATCATGGGAGTTTTGCTACAGTGAGATTTTTGAAAATAACTAGGAGGAATGATTTGTCGTTTAGTAAAGATGGTCTGTATTATCATCAGTTTGTCTTGCCTTTTTTTTTTTTTTGCTACGCAGCACATAGCACTTTTTTTTGAATTTGCAAGCAAATACTTGAGTGATTAGTCAATATTTCCCATTATTTGTCAAACTTTTATGTATGTTTCTGCTTTTCACTTGTCCCTGTTTTACTTAACCCTCCTCTTGTAAAGCTGAGTCATTCTTATTTATTTTCAGCTTTTAATCATGTTTTATAAACAAATCTGAGTTGCCTAGATTAGCAGTCCCAAACACAACAGATCCATAAACCTGGTCCCCTGTGGCCAGTGGCAATCCCCGTTCTCTTCACTCGGATGTGTGTCCCACGGCGATGCTCGTTCAGACACAGGATGCCCGTGGAGGGTGGATGCGTGTCCTGCCATGAGCTGACCATCTGCCTCACAGGCAGGGACTGGCTCTAGGAAGTGAAAATGCTCCTCGTGTGGTGGTTTAAATATGAAGCGTTCCTCTGTCAGTCCTCAGAGAGCATAAAAAAAAAAAAAATCTTCATGCACAATTGGGTTTGCATTTGTGTGCTTTTAGCCAGACTTATTTGTGTCCATAGACAGAATTGTCTATTTTTTTCAGTCAAGGAAGTGTTGAGGGAGGCAGGAGGCTCTGCAAAAAATCAGGGAAAGCCCACAGCATCGTCTCCCTACTCTCTGTCTCCCTAAGGCCCAAAATGTCTCTGGAAAAGAAAGTAAGGCCAGTTGGGAAACCTTGTGGCTTTCAGATATGAATGCTGCTGCCCTGCTATCTCACACCACACATGGTCGCCAGTCCCTGGGACGCATTTCAACTTCTCTGATGAAACACTTCTCTTCCATCCCCACAAAATGCAAACCAACTATTTCTCAATGTCTTATCTAACTGAGCAACAGCAAGGGAAAAGGTGCCTCTGGGTTATCAGCAAAAACCAGACACACAGAGAGAAAAGGCTTAATTTTGTCATCTCTAGCTCTGCTGCAACCATTTACTTATCAATTTTACCCCAATCTACCTGCTAGCAGTAATTCTTCACTAGGATTGCATGTTGCATTTAGCTGAATAAAGGTCAGCTTCTGACTTTGTTCTGCCTTCACTGTAACTTGAATCATAGAATCATTTAGGTTGGAAAAGACCTCTAAGATAATCAAGTCCAACTGTTAACCTAGCACTGCCAAATCCACCACTAAACCATGTCTCTAAGCACCACATCTACATTTTAAATACCTCCAGAGATGGTGAGTCAACCACTTCCCTGGGCAGCCCGTTCCAGCGCTTGACAACCCTTTTGGTGAAGAAATTGTTCCTACTATCCAATCTAAACCTCCTCTGGCACAACTTGAGGCCATTTCCTCTTGTCTCTTCTCCCAAGTAANCAGCAAACTTGCTGAGGGTGCACTCGATCCCACTGTCCATGTCACCGACAAAGATGTTAAACAGTGTCAGTCCCAATACTGATCCCTGAGGAATGCCACTCATCACTGATCTCCAATTAGACATCAAGCAACTGACTGCAAGTCTTTGCGTGTGACTGTCCAGTCAATTCCTTATCCACTGAGTGGTCCATCTGTCAAGTCCATGTCTCTCCAATTTAGAGACAAGAGAGACTTCCACAGCCCTTCCCTTATCTAGTAAGCAGGTCACCTTGTCATAGAAAGAGATCAGGTTAGTCAAGCAGGACCTGCCTTTTGTAAAGCCATGCTGACTGGGCCTGATCACCTGGTTGTACTGTACGTGCCGCATGATGGCACTCAAGGTGATCTGCTCCATAATCTCCCCCAGCATCAAGCTCAGACTGACAGGCCTGTAGTTCCCCAGATCCTCCTTCCAGCCCTTCTTGTAGATGGGCGTTACATTTGCTAACCTCCAGTCAACTGGGACCTCCCTGGTTAGCCAGGACTGCTGATAAATGATGGAAAGTGGCTTCGTGAGCACTTCTGCCAGCTCCCTCAGTCCCCTTGGGCAGATCCAATCTCACACACACACATAGACGTGTGTGTCAACTTCTACCATCTGCTGATTAATTAATATTATTTTGTGGTAGAACCGCCCCAGAGTGCAGAAACTCACTGCTGATGGACTGACCAGGACTGGGCTGTAGCCACTGTTACAGATCATTTAGCACGTACAAGTCATTATCTTCTAGCTCCAAAGACATGTTTTAGGCACATTATTACTGCTGAGCAAACAGATCTAACAAAAGTCGTGTTGCAAACTATTAGCAAACAGTCAATTTATTTTGGCTTTAATTTTGGTCCCAGGCAAAGAATTCTTACAATGAAAAGCATGGGAGCACCTAACGCTTATCTGGTTACTCTTGTGCTGATAAACGGATACATTCAGGTCTCACTATAGTTCAGCACCTCACCTTTCCCACCGCTCTACCCATCTGCATCGCAATCTCTTCTCCAAAAAATTGACAGTGCTAAAATATGTCATCCCTTTAGCTACTAATAGGCAATTAAATTGACCACATTAGTAAAAGATCTCGTTGGGTTTTTTTTTCCTTGCTCAGTGTTTCTTTTAAAAATGTTCTCAACCAGTGCAAATTTTAAAAAAAATATTTTCTTAGGATATACCTTACTAAATTTTTAACACACATATGCACACTTGCATGAAAGCTTTGTTATTACGCCTTAAGCAATCTAAATAGCATGTGATTATCAGTCTACTATCCTTGTATCACTGGTAATTAAAGCAGATAAAACTTGTGCTTCAAAGGAGGAAAAATATGGCACAAAATGTGCTAAGAACTATGAACTACTGTCACATTTCCTATATTCATACCAAACAAATTCCTACTAACAGCAACACAAGAAAACATGAAGTGGGAAAAAGATGTTTTACCTCCTGCTTATTTTGCTGCTTTTAACATTTAACTTTCTAAAACAACCAAAGTGACACTAAAGTTTACGACCATTTTCTGTAATTCCCTATCACCCATGAAGCTGATAAAAATCCCGTTTCTTCTGTCCCTTACGATTTCAAAGGGCACCCAAATCTCTTCAGTATGTTCCTTGAGAAACAAGCCTTCTATGATCTACACAGGACCACAAGTTGCTTTGGAAGAAAGGTTTTACATAATCGCATCAGGGTCCTAATCACTGCAATAAAAATGCCCATATTTTATCAAAATATACACCAGCTATGTAAAATGGGAGGACTTCTGACCAGTGTTATTAATTAATAAATTTTAGGCAGCACTGTAAAGAGAAAATTACCCATTGGTGTTAGATCAGTAAGTGTAAAGCATACAAAGGAGGAAAAGAAAAACGAAATCTCTTTGCAAGATCAAAGGGTACATACGAGCTATGTTTTTTAAGAAAGCCACTGCACTTGAAGCGCTGCGTTGTGATAAGCAGTATCTATCTGGCAAAGGTTCAGTATTGATTTGCCTACTGGGGACATTTAATTGCACAGCGTTACAGCTCTCTATCTTCCAGTATCTATCTTCCAGTAGATACAAAATACAATACAGTAGATACCAAAAGCTCTACATCTTGCTGAAGAAAAGTTTGCTGCTGTTTCAGAAAATACAAAGGATAAGAAAATAAGAAGAGGAAAGGGGGATGTTTCCTCTGCTTACAATAAATCTCCACAAACCCTTTTTCCTCCTTCCGCAAAGCAAAGCAGATTTCCACGCCAGGTACCGTATCCCATTAAATTGGCTGACACAGGGGAAAAAAAACCCAACCAACCAACCAACAACAACAAAAAAGCTTTCAGATGCTTCTGCTCTTTGGCTCTGACCTAACAGCAGCAAACTTCACGGAGCTGCCAGCAGGGCCTGGGAACTGCTAAAGCCCCCGGGAACGTGGAGCTGTGCAGAGGCACAAGGTTGACCATCTGCCCACACCAACCCCACCGGCAGCCCGGGTAGCAAAGCCACTGCTGAACAACGCGGCGTCTTGGCTAGCGGGGGTGCACACTGCTGCCGGCTCACCCTGGGCAGATTTATGACGGCTGCTGTGATTTAAAAAAGGAGAATCTTGCTGTTGAAAATACAGCTGGGTTTCTGTCTGACCACAGTAGCTTTGCAACAACTACCTCAGTGGATAGATAGGTGGTGTGAGACTCTCACGCTATTCATCTGAAGACCTGTTCCCATGATTTATACCATTTTTAAGTCCCTTTTTTTCTAAATAGCATCATAAGTGCTTTCAAACAATCATTTCAGATTTTAACTGTGTATATAGACCACAAAATAATTATTCAGGGTTTCAACTAGCTGGATGCATTAGAGTACTTGAGAGAAGTCACTGTGATCACGAGTAATATGGCTGGAGATAAAAAAATCCATAACTATTTCATAGGCTGTCATGTTTTTCCATCAAAAAATTTGAAAATAAATTAATTTCTGATTTGAGCCCAGTAAGCAGATTGGAAGGAACATCTTCAGTCCTCAGAAGGCAACAGAATGGTACGTCAGGTAGATGTCAGAGACAGTAAATTCCCAAGCTACTTCCAATGTAATGGAGATCAGAATGTGTATGTAGTGACATCACATCCAACCGCTTACCAAGGTCACTCCTCCTAACACAAAGTGTTCCCGTGGCATTTAGAAGTGTTTAGTTTCAGCAGAAAATCAGAACTAGGAGATCTGGAGCACATGCCCAGCACTACCAGTTGCCTGGCTGTGTTTTACCAGTTTCTGGTGCCCTGAGGACTTTGCCCTGGTGGGAGCCGGCCAGCCGACCGCTGCGCTGCTGGCAGAGCACGCACACGGCTTTGTGTCTCACCTGGGGGGGGTTACAGCAGCGGCTGTATTTTGTAACGCAACGTATTTGATAGAGACATGCAGGAGGATCACCTGAAGTGGTTTTCTACAAAGGTAAATGTTGACTTTGTGTTGCTGCCTGGTAGCAGGGGCTGCGGAGCTGAAGGTCATGAACCCTGTCAGAGCTGCAATTCTGCGGCGGGGTTGGGGTGCTGGTCACAGCAGTGGAGCTGGCCCAGGGCTGAGGGTGCTGGGAGGAACTGGGAAAAAGCAGCAGAGAACTGGAGAAGGTATGGGTTACGCCAAGCAGTGCCAATGCATTTTTTCCTTCCTGCTCTGGAAGATTGCTCCCTCCGTGCTTCGTAAGGGCGCACAAGAGTGAACGCATTTGAAGTGATAAATCGACAGCAGCGGCTGAAAAGTTGCGTGTTTGATCATGCCCAGCCTAGTGCTTGAGCAAAACTGCTGGATAGAGGGCTTACGTGTTACGAGAGCCGTGCATCAGTCCAATATACTGTAGAAGAGCTGGAAATACAGCTACTGCGCGCTAAAGAGTCTATTGGGGAAACAGGCCTGAGCTTGTATGTGGCTCAGCTGATTCTGTGGAGACATTTTTGCAAGTTGTATCTGCTACTGCACCTCAGATAACTGTTCTCTGAGCAGTTGTCCAGGTCTGATCGTGAAATCTGTTCTGTGAAGTCAGGGGGGGACGTGTTCAGGAGGAGAGTGTTACACAGGCCTGGTGGAGGCTATCTGAGATGCAACGTCCATCTTCTACATGCTTCTACTGGTGGTGACGTAGGGTGAATGGTTAGAGGGAGATGGTCAGGGTCACCTAAAATACGTGGTTCAGGGAAGCATATTCTCACAGTGAAGGAACTGGAAAGGTTTGGAGCTCGGTGGTGAGCAGACCAACTCCTCATTCTGCCTCGACTATTCATTATATCACAGGTGGATCCTTCAACGTCTTTACCAGAAACCAAAAACCAGACCTGACCCGATCCATACCAATGCAGTCCTGCTCTGAGCTGAGGGAGGAACAGCGATGGTGAAATCATTTTAACAAAGATGCTGTAACTAAATCTTGCAAAGCTGTGTCCAAACTGTGCTGCATGTCACGGAAAGGTCAGGGAAATGACTCATGGATCCGAGGTTGTTCCTAGGATTGTGCGATGAACTGAAAAGGGGCTCTTTTGCTGGTTATCAGCGAGTTGCCACGTCACTAGTGATAACATTCACAGTTTGTGACACTTCTGACCACTGTAAAGATGTAGAAGTTGTAACAGAAATATTGGCTGATGCGAAGAACACGGATGAATGGAAGCGCGTGTGAAAGCACCTGAACAAACAACAGAGCAAGGGCTAAAACAACAGCACACGCTGACAACCGAGGACATTGTTAACAGCAATAAAACTGGGAAAGGTGCTATTCACACCCCTCCTGAAGGCCAGCACTCAGATAAGGCCCAGCACGGATGACTTGCTGCTGGAAGACCCACGCTCTGAAAGCAGGAGCATGGCCAGAGGGTCACACCAGCCCCTACACACCTTCCTTCTTCCCCTTGTTCCAACAGAGAGGGAGGCCGCAGCTGAAAAGGCACCCAAAATAGGAAAAGGAAAATAAGGGAGAAAAAAAAAACCTGTGTAAGATTCATGGAACACCATGTAAGCAAAACTCACAGGTAAAAAGATGGCAGCCTAGAAACTGTGGGCTGGGAAATGGGATAGTGGACCTGACCAAAACCCCCTGAGAGGAACCCAGGAAAGTGAGGATAGGATAGCTGAAGGTCCTTGTCCTCTCTGACTTTGGGCAGACCACCTGCGTACATGCATCTTGGTGCTTGCAAGTATTTGGCTGTGACAGTGTGAGTGAGTAAAATCTGAGAGAATGAATTTGAATGGGTAAAATGAGTTTACCGAGGATTTTGCAAATAAATACTACTTTCCTCCTCCAGTAGGATCTTGCACAGAGCTTTGTTGCCTTAACTTTCTGCCAACATCGCTTTGCTTAGCACATTGCGTTCACTAGCACCAAAAGGCACACAAGGTGGGAACAGCAAATCTCAAGAGTTTTTTTGGCGCAGTTCTTTCATAATCTCAGTGGAGTTAATGGAGAGGTACTAAATGCGGTTTTAACAGCCGCCCTTTGATCTGTGTACTGCTGAAGGGCCAAATGCAATGTTACAATTGACAGGGGCTAGAAACAGAACGAGTTCTTCAAATGTTCATCTCCCAGGGGCCTAATACTTAAACTGATTTTGTAAATCTGTCATTAATAATTAATCTTGTGTTTTGACCTAAAAAAATAGGTCAGTTATTTGCACTGGCTGAGAAAGTGGCCCCAAATCATTACATTCTCACTGTACCATGAGAAGACCAAAACCCCTCGGAAGAAGAAGGGGTCTGCACTTGCACGACCTCTTTAGGGAGAGACGTGTATTTTGGGTGTCAGTAAAAACACAGCATTTGGCCTTTCATTAAAGAACTTGGTCTTGCCGAAGTCCCGTGTCACAGGAAGAACTGTACTCACAAGAGGAAACAGTGCGTTAACCCAGCGTATTACACGGCTTCACACTGCCACCTTTACAGCTGAGCCCTTCCCGGGGCAACCCGTGATCCCAGCACGGGTTTCTCACCCAGGCATGGGGACCTGAGTGAGAAGACAGCGAACATTTCTCTTTTGATGGAGAGTGGATGGCGCAGAGTGCTGTGGGATACCAGACCGTGAGGTTTTGCGATAGCAGCCTACGGCTATGCCACGTCACGCCAACGTCACTGCTCCCAGCACTCCCCTCTGGGGCTTTCCCACCTATTTTTAGTCAGTTTTGGGGCTGTCAAAGAGTGGAACGGTCTCCTCTGCCCACTTTATACACCCCTATGGCTCTGACCAGAAGCGTAGGACATCTTGAAAACAGAAGTCAGAGCTGATGTCAGTGTTGACAGAGAGGAAGTGCTTTACCATGTTTGTGATTAACCACAATAAAAGCACAGCAGACTCGTGCTTTTTAGAGAAGAAACAACAACAACTACCTCGACTTGGGTGACCAGCCCATCTTATTAGAAACATCCCTTTTGGTACTGCTTACTCAGAACACCACACAGTCCTACAGGCAGCAGGGCCAGTTAAAGGCAGCTGGAGCAATAAAGCTTTGAGCTCTTTCTGAAGACCGGGGCGGGTTCCTAACAGCCGTGCCCATGCAGGGTTCCTGCGAGGCTCCCACTTCCCTCCTGAGCCAGAGAACCAGCTCCGAACTGGTGCCTCAGCCGCCTTCTGCTGATTTGCAGCAAGCGTTCCCCGTTCCCCGTTCCCCGTTCCCCGCCCCGAAGCGGGAGCCCGGCGGGCCGGGGGCTCCCTGAAGCACCTGCCCGGCTTCACTCCCCGCACCGCGCCGGTTGAGGCCCGCTGCACCGCTCCTGCTCCCGCCACACCAACCCCG
>VXBL01002618.1:351452-406581 GCA_013400195.1 Aramus guarauna
CAGCAGCGAGAGCCATCGCACCAGCAGCGAGAGCCATCGCACCAGCAGCGAGAGCCATCGCACCAGCAGCGAGAGCCATCGCACCAGCTCGGCCAGGGGCAGCGGACCACAGCTCCAGAGCAGGCTAAACCCATCCAGCCCCTGGTGTCTCATCCTCTCCCTCCAACAGCCATCAGGACTTTCCCTGACTCATTTCAGATGTTGAGCTAAAAAACCCCAAACAAGCCCACAACCAAAACCCCAGAAAAACCCCCAGCTAGTTTCCCTCCTCCTCCCAATGCAAAGCCCTAACCACCTCAGCATTCCCAAGTCAAAGGCTTTGCTGAGCACCAACGCTGCTGCAAGGAGGATGGGACCATGCGGCCAGGACCGGGGCAATCAGTCACCCCTTACATAGGCTTCATCTGCCAGCTTGGACCTCCACCTTAACCACACCACCTCGGCACAGATCTTCATGACCAAGTCCTTCTCCACAAACAGCAAAATGACTTTTTTTTTTTTTTTTTAAAAAAAACCAAAACAAAACCAAAACAACCAAACACTGACTGGGAGTCTTCTTTCATGGCAAAGTACACATTGCTTTAATTCTATATTCCCTGGAACTAACACAAGCCAGCGCAGTAGAATATTAGTAGAATATTAGAATATTAGTTTTTGGGAGTGGCACGGCAGACAGACAAAGGGTGTAAATCTAAAGGAAAACCCCCAGTTTGTTGGATTCAGCAACCAGATAAAGGTATCAACAATAAGGCAGAACACTCTGTTAGCATATGTCTTTCCTTTCTTGAAGTACACAAAAGAAAAAAATAAAAATCAATTTCCAGGTTATTCATTATTTTCTTTAGGGAAGAGAGCAGAGCTCTCCAGTTTTTTTTCTTCAACATAAAAAGATTTTATTCAATAAATTTGGACATTTCTGGGTAGTGGCTTAGGTTACACATCCACAAAGATGGCCAGTCAGTATCATAAGCAAAAACCTTGCCTGTGGAGTGTTCACATTTGCAATATTATAAGTAACTTATAAAAAATTGTGGCTGACAGTAGACTAAGTATTTGATGAATTTTTTTTTTTATTTTCTTACGAAATGTTTTAGTATTTGATTATGTAAGAGGACAATACTGCTACCAGATGTTCTTCATTTTATGCATAATCTGTGCTGACAGCACCTTGCGAGACCAGTGCTGTCTGCACTATGTGGTTCAGAGAGATTCCCCTCACCTTCCTACATCAGTAGCTGGTACAGGCTAATTAGCAAATGACCTGAAACATCATTTTTGTCATCAATGATACAAAAATGCATATAATCAAATCAACCCCCATTCAAGAGGTTTCAATTCCAACCCAAACTATTCAACTACTTCTGTCACGAACCTCCACTGTGAAAATTAAGAAACCTAAAACGTCAGCTACTGCTCTTAGAAGCGTCCCAGCACAGCGCGTGTCCACCTCTTTGATGACTCTTCCAGCCATCAACTTGTGCTCGTGTCAGGCACGGGACACCGGGTGACACAGACCCCTGGCCAGACCCCACATGGATGATATTCCAGCGGTCCTGTCAGGTCTGGATGGGAACAATTTAAGCCTCTGGATCCAGATATTTTTCTTCTGGCTCAATTTGTCCATGGTGCAAGTTATTCTATTTCTACGTACCTCAGTTTCCTTATTTTAAAACTACATTTTCCACTTTGGAAACTAAAAAGTGATGGAAAACTATATGGAAGTTAAGGTAGTGTTTTCCAGCTGGATGCAAAAGTCCTTCCTTCTTATCAGAGTCCACCTAAAATATCTCTCATAAACAAACTGAAAAAACTTTGCCAAGCTACCAAAGGGTTCAAAAATTCACAAGACAAGCATGAATATGATAGCATACTTTCTAATACTCAGTAGCCCACTTTGTCATACTGAATGAAAACATTCATGAAAAATTAACATTTTAATATATGGAGCTCTCCTGCTCCTGATTCTCTGCTGAAGAGCAGAACTGCCACGTTTTCATAACGCAGCGAAGTACGGCTTTATTGTTCAGACAGCGCTCTTCATAATTAGACCCTTAACACAGCATTGCTCTCCATGCTGAAGAGATGAAGAAAATAGCACCGGGATGTCATGACTCACTACAGATCACTGCAGTAATTAAACTGGGAACAAAGTCCAGCACTACTGCTTTCACTTCACCAGGCAGGTTTTAGATTTTTTTTTTTTTTTTTTTAATAATACGGCTTTAATAACAAAATGCTGCTCTTCTCTTTTCCCAACTCAGCGTTAAGAAAACCCAACGACTCTCATACCTACCTTGAAGAAAAAAAAAAATAATCAAGTAAGTTGGGTGATAGTAAACACACCTTAAAAATTATAACAAACAATGTTCTTTAGGTGTTTGGTCAAATATCATACAAGAATGAAACACATTCACAAGTGCGACTGATTACCTTTTCCTTCATGCAGAATTTAAGATGGTCAATCATGACTGATGAAACACAGCATCCAGACACCCAGTGCTTGCGTAGGTCAAGACGTTCTCCTCTATCACCCCTTGAAGCAGCTCCAGTTCTGGAAGTGTTTCAGAAGAGTCTTGGTTCTCTTGGCCATTTTTATTTAGATCTTCGAGACTAATAATACCATCTAAAAAATAAACAAATAGCAAACTGCAGCCAAAACCACCCGAAATGATCTAATTATCTTATACAGTCCGTAATTTATATTGGCTCAGAATAGAGTATTTCTAGAACAAGCTTTCATTTCATCAAAATACTCTTGATTTTGCCTCCTAAACAGGCTACAAAATAAATTATGTTTTTCAGGTTTGTTTCTCACAAGGAAAGAGTGAGAGTGTGTGTGCATAAGTATTTCTTCCTACTCTTATGCTTCCCCTTAGCTCTCCTAGAGCATCCTTTCCTCTTTTTTTAAAAAGGAGAAACTCCTCTCCTATTTCAGATATCAAATTCTATCAGCTTCCAGGGAGCTGCTATTGTGTATTTTTAATCTCATATTATGGAATTTATGAAATTATACTAAATCAATATGCAAATCATGGGAAAGGACAACAACCAACCTTATCCCATAACCTTCACACTGCAGGAATTAATGCATGCAGCAGTCCAGAGCTTCCCACGGACCCTGGCATCTCCTGCTGCTCTAGTGTGTGACCTATTATTTTGCTGGAAATTTTGAGTGATCATTAAGTTTAATTAAATTGAAGATGCTCAACCTTTCAGAGAAATAAAGTCTAAAGAAAGACTTATTCACGCTAAATGTCCTTCTGATCTGGAATGGGTAAACTTGAGCTAGGTATTGGATTAATTCCATATAGGAAACTTTAAAAGGCAAGGAATTTCAGCACTTGGATCAGGAAACGTGAAGTGATGATTCACAGCAACCACAGCTCTGCCATACTATGTACACAATCAACGGAGGCACAAATTCATTTATCACATCCCAGTGCTTTTGTACAAAGAGGAGTGTTATCACTCACTTATGCTGAAAACCTTTGACACTCTTCAGCATTAACTATTTTCTCTTCAGAAGAGAAGTATTTCATACAGTTTTTGTATCACAGAATACACCTACCAGTCAAGGCGTTTCCATTCTGCAATCCGTTTGTTTTCTGTTTTTCCTAAAATAGATAATGATAGTCCAGAGAAAAGAAGAGAGTATGTGACGAGATTTTGTTATTTTGGGAAAGAACAAGGTTCATGCTCTATTTTATAATTACTACTTCATTGTATTTACAGGATTTTTCTCATTTCCACTACCAGACACTACATCGTTCCTCAAATAAAAACAAACCTTCACAAAGCAACAGCCACAGTGAGGGAAAAATAATTTGTAAGATAACACTTTCTAACTAGACAAGGAGAATTAATTTGCCATCAGGCACACAGAATGACTTCTCTGCTACAACTCTTTGTAGAAGTAGCCATGAAGAAGCTACAGGTAGCGGAGGATGAAATTTGCTCAGATGACAGGAGAAAACCATAAGAAGGAAAACAACTGGATGATGGTAGGTTGTACTTAATGAACAGAGGCCAGGTCAGGACACAAGTATCAAGGAAAAGGTTTGGTTTCCTTTTTTCCCCTCCTTCAACTACTTTGTATACATTTCTGAAGTTGATCTTTCAAAAGCAGAATCCTACCATGGCCTCATAAAACGTCCATCTCCTCATTGTGCATATTAAAAACCAGATCAAATTTAGTAGCAAAGAACATCATCTTGCTTATGAACTGAAGAATTCCTCTTTACACCTGGAATATTGGAAAGCCTTCTGAAATCCCCTAAAATTCGTACCTCCACAGAGGTCTTCCACAGTAAATAGATCATCTTTGAAACTTTCCAGTCAAGAGGAACTATATAATCATCTGGCAACAAGGATTCTGCAGAAGAAAATATTTTTTGCAGTTGAGTGTTCAGATCTCTCCATAGCCAAAAGATATCACTGAATTACAATTTTTGCACACATTATATATATAGACTTTAAAAAAAATCAACAGATATTTAAATGAGCCAGCAGCAAAGTCAGAATTTAGGTTTTCTAAAATCTAAGGCCAGTGCATGGGAGGGGGAGGAGGGGGAAGGAGATTTGGATTTGGTTTCTTTTTCTTTCTTTTTGGCTAAAGCTTTCCTACTATGCTTTTCTTTCCCCCACATACTCTCCCCCGAAATCGGACAAAAACAAGAAAACCAGAAAGCTTTCAGTTTCTAAATAAACAAAATGCAACTTAAATATCAACCTTTAAATTTTAAAATATCTAATTATAGGAATTTGTGCAGTATCACTAAAGAAATTACTTTCTAAAATGTTTTAACTTTAACCCTGTTTAAGAAGCTGAAAAGAGATTCTTTGTAGGAAAACAGTCTAAAATATGTTCCATGCTTGCATGAGAATCATACAAGCAAGTCAGTCAACTAAATCTTTTATTTATGAAGTCATTTATTTACAAAAAATTTCTCATCAAAAATAATTTCAATAAAAATTGACTGCAATTGCCAGAGTTGTAAAATACTACAGCTCAAATGTGCACATGAATAAATAGTAGCCTATCGATATATAATTGGTCACCAAAAAGCACAAGAATAATTAAAATGGTAGGAAAATTATAGTCAAATGAGAACATGGCCAGCCTTCTGCAGACAGCAGACACAATTTTGATGGATAAACCCCCCAACAAACAGCAATCACAAGCTTGCAGGGCTTCAGAGAGGTATCAGGGTGGGTTTGTATTTCTTAAAGGTTATTTCCAAAGGAAACTCATCTAAACACCAGAGAATTGCACCTGTTACTGACCCAGAGAAGAATGACATTTGGTTCACTAACCTATCGAGTGTTTCTGAACGCCTGCTTTTTTCTTTTTTTCCTGGAAGATCCCTGTTTTCAAGTCACAGCCAACTCCCTCTACGATGATGAAATTTAAGATCACAGATATGAAGACTCACCAAGGTAGGAGGAGAAAAATATTTTACATGTAGTAGTTGAGGACATCAGCCCTATTCCCTGCTCTGTTTCAGCTCTATATGGCAAGTTCTTTGGTGCGCGGTGCCAGATTTAGACAAAGCAGCACTGCAGGTCCTTTGGGGACCAAGCCCAGCAATGCTGGGCTTTGCGTCACTGTTCTGGCAGGTAGCGTTGCCAACGACTTTTACAATAAAACCAAAGAATCCTGAGGTCATTTTGGGCAGATAAACAGTCATAAGCTGCTCCTCGGTTATCTTAAAATGTTCATAGGAAAATACATGCTTAACTTTAAATTCTACTGAAACAAACAGGCGTAAAGGTCTATGTACTGAAAAACGGGTCTGGGGTTTTTAATCCTATTTGTTGGCCAGATTAAAGTTACTGTTTCTCCACTGACTAAATTTGGACCAAAGAAGTTGCAGACCTTTATGCACAAGGAACACGGCGCTTTCAGCAGGTGTGTACACAGCACCGCGTCCTAGGGTGACGTCCAAACAAACGTCTGTTGTTGTTGCTGGCTACAGCTCCGTCGGGTTACATTAGCCCACAGTAAATATGGAAATCACGGTTGCCACACACAACTCCTTCGAGGACTGATCATCATACTTCTAACTGCTAATTTAAAATGACTAAACTGAAGGTACAAAAATATGACAATTGGAGCTCTGGAAGGCAATTATACAACACTGTCACACTTCTTAATCATGAAAGGTATTCACTATCAGAAAATGCATCTTCTAAGTTTTATATTCAATTTCCAATTAAATTAGATTTTGGGAAAGATTTTAAACAGTTACTAAGCCACATAAGAGTGTATGAAAATTTTACTAAATTAAGAAAAAAGGAATGTGAGTATATTAACCAGGTAGAATATAAAACCAAACATGCAACCTTTATATAAGAGCACACATTTTGTATCATGGTTTCATTTAGTTTTGTAACCAACACAGTAACGTCTTCCTCAGTGAGATGTATTAAAACTTTAAATCCAAAGAGTGAAGCTCTTGTTGAAGCTAGTAAGTCTTTGTTACTAAAAAGCCTGCAAATATGAGGCCAAACCAAACAGCACCTTTGACAGAGCCTGAAGAAGATTTTAGGTAAAAAAAAATAATAATCACCTAAGCAGCAGTGATTCCTTTCAATAGGATTAATGTTTGACTAATTGGTACCTGCAATAAAATTGAGTACTTAATCATAGAGTTTTTGGTGGGTTTTTTGTTTATTTGTGGTTGGGGGGGGTTGGGTTGTGTATGGATTTTGGTGTTGTGGTTTGGGGTTTTTTTTTCCAGTGTAGGAGTAGTAAGAAGAGTATTACCTAGTGGAAGACCTGGAGAACCAAAGAGCTGCACAAGTTGAAAAGCAAATCCTAATGATAAGGGAAGTCCCAGAAAACTATGGTTCATATTCACATCTTGATTATCTTCAAGTTGTGAGGCCTCTGCTGGCTCAGGGTCATCTGCTTCATGCACATTTTCACCGCAGGTTGCCAATATACTAGAATCTTCTGGATATTCAGAAAAAACTTTAACGGAAGACAAAATATCTGGTTGGCCACTTGCAACCTCTGAAGACATTTGTTCACTCTCATCCTCTCTTTTATCAACTACCTGTTGTTGCTTAAGAGTTCTAGCTTGCTCCTCCTTTGTCCCGGAAACTACACAATCGCTGCAGGAGTGTTTTGGCACAGGAGAAGATTGTCCTGAATGAATGTAAGAAATACCATGTAACAGAGCATCTGCATCTGGAGCGCATAAGGAATACGTTGCCTCAGTGCCACTGTAAGGTGCAGAATATTCCTGCAATGCACGGTCCTGTTCATGCTCCTCTCCACAGTCCTTGTTTAGAAAGCTGTTTTGTCCCACTTCCAAAACACTTTTTTGAGGAACATCACCTTTTATCGTGACTTTCTTCCCCCCCTCTGTACTACCAGCAATCTGTCTTGGTAGATTAAATTTTGGTGCTAAGTTGACAATTCTTCTGTATCTTCTCTTCAATGTAATTGGTGCAGCAGCAGCATTTCTTGGAACATTTACTTCACTCAAACACTTTATGGAGGTGGCCCTGGCTTCCACAAGGGAATGAAGGTGCACTTCACCTGCTGGAGATGCCGACAGACCAGTGCTTATTACATTGCCAGCCTCCTCAGTTACTGTTACCTGATGGTTTTCCTTGAGCAACCCTTCATCTGACTGATAGCAGTTTAGCTCTGTTGAACTGTTTGTATGAGTCTGTTTAGGTTTCCTCATTTTGGGGGGTCTTTGTTCACCTACAAATTTATCCTCAGACCAAGACGAGAGAGAAACTTGTGTATCAAAGCCCAGCTGTAATTCCTCAGCAGGTAAATTAATTGAAAAAAAAGCCCAGGAATTAGAGCAATTCTCTTCTGGTTTTAATGCACCTTTGTCCTCTGTGTTATCAGGCATGTTTGAATTGTAACACCAAGAGATTTCTTTTTCCTCACCATTTAAACTTAACTGCTTAGCATCCACATCAGGTTCATGTGTAATTTGGTATGATCTGAGTTTGTTTTCTGTGCTTAACAGTGGCGTGTTATAATCTTTGGAGATGCCTTCTGTTTCCTGGATGGAATTTTTATCATTGCTTGATTTTAGTAAACTGCTTCTGCAAAGATTTTCTTCGTGTCTTGGATGTGTTTCCTCAACATGAAATGCATTTTTGGTTAGGTTTTCAGTAGAAAAAGGCTTTACATCTATTAGAAATGAACTGTCACTTTCTACAGGCAGTTCCTTTTTCAATGCACTGTTTGACATTGTTGAGACCTCAGACACAGCAACTGGAAACCCTTCTCTTGAAACCACTGCAGCTTCTTTTAGGTTTTCATCATCACCGTTAGCCTGCTCTTCACCAATTGTTACCGGATCCTCTGGACCTTCACTGAATGTACACAATGATTTGCTGTTTTCCTCTTCCGAATCATCCGCTTCACTTTCTGATGTGTCCTGGTCATCTGGAATTAGGTGATGAGCTGCTCCACCTAACATTTTCTTTGTAATTCCTTTATGATTGCCTTTCATCTTTTTGTTTCTTTTTCGCTTTTTCCTCTGCTTTGCTTTTGTCAACAGGGGCCCAGAGTTGTTGTTTAAAATTTTCTCCCTATGTGAAAATAATAAAAAAGTAAAAAAAAATTATTTCAGTAATAATGTATTTGTGGTGTTCAATTTGAATAGGTAGTTTATGTTAATATGATGATCAAACACAGACCATCTGGCTTTTTAAATAGATAAAATATCAAATAAATTCTATTGATTAAACGACTGTAGACCTTACAATTCAGAACAATCTTGAACGTTTTAATCCAATTCTCATAAACATAGTTGCCATCTCATTAACTTAGCTTTACAAAAAGTGTCACAAATCATGGCAAGACCAAACATCTTTCTGGACTTCTTTCTAAATGATCTTTGAATAGATACTAAAGAGCTACTGCTATTCTGAAATTTCATTAAGTGTCATCCTGAGCAGAAAGGTACTAAGTGGAGCACGTAGTAAGAAAATTTCACCCATTAAGATTAAATGGACTCTAGTTAGGTAAGCTGAACTCAAATTCAAAACATACTAATCAAAAATCTGAATAACATAAAGGTACAGCGACTACAGCAACTCTGACATTTACAGCTTAATATATTATGTATAGATGCATACATATTTGGAAAAAAATATTTCAAATCTTATTAGCAACAAAATAATACACTACAAAAAAATAACACAGTTGTAGGCAGTTATTTACAATTAATTTTTCAGAATGTCTGATTTTTTTTCTGGCCTGCTTTTCTCATCAAATTTAACAGATAACAGCCCTAACAGCGACTTCTCTGAAATCCTGGTGTCATGATCCTCGTCAGCCAACTAACCCTGAAATGGACACACGTAAGAAAAATCTAGTCCAGAAATCTAACTGCTCCCTATGCAGCTCTTCAGAGAGAGGTGAGATTTTTCAAAGCTAAGTTTGACTTATAAATCCTTGTATCGAAGATCTGCTCCTTTGCTCGAAGTCTTTGCTTTTCTGTTGTTCAGAACGGTACTTCACAGAACACACTAAAGCAAAGAAGTAGCTAGAAGAGTTATAGGGTAAAATTAGTTATTTTCTGGGCATTCCTATGTAACATAAGCTGGTTTACATGCTGTATTCTGAAATTCTGAAGAAAGAAATAGAAAAAAAAAAAGGGGGGGGAGGGGAGACTCTGCATGCAGAAAGCCAGATTCACTAGTAGGCAACCTGGAACCTAAGAGTCACCTATGGAAACCTATCCTTACCCTTTATTCATTCTTAAATTTATTCATTGTTAGTCTCATATACATTCTTTCTAATTTGAAAGCACCCCCTCCTAATTCTCTGAGTGCGAAGCACATCAGCAGCCTTCTTGGCCTCAGTATAGCCACAAAGTCACTTGACCGAAACAGGATTCAAAAGTCTCAGTGCCTTGATATTGCTGCAACAAGCACTATCAATCTCCAAGAAGATCTTGCTGGAAAGCACACAAATTTTATTGCCCCATAATAGCATCCACGCCCCCTATGACATCCTACTAAGAAATGGATATGGGTTCAAATGTTGGCATTTAAGTCCACGAGGTGCTTTCCTCTGAGTAATAAAAACTGACTTCCCCTTTTCCAAATCAGTGTATTTTCAATACGGTGCCCTACGGCTTAAGTGCAGATGTCTACACTGCAGATTCTTGAAGTTAGCCAAGACAAATTGCACCCCAAATTCTGCTCAGAATACGTTCCCTAGTCAGCAACATCTCCTTTCTCCCCCAAAAAAGAGACAGGGGATGCCAAAGTTTTAGGATTGAATAGATGTTCTTTGTCTATTGAATTAAATGATTAAGAGTGAAGCATCTGCAATGGTAGTTGGAGAGATTACTTTCTTAAATATAACCCAGATTTGAAGAAATCATACACCAATCACAGATTATGGCTTAAATCCTGACATTAACTTTCTTCTTTGGTGATGAAAAGTCAGGACTTTAAAGTGGTTTTAGAAGAGGCAATTCTCTGAAATTTTCAGAAGCAGAAAACCCTTTACCAGTAAAACAGAAAATAATGTCCCATTTTTCATTGTTTTTAATGGAGGGGGGGATAAAACATCAGACCTGTGCACCATTTTCAAGAAAAATTTGTACCTAAAGGCCCTTGTGCTGCCATAAATCTGCAGGAATGACAACCAAACTGCCGATGTCAGCACTGGCACAGGAAAGGAACGGGCTTCTCCAGCTTTGGTATGTTGTACCTATACTCTTGCTTACCACTCACTTCTCCCAGGTGTGAATTTGCACTACTGCTGGTGGAAGTGAACTTCTCTAATACTGATTCAAGGATGTTTCTGGTGCCTAACTCCTGACACATCTGACAATGCTTTCAGGACAATGCTGTCAGAAACTTTCTTAGGCTAGGATGGCACACCAAAAGGTATTGAAGAACTTTGCAGAAATAAAGGGGAAAAAAAAAAGTCTCACTGGTCAGCACATTTATTTCCTCTCACCATTAATTCTGAATCAGGAAAGAAACCCACACTGGACCTGAGTCACTGCAGAATGCAAGAACAGCAGAAATACATCCACCAAATAATGGGAGAAGAACCCAGATGATCCAGAGAAACTAACAGCTATTATTGCATTGAAATTGTTGCATGTCAAAATAATAACAAATGCGAACGTTGGTCCAGGTTGATGATTTTGCATTTTCAATAGTGACATTCAACAGTTCGTAATAAATTCAACAACTACATCATTTCTACGCTTTGGAAACATGGAAGTTTTATAGCAGTTCAGCAAAATTACTTTTCTAAAGGTTTGGATTTCCTAAAGAAAGGACTAAAGTAAAAAAGGCAAGTGATGAACTACTAAATGTAGAATAATAAAATTTATTATTCTTCACTCTTCCAGGCAACTTCTGTTTTCCAACTGATTCTAAGAAAATAATGACCCCAAATGCACAGTAATGCACCATGATGGCATAGCCGAAAATTTCCTGCTTGGAGTATATGCAGCATCCTGTTAAGGTTTTGCGCTTAATGAAGCAAATTGTCTACTATTTTTCTTTAGTTTTATCTCAGTTCCTCCTCTTTTTGTCCACCTATGTGCCTATGGAGGAATTTTCCTTATTGTAAAACCATATGGCAGACAAACACTGAGAAAATTTTAAGAACCAGCATGGAGACAGACTTCTCTGCTTTACAGGGGAATTTGCTAGTGAGCTGTTTTACCCACATGCAACACATGCAAAAGGGAAAATAAAAAAAGGTGCTGTTTCAGTTGATATTTAAATTTTACTATATATTATGCATTTTAAAAAAAATGGTTAGTAATAAACAGACCTCAAAAAATGTAATAGTATTTTTGTTGAAATAGGAATTCCCTTTCTGCCACCACCACTTTGAAACTTCTCAGCCTACGTTTAGACCCTATTAAAAGCTTTTTGCCATAACTCCGTTACATGTGACTTCAAGGTTGTAACCTTCATTGAGTCACTGCTCAGATGACACTCTTTACTGGAGAAACAAATACACTCCCATGATTGCCGGGGCAGAACATGCAAAGTAAATAATCTAAAGTTAGTCGCATTTTGTTGGAAAACAGCAAAATCAGAAAAGAGTTAGTTATTTGCAGTTGTACAAACTTCAGCTCTAGCATACATCTAAGCTGGTATCTGCTTGGTATCAAAAAATGCCTGCAGTCACTGCTGTAATGAAATGTAGAGGTACTGATAAATTTAAAAAGCAATTCTATATGACATTTAGCAATGAGGTACCTGCTCTTTCAGAAATGTATTAATCTCCAAAGTCTCTGGAGTGGATTTTCAACATCAAAATTATAGTAGAGTAGCTTACATAAAATGGCATTTACTGGGATACACTTCACCTTCTTCACCCGATAAGGCCAAGTGCATCGCTTAATTCCTTGTGACCTACCTTTACTCCAGCAACAAACACAAATTGAAGTTATAATTTTGGATTACATATCCTGCCTTTAATACTGAAATGAGTGCTACAGATCCAGTTCCTCAAAACCAAACAGAATACTGGTATTGGGTGATCAAGCAACTGGAAAAAACCACACGCGAAATAACTTGCTGGCATTATTGGGTGTCCTGAAAGGTGAAATTCCATTAGACAGCTGAGCATCCAACTTAGCACTTCATTGTTGCTGAAGAAACAGTCTTAGTCATCCTTTCCTCCTTTGTTCCAGATACTGCCCTTGCACTTTCACCACCTGTCTTCTGCTTAGTCATAGAACATGTTGATCAACATTAAGGACATCAATTCTGAATATACTGATGGATATATACATACACACACACTGAATGCACTTGTGCCCAGTATCAAACATGATACTGAACAAGTCAAACAACTGAAAAGCTGCTTTCAACCTCATTTAGGTGCCACAAATATCTCACCTGACACAATACAAAATTCTAACAAGAAAAAAAAATAAAAATATTTGCAATAGAGGTACTGATGGATGCTAACAGAGAAGAGACCATTTTTTGTTTGACTGGATTTCTCTGCAGCATTAAGTATGGCTCAGTGTTCAAAAGCAGGTTAAGAAGGAGAAAAAAAAGGACAAAGTGAAATGCTACAAGTGATCTGAATCCATCTTAAGGGATTACTTACAATACAGAGAAAAACTGCAGCTTTGTCATTCTCACCCATGAAGGCTCATAGAATCAATTTTCATTTAAATTCTGTCAACATTTAGTCTTTTGAAGAGAACATGATGGACACAGATGCCAGTGTTATGCACTGGAAGTGCAGTATGAATCATCTTGTCAAGTTTGATGACATCAGTTCTATTACTTGGATGATACCAGCTCAAGCATGAAGACAGCCTGATTGAAATTAATCCAGGCTAGACAAGAAATACGCTGCTTTGAGAAGCAGTTTGGCGAAATAGGACCTATAGTAAAATTTGCACTAGTTAAGAAAGTGCGGTGTAACCTGCTGTGCAGCACTGCTCCCTAATTTTCTATGGATATCAAGACATTCCTATGTGAGATTTTAAAAAACACTTTCAAAAATCTGTAACAGGATAGAAAAATCCCACCTTCCCAGACAACAATCGGTCTCAGTATTTCATTATCTTCTGGACAAACTATAGCACTACTGCATACGTGGATATAAAGCAATCAGTTCCTGCTAAATCCCAGGCACTCAGCAACACCGGAGCACGCTTTACACACCGCATCTTACAAAGCTGGTGGTCCGGGTTGAAAACCATGAAGCACAGTGGTGAAGATCAGGACTGACCAAACAAACTGCATCATCCACAGCAAACGCAAAGCCCATTTGCTCAACGGCCAATTCACAGCTTTTGAAAAAAACACCCCAAACTGTACTGATTACCTCAAAAATCTCAACCTTTTTCTTTCCAAATGAGAAACAGTGTTG
Source organism: Aramus guarauna (assembly GCA_013400195.1). Taxonomy (NCBI): domain Eukaryota; kingdom Metazoa; phylum Chordata; class Aves; order Gruiformes; family Aramidae; genus Aramus; species Aramus guarauna. The sequence goes on from VXBL01002618.1 coordinate 365,311, forward strand.
CTGTTACAGATGTATTGCATAAAGTATATATAATCTAACCGGTTCAAATACAAGACAGTATTAAATCTGAGTGGATCCTTGGTTTTAAGAGAAGATATGCGTTCAAAAATTAAATTTCGTGAGCCACGTCACAATCTGTTTTTTGGTTCCTCTCCCTTACAATCTGCTGCTTTCCAGGCACATGCTCATGCGATTTCACTTGAGAAGCTCTACCCAGGAAAAGGCACATTTGCTGAGGCTGTCACGAGGTTATGAAAGAAATCATGTCCTAAAAATGCAGTCCAGAAATAAGACAGACTTTCCAGACCCTAATTCCTAAAAAATATCCTCACTGTGTATTTAGGCCATTATAGAGTATCCTCTTTAAATAAATCAATCACTATTTTAACCAGAAAATAGAGAGAACTACCCATTGTGATCTATCATCACAGGTGGCAGCCACCAAAACAAAATTTAGAGATAAGTACAACAAAAAGGTTTTAAAAAATGCGATTTACAGGGTGAAGTGGTGGCCTTTCTTGCCAAGGCACGTTCCCACACACAGACCAAATGTAAAATGAAGTCTGAGGTAAGACACAAGCAAAATCAAGTTGAGAAAAAAATATGGGTGGGAGTGTAAGGAAGCAACAGCGGCACAACAGGAGCAGAATGGAATATTTAGAAGTATGTAATAAGCTATTTTCTGTTAGGAAGTTTCAATGAAAGACAACAAATTTTAACTGCATTTAAAATAGCTTCAGTCAAGAAAATTGTAGCAAAGACATGTAATTAAATATCCACCAAAGCACTGACCATAATTCTGGGAACACAAGTATGAATTTCAAAACCACAACAAGATGCTGCAAACTTAATGAGGCTAAGAAAGGAAGGAATGAAGAAAAATACATTGTACGTCAGAAAACATTACTTTCTGCCGAAGAAGAAAAAAATTCTAAAGGACAGCCTGGAGGGAGGGAGAGGAAATACGCATACTCAGTTTTTAAACCAGCATCGGTTTGAACTTAGGCATTAAAAAAAAAAAAAAAAAGAAAGAAAAAAAGAAAAGAAAAGAGTAAGGGGTAGCTTTCCACACAAGTTTATAGCTCAGGAAAGAAAAGGGAAGGGGGAGATGGATCCCGAGTTATGAAGACAACTGTAGTAACAACCCACAGGACTGAGACAGATCGGGCAGATGAGAGATGCAGTTCAAGAACAAGAGAAAAGGAGGGGAAAGTTGCAAGAGGAAAACAGTAAAGGAAACAATATCAGTAAATATTAAGTAAGCAGCCTCTAACCTAGATTACAGCAGCAGTGCAATTCAAATACTCATAACTGCAGACAATGTTGCTATGCAAGTATTGCGCTCATTCTCTGCATCTCAAATGCTATCTGAAATACTGAGAGCTCTACAGCATTGAATTATAATGCGCATTCTCTGGAAGGTATTACACCTTTTTCAACAAATCTCAGTACTTTGTCATACTGGCATCCAACTTTTACTTACTTTTTCTTTGTACTACTCTCTGGTATTAACTCATTCCCCTTTTAAACATTTTTCACCAAAAGGACTTGATACACACAAAAGCCGTGATTAATTACCCCTTAAAGATGATGACTTTTTACAAAACAGCCCTGTATTATTCCTAGAGCATTGGGGATGAACAGATGCAGAAAACTGTCTTGCAATTCTGCAATGTATGAAGTGTCAACAGAAGGCTGTCTTTAGACAGACAATAAAAAACTACTTCAAACAAACACTAACATAATGCCAGTATTTTCTAAGTCTGGAAAAACAGTACAACTAGCAAGGGACAAGTGGTCATGGACGCTGCCTGAGGGAAAAAAAAAAGGGAGATCAGCTAAAGGTGTTGTCAGGAACTTGTGAACAACTCTGCCAATACAGTTACGAAGCAAAACAACCAGAATAAATGGTACAGCCAGTTTTGCTGCTAAAGCCAGAAACTCAGTAGCCATCTAAGAATTAGAGAATCATGGACTGCTGTATTAATGCAAGCCTGCATCTGACACCTGAAACCAGGCAACTATTCTGTTAGTGATTTAAGTGTCTTCTCTGATAGAGAAGAGGTAACTCTCGATATTCTGGACACTGCTCTCACTATAGCCATTAGAGTAATTTATCTCAGAAAGGGCCTCTGGAGATCATAAGGTCCAACCTCTGCTCAGAACAATACCAACCAAGATCTCGTCGTTCACTGCCTTGCCCAGACAAGTTCTGAATACTCCAAGGATGGACATTACACAACCTAATATCTAACTGGAATTTCCCACATTGCAACTTCTATGCATTGCTTCTCATGTAAGAGGAGGCTGGCTTCACCTTTATACCCTCCCATTGGGCAGGCGAAGAGAGCATTAGCCATGGCCTTAAGGCTGAACAATCCATTTCTCCCAGTCTCTCCTTGTACATGATGTGCTCCAGGCCTTGGCCACTCTGATCAACTCACTCCAGTTGTCATCTTACATCTTACTCCAGTTGTCACATCTTACTCGTGGCAGCGAGCTCAAAGCTTGACATGCTCAACAAAGGCACCATAAACCAGCCAGGCATAAGACAAACTCGTTTAATCTCTTTACAGCTCAATTTCCTACCGAGCGGTAGAAAGTTAAACCACAGTTAGCTATCTTTACTCAGAATAAAACCTCTCCTCAAGACCTCGGATCAAAAAAGGGCAGCATAACAGACATAATCCAAGTATTCATTAGAAACAAGAACTCAGTCTAGACTGCTGGAACAAAACAGAAACAGAATGAAACACAATGCTTTGGCTGTGCCTTCTGCATACATAGAATTCCATTTCTACTCATATACGTAATGCAGTTTTGCTGCACAGCCATAAGCACAGTCTTCTAACTGCAGTGTTCATAAAGTGAAAACAGTTTTGAAATTTTTATCAGGTATACTTCATTGAATATTTAGCACATACCAAACAAGAGCAAAGAGCTGCAAATGAAGCTCAAACACGTACACTTCTCTTGCTTCAGATAAAAGATCTGATGTCCATACTTCTATTGTCAAGACCCCTGTAAAGCAGCGTATTCGTCTTACAAGCAATACAGGAAAACAATCAGGAAAAACACTACATGGGGGGAAAAGCAATAGAGACAATTCAATCAAGTCAGGTTCACGAGCCTTCAGAAACTTCACGGTTAAGAGCAAGATGTGGGATAAACTGCTCAGTAACTTCTTACAGACTATTATAACCTATAGTATAGGTTACCAAAACCTATGGCTGATGAGAAAAGAAAAAAATTATTAGAAGTATCAAGAATAAAACAACAGCCAAACAGCATTATAGGCCCACAACTAAGTCTGATTTGTAAATGATACGATAAAGCAATGAGAAATAAGTAAATGTTTATTCAGTCAGCTAAAGCAGCACTTCTTCGTCTGTTAGCAATTTAAGCAGAGATTAAACAACATCCACTAAAGAATTCAGGCTTTTTAAAATCAGCAGAATTAGACAACACGCAAGCACACATTCCAAAAGTTTTGCTCATAAAATATTATTCTACTATGTTTCCATAAAATCCTAGAATACTTAGAGTTAGTATCAGGAAAATATTTTAACAGGACAAGCAGGATGATCCACACAATTATAAAGCAGTTATTCTGATACCAGTTTGAGGAACTACAAAAGAAAAGTTGAATTTGATTAACAGAAAGAAAAATACTTAACCTCGCTAAAAAGACTGCAAGTACAACTGGAAAAAAAAAAAATTACTTCATGGATACAATATATTCTGACTTGGCATAGCATGGTATTGTTACAACAGCACTAGGTATGGGTAAGGCAGGCATTAGTCAAGGACTACCCTGAGAAACGACGTAGCAACATCATCAGCTAAGAGGAAACTGCAAAGACCCGTCCCAGACACAATACTTCAATGCTTTTATTGTCCTTGATCTACACTGACAGTGACAGTCTATCTCAAGCTAAAAAAACACCACTTGCTGCTTCTCCATTACTACAGAAATAAATTAGATTAATTTGAGATGATCTGACCTTGACAAATCCTGTTATAACTTGTCAGCTAAATACTTAAAAGACCAGCTATGTTTTTACGTGTTTTTCTATGAACTCAGAATAAGCTGATTTACAGCTAGTTTCAGCCAATTAGCCTATAAAAAGAAAAAAAAAACCAAACCCAAAATTAATTGACCTACAAGTAGATTCTCACCTAGGAAATTATTACTAAGGAGCTTTAATCCCTACTCTTGCTTTTATTTCAAAAGGATGAGAACATAAAACACTGAAATGAGAAAGTGTCACTGTAAAAACACTCAAGTGAAATATTTCCACATCCAATCTATATGAAACATCTGATCACTCTTAAATTGAGTACTTAATTTCCATTTTATGAACTGCATTTCCACACTATGGCTTCTTATTGCTCTTTACTGGGAATTGTAATACACACCTCTGTTCTTTTGTATGGAAAGTCCCTAATTCTCAACACATACCTAGTCACCTCATCTCCGTGATGTACCAGCACAGAGGGAAAACATTTCTTCCAGAAAACTCAATTGCTAGGAGGAAGCAGCAGTTAAAACTACAGGTATCACCCATGAATGTGAAAAGACAGAAGTTTTTTTTTAATCCACTGAAAATGAATCCTACTGGTCAGCTCAAAGAAGAAAATACCAACACAATCTACCTCATGGCAGACTGACACAAAACAATCAAATATAAATGTTATGGGTCCCATCTCAGCTAGGCAAAGCCTGGTTTTCAGTTATCTTATTAGCAGAGAAACAAAGAACTACCATCTCTGCAGCAGGTTTCAAGAGATCCATGATAAAAGACAAAATCTTGGCTTTCTTCTTAAAGACACAAACTTAAAAAAATATGCTGCATGGCAAAATAGATTAAAATGAAAGTAAAGAGGATCTGACTGCAAGAAAGGAAGACAGAATTCTTTACAGGAGATCATTTAGCATCATGTTAATAAAAAGAGAAGTATTACATTAGGTTGTCATGGTTTAACAAAGTCAGCAACTCAGCACCACGCAGCCACTCACTCACTCCCCCCCATGGGGTGGGGAGAGTCAAAGTGAGAAAACCTGTGGGTTGAGATAAAAGCAGTTTAACAGGTAAAGCAAAAGCCACGCACACAAGCAAAGCGAAACAAGGAATTCATTCCCCACTTCCCATGGGCAGGCAGGTGTTCAGCCATCTCCAGGAAAGCCTGGCTCCATCCTACATAACGGTTACTTGGGAAGACAAATGCCATCACTCTGAACATGTCCCTTTTCCTTCTTCTTCTCCCTAGCCCCTTATAAGCTGAGCATGACGCCATCTGGTATGGAACATCCCTTTGGTCAGTTGGGGTCAGCTGTCCTGTCTGTGTCCCCTCCCAGCTTCCTGTGCACCCCCAGCCTACTCACTGGTGGGGTGACGTGAGAAGCAGAAAAGGCCTTGGCTCTGTGTAAGCACCGCTCAGGAGTAACGAAAACATCCCTGTGTTATCAGCACTGTTTTCAGCACAAATCCAAAACACAGCCCCAAACCAGCTACTATGAAGAAAATTAACCCTACTTCAGGCAAAACCAGCACACAGGTCTTCTAGGGTTTGGTTTCATGGGTTCTAGGGTGGGTTGTTTTTTGTTGTTTGGGGTTTTTTTTTTTTTTTTTGTTAGTTTCTAGGGTTTTTTTTCCTTCTCCAAACAAAAGTAAGAAAACTGTCAAAGACAAGGCTGATGAAAACTTTTGATAATTCAGGAAGTAAACTAATCAAACAAGAAACAGTTTAAATGAAGCAGTAAAACTAGAACTTTTTTCTTTTTCTACAGAAACATGTAATCCTATATAGCTGATGCTCACTGGTCAGCTATAAGAACCAAATTATGTATGTTCTGCAAATTAATTCTCATTTAAATTTCATGCTTAGAAGAGTAGCATGTTAAAACCACAGATGAGTATCTTAACTATTCTGTTTAAATTTACTTACCAAACATCCCGCTAGTTTGAAGCATGGAGCAGATAATGTTATGAATGCAAATTTGAAGTAAGATTCTATGTATTAGTTACATTAAAAAAAAATCTGACACTATTATTTCATTAAATATGATGACCTAGCAAGTTACTGGAAACCTAAACTAACAAGGAACATCATGCTAGGTACATTATTATCATCAACAGGTATATTGCATAAAAACTATGCCAGACAGTAAGAATGTTGAGATCCTCAGTCTAACTGAACAGCGAGTTCCTTTATTTCAGGGACATACTTTTTGACAAAATAAGTGATTTTCCTCATTTGTGAGGGAGCAGGAGAAATTAAATACCTGCAACATCTATTTCACATTATCTTTTTATTATTCTTACATGTAAATATTGCAGTGTTAAAGCAACTTCTGTCCAAGATAAACATATGACCATGACTGCCACATTCTCATGAAATATGAATATACCATGAAACAAAAATGTGTTACACAGACAGCAATCCCATTGTGTTTTCACCTACCATGTCATTGTACTTACCTTGGAAAACAGCTTTATAGATTAAGCAGTTTGCAAGAAATGATTGATGCAGTGCCAAGCTGCAAAGCATTCCTTTCTTGTTATGTGTCCTTTGCAAACTGCAAGCCTACTAGCGATCTGCATGCTTTGCCTATCAAATATACTCACCATCCACCAATAATTTTTTAGAAAGATAACACCTAAAAATACTGCACCATTTTAAAACAATACGAATTCACGTCTATTTAAATACAAATTTCAGTTAAAGTGAGCTTAAATATCAATTACATATTGCTAATAAATCAGTTTCCTTGAAAACCTGAAGACAGAAGGTACCAAAAAATACCATAACATCAATTTTCAATAATCAGCTCTTTTCTGTCATACCTTAGCACTCTGTGTGAATATTACATAAAGCCTCAGTAAAATTTATCACTTCATTAAAGCTTAAAGGAATAAAGAGTAAATAAAATGAGTCTTTCTAAAACCTCTTTATCTTCTTCCCACTTGAAATGTGCTTTCATGTTTAAATACAGAAACTTTTGGATAATTAAAGTATTACTGACCATTTACAATTATTTCCATGATTCCTTTGAGACATGGAAGAAGCTAAATATGAAAACTAATACACAGTAACATAATTGGTATGAATAACAAACAAAGAAGAAAGACAATTAATATAGTTGGAGAGCTTCTTTTTATATACACACATCATTCAATATATTAACAATCCATGCACTACTGAAACATTTTAAATTATTTTTGAAATAATTAAAACAATTACTAAGACATGAAACTGCACACTTCAACTTTTATAACAAATAGAATCTCTGATGAAAATGTTATTGCAGATACACATTAAACTGTACAAATTTAGATTTGTGCTATAGAAGTAGAAACCCACAGAAAGATACTTCACTATATACCTGGAATTTCAACTTTCATGGTATTCAGACTTTAAAGATGAAGTAATTTTTAGGGCCTATTAAAAAATTGTCTATAAGTAAAAAAAATATGATGGCTTTATCATTTTCAAAATTCTGATGGCTATTACACCAAATGAGTAGCAGAAAACCATGAAAATTCTTTTAGCTATGCACTCATGTTCTTGACAAAACTTCCTATTCAAGATTTACTCATTCAGAGTATAAGGAAATCAAATGTAGTTAGACCTGATGATAGGTTATTTCAGCTAGCAAGTTAGTAATAATGTTAATCTGTATAAAATCCTAGAAGTTTGAAAATAATAGAACTGTTGCACTGAACTACTAAAACAACACTGAAGACAAAAATGTTTTATTAATACAGCAAGCTGTTAGAAAGCAAGCAAAGCAAAAACTTACAAATCCATCATTTTTTGAGAGAAAAAAGGCAGTAAATTAGTCAATCTCCATGCTGGCTCATACTTTGTTATGTGCAAAACAGATTACATTGACTGTGCCAAAATCAGGAATGCAACATGGTTTTAGAGAATGATATTCTCTATTTATATTGAATTGATGCAGCCCAGCTGTGGACTAGGACTTGACAGCCTAATGCTTTAATATTTCATTTTTATCATAAATTAAAAAATCATCTTAGACACAGCTGTGAAATTTTGAGGGTTTAGTGATAGAATTTAGGGGGTTTTTAGTCAACACAAAGAAGTTGGTGGTGTGCAGTCACCATCATAGTTTATATACTACCACTGAGAACAAACAAATAAACAAATTTTTACACAGTTTAAGGCTGGTGAATACTGTATTGGCAGAATGTTGCTTCAGCTGCCAGATGAGCTTCTGAGACAAAAAAAAAAAAACAAAAACAAAAACAACAAACCAAATCCCACAACCCAAACCAGAAAATACATGCCAAAATTTTGCCAATTGGCAATATATGCCAAATAGAACAAAAAGACAATCTAAGACAGAATTGGTTGGTTTTTTTTTTAAAAATCATAAAAGATAAGGAGACTAAATTTCAATCATTAAAATTGGTTATTGTATAAATAACCTCTTCTTCTGGGGCTTTAATTCTCTTTTAAAAGATTTCTAATATGAACTCTTTAAAAAAACTGCTCAACAGTTACTTGATATATGACAACATCATTGTCTTAGGTTTATGAAGGAAGACTCTGCTATATGTCATACTATATTAAATATTTTACTAAAATCCAAGTTATTACAACTGTAATAAATATAGTTTTAAAAAACATTTAATATACAATTTTATTTACATGCAAGTCCATTAAAGGAACAACCTCCAGAAGAAAATGGTCTTGAAAGAGGCCTATTTAAAACACAGAAGATCCACTACTTTATTGGAGGTGATGATGTGTTTTAGAAGGGCAAATAACAGATTTTTATTAACTGACTGCAACTGTGTTATTGGCTACTGGAAATACTGAAAGAATTCCATGAGTCTGTATTGCCTCCCCACCTATGTCTTCGGTGCAGAGGTGGCCTTTGTGTGTTTTTGTGGGGAGGTACCACTGAATTCATGACAATAGGTATGGATATTTGATATTCATATCGTTCCAACATCTGAGCAATCTTCTCACGAGTGACCCCATGTTTATTCCTCCTACAAAAATAAAAATTTAAATAAATTGTCTGGTATGTTTATATGTTTACAGTCTTTAAGAAAAAACCTCTAATTTCACAATTCTTCTTGCTTTTCAGATTTGAAATTTCACTTTTATTACACTGTATTCTCATTCTCTCAGTATTCAACTTGTATTAAGGTTTATTTTAACAATTCACCATTGCATATGCTAAATAACAGCAAACACTACAGTCGTTCTTCTTCATACAGAAATGTGATGTTATTCACCAGAACTATGTACCTAAATAATCCTAGAAGTCTTTGCTTTCTATTTATTCATCAGATTTTCATGGTATACTAGCTAATCAGTACAGGAATTAATAATGTGCAAACTACCATAAAAAAAATGAAACTACATTCAGAATGGAAGAAATGGTGATCTCGGAAGTATTTAGAATGATGCTGGCTCCTCAAGGTGTATTTTATCAGTTTTCTTTCTCGGAAGAAAAGACTTAAGTAGAGTATTTCTCTCATAGACACTCTTCCCTGAGATAACATCAGAAGCTAGAGTGATCATCAATAGCGGCTCATTGTTTAAATGATACTAATTTCCACATTATGCTAAAGAAGTCCAGGAGCAGCAACATGTTGAACTTATCAGTTAACATATCTTAACAGTTTTGATTTTATTAATGAATATGAACAAGGTTAATAGTAGAGAAAAAAACCAATCCTCTAGAAATATGGGGATTCTATAAAGCACTTGACTCTTGTGACAGAAAAAACAGAGAAGAGGAAGTCTAAGTCCTTTTATGCCAAATGGTGGAAGCACAAAGTTATTCAGTATTTTCCATATCTTAGTACTCTCAGAAAAAGATTACAGCTCAAGTGCTCTGGGCATAAAGTGCATGCTCATCCACAATTGAATGGACTTGTGTATAATCACTTCATAAATGAGCAAGTACTTTTCCTTAAAGAACAAGGCAGGATAATAAAATCACCAACAGCAAAAACAGCACCAAGCATTGAAATTAATTTTAAAAAGGAAACAAATCTGCTGTATATTTAATACTGGGATCTCCTCTTCAGGCTTGTCTTCACTCATCCTTTGGCAGCTTGGCTACGCTGAAAGAGCATAAAGCCACCTATCCTTAACCAATACAGATGTACCAGCAAAAGCCCCTAAACAGATATTTATACTTTGGAAGCTGGTTTTGCCTGGAGGAACACAGAATCTATTGATAAAAGCAAAGTTTTGTCACTATTAAATGCTTCTACACTAGAAGAATCTTATATACCAATATACTGACAAAGTAATCCTGCACAGATATTATTACTTAACAGAACTAGCACAAGTTTGATGAAGTCAATACCAAATTGCAGTTTTATGATTACACTGAAGGAAAAAGGATTATATTAAACGTGTTTGCATTTCACTTCTGTGCAAAGTTACACAGTAGGTAACCTTTTTTTAAATTACAAATCCATCCCAAAATACATATTATACACAGGATACCTGTTACTCCCCAAAAGCTTCAATCAAATGTGTACTTCTTTTTAAAAAAGTTCTAGTTCCCAACTGATCAGCTACTTAGAAACATGACAGTGGGTAATTTTTTCATCCAACACTGATTAAATACTTAAAGAATATAATGATAAAAAAAATATCTCTCTTCCACCAGTGATTTTACCACTCTTTTGTTCTCTCTCCTGCAGTTTTCAAAATTTCCTAAAAAATGGTATCAAAGTACAAAATCCTTTACATAAAAGTCTAAATGCTATGCAAGATGGCTTGACCACTATTGCAAAGCATAAGTCTGTAGAGTCAAGATGTTTTCACAAAAGTTAAGTGCACAAAACTAAACTAAAAGCAAAATCACTCATGAGTGAGTCTAAAGATAATTTGTATCTCACAGGCACAGAAAAAGACACTGACATCTATTTCACACTAAAACATCTGTCACATTTTTGACATCAAGAATTCACCCAGTGTTAACCTAGTGAGCCTTTTCACAGGTTTCTCAAACTCACTAAGCGGTGGCAGAAACAACCCTATAAACATAGTACCTAGAAATCCACCTGATTTCTAGAACGCAGGTATATCGTATCACTTGATAAAAGTTACTAACAATCTACACAGTACCACGAAAAAAAACAAGGAGCATGTATCCAAAACACAAGAAAAGTCTTTTGCTAATTGAAGTACAAGCTAATGTATTTTTTTTTCCCCAACTATCAGAAACAGGGTCTTAAGCAATCCTGTTTAGGACAGAATTAGAATGTATGACTCCAGACAACTAATAAAATTACCCAAATTTATTATTAGCATAGTATTTGCCCAATTACTGCACAAAATGTTGAGATCAAAATTCGTAAGGAGAATCCCAAAACTACAATAACATCTATATCATTATCTATTTCCCAAACACACAAATATGGAAAAAACCACCCCTTAAAACTGAGCCCTCGCCCCAAGCAACTGAAAAACAAAATAAAACCTCACATCACCACCTTTCCTAAACTCTCAAAAAACAGACAGTGGGCCTCCAAATATTTAAAGCAAATGGAGCTGCTAAAACATTTCTAGGAAGCTCCTAATAACTGGTAGCAGTACTTCACAGTGCAAATGTTGTCCTTCCGTTTTGGAAAGATATTTAACTCCTACAATTAATTACCAGATAATGAGATTCAATGGTAACAACACTTCACATTTGTTTATTCTGATACCTGTTAAGACCATGTGAAAACATGAATTTTCCTGGAAAATGAGTGTCTCATGTAATGGAAATCTCACACTGATCATCTTAGAAATGCCTGGTTACTAAGCTTCCTAACTTGGCTTTGCTGCACCCCAAACTAGAAAAACTTACTAGATTTCATCCTACAGAGAGAGGACTCCACCTCTAAAAATAAGTTAGTGGTAACTTAGGAGCAAAAGGTGAAAACTTTAAAAGAGATATAAACACAATAAAGTCCAAGTCAGTAAAGTAAGTATTATACACACATATTTCGTGCATTGTAGGGACTACTTTACAAAGCTGAAACAATTACAAGCCAAGTCATCTGGAAGCATATAAAATGACAGTCAGTGAGAGCACTCTTTGTGATCAAACATGAAAATATTACATTACATTTCAAACAATGAAATATCCTTAAGTTGGTTCAATACCTCACAGATTCCTAAAGCAGATACATCTGAGACAAGAGACATCAACCAAGTATAATAAGCAGCTTCCCAGGCACCCTCACAACCCAGAAATCCAATGACTACGTTCAACAATACTCTAAGTCAGATCCTCTGAAGACTGGGGACAATTTCACAAAATCTTGCAATAAAAGAATCTAAAATACGACCTTTCTTTTTAACCTTTACTGATTAGTAATGGACTTCTGTTCTTTAACACTGAGACATCTATAAAAGTAGAAAAACCAAAGAACTTATATTGATGCACTCCTTGCAAAATGCATAATTTCTTTTTGTCTTCTACCTATTTCTTGCCATCAGCGTTTTGTAGCAACAAATTTCTCAGAATAATTATTCATCATAATAGCAGTGATTCTTAAAAGGGTCAATTGTTTTTACACTCCTGTCCAACAAAATTTTAATACTGACTTTTTTGGCCAACAAGACAGGATCTCTGTCTATTTGTCTGTTTATTCATGACACTTCCATTTAGAGGTACACCTCAAAATGCCTATTTAAATAAAATACATTTTATACTAGTAGTTTTTTTAAAAAATCAGATAATAAAATATAACACTACATATATATTTATGTGTGTATATTTATCTGTCTGTCTATCTCTATACATAAAGTACAAAGATTTCTGTAATATAAACCTTACTTTTCTAATTCTTCAGGATCAAACTTCCACCAAGTATCTGGTTCATGGAACTCCACTCTGTATCCCTTTTCTAGAGCCTGCAGCAAGCAAAGAAAAATGTGTGATACGTGTATCATTATTATATAAAATGTAACACAAACTTTATAGACCAGTATAACAAGCAGGTGTAGTTAACTCTGGTGGTAGCATGCTGAATTTCACTTACCCCCAACCTGTCCTAGCTTTCATTCCAGCCCCTAAGCAGATTAGATCAAGTCAACAGTTAAATTGGTTTGAACTATTGTCATACCAATTACTGATCGTATCAACAAGCAGTCTCTCTTTAGAAACTTGAGAAGGGAAAATGTTTCTGAACAAAACAAACCAACTTATCACATGTGAAGGTAAGTTTGCAAAGTTGTAACAGATGATATAATCACACAACAAAACCTACCACTTCCACATACGGCTTCATTTCCCAGGCTTGAGTATTAGTGTTGTCTATTATAACTGGAGATTTTCCCTGCTCCATTGCTTGTTTTGCTGCAACGAAAAATAGTGCAAGTTAATAAACAGCTATGTAACTCAAAATGATAAATGTAAATAAACTGTTCCAGATGTTTTTTGCACTAATCTAGTCTGATTGAAACACACTGTTCTAAGAAAAGGAATAAAAGCACTGAAAGAGATAGGAATGGAAAGAAGTAGAAGCAAGAATGTAAGAAAGATTAAATGAAAGGCATAAAAAAAGCAGGTGGAAGTAAATTGATGCAAAGGGGTAAACATGAAGTGTAGAAGTCAAAGCAACACAACAGAACTGCTCTAAGTCTGTGACCTGCTTACTATAGAGATCCTGGCATGAAACCATATCCTGCTTCCAGCTTTACTAGCCCTGCTGGATAACACATTGTGCATTCTTAACTGAGATCTGTGGTTAGGTATTGCAGTTCTTCAACAAAATGCTAAGAAATAGGTGATTTTTACAGAAAGACATTACATAGCTGAAATATCTCAGAGATCTATTAAGAAAATAATTATAACCATGCTGTCTTCGCTTGAATAATGTTTGAACTCACTGGTCAATTTCTACCAAATCCAAAAGAGGGCAGAAGCTTCAGCAACAATAAGCTGCTTCTGAGTTCTACACAACAGCAACTGGTAAGAAGGCACATTCAAATTAGCATCTTTACTGACGGAAAGACAGAGCACAGCTGTGATGCAATTTATCTGGCAGGGCACTTACACAGTAGCATGCTTTTAACTTTGGACCAGCAAGAATGTACTGCTTCTTACTCAGAAGAAACATCCTAGAGATTACAGATTGGTTGGAGGAGTTTAGGGGACAAAATATGCAAATTTGTTGGCTACCTGAGATTCATCAGCTCCACAGCACAGGAAACATTTTAACATTACTCTGAGGTCTAAAATGGTATCTCTTCATAAGCCCAAGACTGCTTTAGTCTTGAAAAATCAATTAAGCATCTATCTTATGCCTAAACTTAACTTTGATCTTGAGATCAGGCATTCTTCTAAGTCTCTGAGTCCAGAAAGCATTCTCAGAGCACTCCTAACTCACATTACTGGGGTTTGTCCCCAAAAAACCCAACATTGCATAATCACTTTTTTTGAGCACATCTAGAGAGCATGATTATAACATTTAGCTTCTACATAATGCTACATAGGAGACTTACCCAAGGAAGTGAAAAAATCAAGTTCTATACCCTTATCAGCTTGATATCCACCTCCATTTTATACAAACTAGACAGTAGTTAAGCTATTCTTACCAGAAGTTCAGATCTTTTAACCAGAATTTCAGAAGGAAGCCCTGCAGAGTACCTAGAGAGGGTATTTGAGTATCCCACCTTTGGGACAAATGGGCTACCTTACATTTCTTTGTTTTAATTCCCTTCACCTTTTTATTTTGAAAGCAAGACCTCTGCCATTCTTTGCAGAAAGGGACACAACTTTTATGTCTTTAGAAAATAATTACTTTGTGCATGAATCGGTAAATGAAGGTTTTTTTGCAGCCTGAAACTAAGCCAGATGGAGAAGCAGATTTCTACCTTATGATTATCAGATTCACGAAGAAGATTCCTTAACTTCTCCTACAACTACTCTACAGTATCTTACAATTGAAAGTAATAAATTAGGAAAATCTACTCCTCAGCTTATCTGTGCTTCAGTTAATCAGTAAAAGCATAACAATAATTCCTTATCTATTTTACAGAAGCATTGTGAAGATGAATTCCATTAAAAAAAATAATCAGTTGAATTGAAGATGAATTGAATTTAAAAAATCAGTTGCTCTGATGCTACACATTGAAGCCAAGAAAAAAAAAATAAATTAGCTAGTTCTAAGCAGTACTAGCAATGAGAGCCACAAGCACATCAAGAATTTTACATTTCAAAATTCTTTCAGGAAAAAAAGCAAAAGGATTCTTCTTTTAAAAGACACAGAAAGGGTGTGCAAGCAAAAAATAAAGCATTACAGTTGCAAAGCAAATCTCTGAACCTTAGGAAATACCTGAAATAAGGCTGGGTGTACAGCAATTATAGGGCATATTTATTACTGTACTGTCCTTAAACATGTGTTTGTGCACTATTTCCTCCCATACAGTCCTTGCTCTTTCAGCACATGTGATGGACTTGTTCTGTGGTTGAATTGATGGTATGAATCAGATCATCAGCATGACCCATGCATTCCTCTTTTTTCTTTTTTTTTTTTTTTTTTGTGTTGAAATAACCATGAGAAGTAATGAGTAGGTCAGGATGACTGCAATGAATGATCAACTTTTGCTGAATGTCCTTGAATGTCATCCCATCTCTTTCCAAGTGGCTGCTACTTTGCACGATCTTCATTTTCTGGCTGCCCAATTTCAAAAGTTATGAGATGAACTTACCTGAATATGAAGACAGTGAAAATTTATTCTGATTATATGAAGTTGAATTACTACTACATACTGTGAAGAAAATATCTAAATTGCTAAGTTTAGCATCCAAAATAGGAAGATGTTTTTAGCAACAGTGCCTTAGCTTGCCAATGAAAAATTCAGAATATAATACCGCTAGTGTTCACAGAAAAGTTAAGATGATTAACTAGATGAAAGAACTGAAATATGTGAAGCTCAAAATACTAAAATAACACTCATACAAAAAAGTTGCCAGGAGAATTAATAATGTTTCATTAAACAAAGTTAAAATAGTACACACTAAATGAAAAGCAGGATCCACAATGAATGTGAGGATTAAAAAAATACATCTGTTGAATACCTGCCCATTCAATGAACACTGGTCAATGTGTACACTGAATGAAGCAAGGATCTGAAGGAAGAAAAACCCTGAGTTATTGCAGACTAGTAGTGATTTATCTGGAGGGAAATCAATCCATACAATGGGAAGAAATTACATGAACAGGCTGGGAAGTAACTTTGTAGTTGGAAGGCAGGAAAAAAGCAAAGATAAAATATGTTCCAACAGAGCACTAAGAATCGATGGAAAAAGCTATATATAAAAACAAAAGAAAAATATATTGCCCTGGCTTCATTAACCTGGCATAAGTTATCTGAAAGCCGAATCTAGAAAAGATATCTGGTAGGCTGACAGAAACAAGGGAAAGTTCCTGAAATACACAGAAAAGATTCATAAAGGTAGCAAGAGAATAGACAATTTTGTAATGAAGATAATGGGACCATCCTTAATTTACAAAAGCTTGTGAAGACAGACAACTACAACTCACATATTCTACCTACCTTTTTGTTTTAACCATGGAGCTAAGTACTAAGTGTGCTGATGTAATACCTTAGATGAAGTTTTGTTTAAAAGTAGAAAAGTTACTAATTAATTTTATTAGTCACTGTCAAAACCAAACCAAACCAAAACAGAATTTAAAAAGCAGATAAACCCCAGCTGGACCTGTCAAGTCAACAATGTTACAAACACAAAGGCAGCCAAAGTTCCAGCAGAAGTGGCAAGAGGAACTAAAATAGGAGACGCTTAGCAAAGCCACTAAAGTAAAATTAAAACCCTGTAAGTTAAAACCAATTCATGCACAGTGTAAGAGTGACACTGATTTCACAATTAAAGTCACAACAGCAAATTCATTCTAGTATTTCCTAATATTTGTGCACCTGCCCTTACAACCTTCACATTAAATGTGTACGTGCTTTAGTACCAAGGGTGTGTAATTCACTGTCTTATAAACATTTAGAGTTTGAAATGCTGTTCATCTAAAATATTTTTTTTTCCCCTAATGGGTCTCACTTGTAGCTATTTTTTTCTCATACTTACTATATTATAGATTCACTCCCTCCCTAGAAATGAGGGGAGGAAAATTTTAACAGAACAATTTTCTGAGTTGTGAAGAAAGTAAATTTTTGCCTTCTCCAGAATTCTGACATAAGGATTATAGAGCTGTAGGTAAATATGTTGTCCTATGAATATTAGGAAAGATATAATTAACGTATACAGCTGATATAATCTATATGAAACTTTAACCTAGACTAGACAAGAATCCTACCTATCAGGATTACCAGTCCTCTGAAGTTCTCATTTCGTGTATTTTAAGGATCCACACACAAATAATATCAAGAGCTACTGAGGTACTTCAAGTCAGAAAGCTCTATCTAGTCAAAGCAGGAGGCAAGAATTGAGTATAACTTCAACTGAACGCTATTCTCGCAAATGTTTTGCAGTGGAGGTATTCTGTAAAACACAGCACAGCTGTTCTTATTCTTGGTATCGAAATGACTGAATAACTAAATTATATACAGTTCTGGTTATTAAAAACACCATGTAACTAAGTGATGCAGAACTAGAGAGATCTTAAGGTCTAGTCAGAAACACCCAGAAGCCATTATGAAGTGAGAACTGTTAGGTGGTATTATAATTGAGAAGTGTTGAGCTCTCCCATCCATAAACTACTACCTTATCAACTCTTCTGCTCCTTAGGCTCCTACTGGGAACTTCACTCAAAGTATTTATTATTGCTGCACTTTAACCTCAAAAGTGCTCTTTATAACTGATATTCTAATGATTTCCCTAAAAAAAAAAAAATAAAAAAAATCCTTAACTGTTCATATAGAAATGGCCCCCAAAGTACCAGAAATTTTGCATTAGGGTGAGGAGGGGAGGAAAAAGGAGAAGATTTTTTTTTTTCCTTGGCCCTCTGTATCTTTTGATGCAATCAAGTAGTCCTTCAGACAAGAAGGAAGCTTCTGCTTGAGACACTGCAGCACAGGGAGTAATCTGCATGCACAGGCAATGGAATTGCTCAGTTTGTCCACTCCTTGGAGCAGACCAAACAGATAATGAGATTCTTAGAAAACTGCTACAGAAAGAGCAAGAACCTGTATGCTATCCCTCTTATCACAGGTATCTTCTACTTTACTCATTAAACCCAACCTTTGGACAATGCTTGGTATTAAGAAAGATGACTTAAAGCTGCTCATCTACACAAGTGAACTAAAATCTTCCAATCTTCCTCAGAAAAACTCTTCCATAAATTTTGGGGGTATCTCAAATTAGTAAAGATACTGGAAAAATAGGATACTCAATTCTGCCACCAAAGTACTAGTATCAAATGTAACAAATCAGCAGGTCATAGTACAAACAAGAGAGATTTTCTATTTTTAACTCTGAACCTTCCATAAGCTCAAAATTTAATGTATATATATACATTAATTAAATATAAAGAACACATTAAATATATACTTCTATATATCCTATACTAAATATATATGTACTCCTTTTCATATAGACTATTAACACACATGCACATTATGCTATATTTCTATTTTCTAAATATAAGCATAATTTAATAGGATTCCTCTTATGCATTCAAACCTCTCCTCTGGTTCCAGTCATGGGCATCACCAAGCTGAGCAGCACTGTACGTATATCCATCTTGCTGACGAAAATAATCATCGGTGCTGAATATAACACCATCACGACTTTGACCAAGTAGAATACTGTTAAACAAAGGGAAATGTAAAAATATTTTAACTTTTATTTCTCAGATAGAAAACAAAAGACACAGGAGAAAAAGATTATAGCTAAAATAAACTGAACTGTGCCCTATTTCCTAACTTCTTGCAAATTTCAAACATGTTTATAAAAGTACAGCCATATGTATTACCAAGAATTCTAACCCAAATTAAAGCAATACATTTTTCCCCTTTCTACTACTTCTGTATTTGTTGTTTCTTCTCCTTCACCCCCAAGAGATGCTTGTACCCATCTAATTTATGGTTATATTTCAGTAAGTGTTAAGTACATCATGACAATTTCATGGATTTACAAACATTTTCCATATCAATTCTCATTTGGAATTATCTCTAGAAACCAATCTGACCATAAGGAATCTGGATGCAGCTATGAAATGAACTGGATGTTTAAATCCTTTTCCACAGTCTTAAACTCTCACAAGCCCTCTTCTGACCTTTGCCCATGATGTCTGCACATAAAATGCGGGTTGAAATGAAACAGCAAAAGCCAGTTACTAACGTTTACAGCTATTTCCCTGTTATCAGGAAAAAGTAAAAGATCACAATAAACTTTCAAGATTGCCCTACTAATGAAAGTCGAGGTTACTGAAGAGTGTACATATTCCTTCAAGATTCTGTACTCTTCTATTCCAGTTTTGTGTCTTCTCCCCCAATCCCAGTGATGTAGTCTTACTCGCCCCTATTTTCTCATCAACTCTGGCACTCACTGGATCTGTAAGCTATTGGAATTCACGTTCAGAAGAAAGCAATCCTTTTATCCTTTTTTTTTTTTTTTAAATTCCCAAGTTACTTTTCTGAAGCTTTAGCAGTTGAGCCTGTTTAAAAAAAGTCCCCAAAAGGTGGTACATTAAAAGTGGCCAGCTATTAATGGAGACTTCCACTGATTGAGCAGCAGTTAGCTGCTACATGGGTTACCACATCTTGTAAAACTGTAGTTTCAGTCTAACAAAAGACAAGAAATTTAAGATAGGATTTTTTCATATCTCAGTTTTTATCAGGCAATTATACTGGTTTTCCCTATCATTCATACTTTAATGCTAACAGGGTGATAAGAAAGGCATGTGGTTTACTATCCCTGCATGTATCACTTCAAATAAGGGGTAAACCAATCACTTTTCAAATCACTTAAACCACTTGAGTAGAGTGTTTTAGCTCGGTTTCCTAAGGCAATACCATTCCATGGTGACTTTCGGACATATAGACCAATTTCAACAAAATCTAACAATATTTCAAAAAATACTATGAATTTTTATGGAAGGGAAACAAACAGGCAAGCCAAAGCAAAACAAATTTGTAAGCAAATGGATAATATGCAGAGATTCAAATTAGAATCTATAAAGATCAAAGATTATGAAACAAATTTAAGTATAATTTAGCAAACAATAAAAAACACTGTGGGGAAGCCAATGACAGTAAAAAGGGGAAGTCAGAGGGACACAGTTGCAAAGTTCCCTGTTAACAAATATATTTTTACTCTTTGTTGTAATATATTACTGACATGTTTACAGAAGGTATTGTCATGGATGATGTAGGAATACTACAAAAATCCATTAAGCTTTTCTAGAATTCTCTATTTGTATTGTCATGAAATGCCACAGTCAAGCCTTCTAGAAACTTCACACAGCTTTTGGATTTAATTAAAATTCATCCTAAATGTTGTCCAGGCATGCCAACAAATACCTGTAAGTCAGAGAAACTGGTTATAGCGAAGTTACAGGGCATAATTAACTGCTGGTTGATCAATAACATCAGAATCTCTGTCAAATCAAGTCCACATTAATCCATCCCAATGAGCAATCCCCATTCTGCCAAATGCAAACTTTATTTTCAGAAAGTCCTTGCAAATTGAGCTTTAAAGGAAAACCTTGTAAACTGAGACAACAGTACAATTCTATTTAAAGTCTGATCTCCAAAATAAATGTGATTACAAAACCTCCTTGGCTATTTTTGTTGTCTATAGTATATTTAAATTTGAAAAAAGGAAACAGTCAGTTAGTGTCACAGAGCATTTATAACCCATTGCAACACTCAGACATCACTGTCCTGTGGAAATTTCGGCACCTATTCTGGCTCAAAAATAGGCAATGTACCCAAAGGCTACAAAAATCAAACTGCACTAGCAGTATGTGGGATGCACTACTGCTGAGGTAAAGACTGGGATGCTATACAGTATACTAACTTACATTCCTACACATTCACTGTCCCACAACTATGTTGTCCATTATTTTTGCTTTTAAAATACAGACATCTGTAACAACAAAATTCAGACTACTAAGGACCAGAAGAAACTACTAATGATACAACTGTCACGCAACATGGTTAAAGCTGCATACAAGCTGTTTTTTTCCTTCTTGCTCTTTATCCCTCTTCCAGAGTATTAATGTTCCCTCAGGATAAATAGCAATGCTATTTCAGAAAGCAGAGCATGATACTGTTCAATAATCATTTTTGTTAGAGTCTATGTCTTTTAATAGGATGTGTAGTACAGTGGTTTAGGAGAGGACAGACAGATTCAAAGCCTTTTTTTGTTCTAAGTAGATAAAATAGCACCAAGTAAATCATACACCACACACAACAGCATTTTTTCATATCTATTCCTCTTTCATATAAAATATTTAACAGGAATTTATATTAAGTTACTTGGCCATGATTTAACACATGGCCCAATTTTCTTATTTACAGTATGCTACATTTGCCAATTAATAATGCTAGAAAAACTGCATCCACCTTCCATACCCACTTTTTGTGTGCTGAACGTATACACACATATCTTAAAGAGTAAGGAGCATCTGCCTTAATAAAAGGGATAGCGAATAATAACTGGGAACCTTCTACAAGCTGAGTAGACAGACACACCCTTACAGCTCCTAGGAGCCTGACCATCAGGTTTCTGTAGGAATACATAGGAACTGATGAATCAACACTAATGGGGCATTCATTTTTACTTTTATTTCTAAGAACCGACTCTGTTTGCTCAGTGTTCTGGAGAATAATTCACTTAGTCAAATTCTTCTGTTGTATCTTCCAAAGATCATTAGTTGTAACAATAAAGAAACACAATGGCAAGGGTTTGGGAATCTTGCAAACCCAAAGTTTATTCCTGAAATACTTTTATTATTCTTTGAAGTTCAGAATACACCACAATTTGTTTATGAACCTATATAACTGATATAATGGATTTAATAAAGTAAACTATATTTGCAAGAATAATCCTAAAACTACAGAATTTGGGAAGGCAAAGTAACTACCAAGGAGGGCACAGTAACAGAACCCTTATCCTATACACAACACACAACCTGTCACAAAGTAATGAGTTTATGAACTGAAACTTCAATTATTACAACAATGATCATAGTCTGTTTCTAAATTGCGAAATTAAATCATAAAACATAAAATTTTAAAAGCCTGACAATTACCTCTTTCAGAATTCGCAGTATTTAAACTTGTAAAATTTAAAACATATTTGTTGATGTCACATTCAATAATTCATATACTTTTAACATGTATTTGGAAATAAAATTTATCCCAGAATCATGAACTAGGAAACAGAAGTAACAAAAAGCACATCTATGCAAAGAAAGCATCATTACTATCTAAACCCACAAAGAGATGATACTCCACTTTTAAGAGATGAAGAAAAAAGACAAATACATTTCTAGTAAGAGTCAAATAACAGATCACTCAGCACGTGCACATGCCTGAAACGAGTAGCAATATTATCCAACTGCTGTAATACAGCTTTTTCACCTTAAACCTCCCCTGCAATTGAACACCCA
Organism: Aramus guarauna; assembly: GCA_013400195.1. Classification (NCBI taxonomy): domain Eukaryota; kingdom Metazoa; phylum Chordata; class Aves; order Gruiformes; family Aramidae; genus Aramus; species Aramus guarauna. The sequence continues at coordinate 387,897 of VXBL01002618.1, forward strand.
CCTTTGAACATAGTAGGACAGTGAAATTAAAGCAGATATAAAAATTACAGCAGCTCACCTTTTTCCAGACATGCTATCTGTTCTAACAAAAGATATTAGCTGACATACAAAACATCTTGAAACCGAAAATGCTCATTTTAACTAGTCAGCAAATCAATACACATTTTTTCCAGTGCATGTGTGCAAAAACACATAAACAAATCCTGCCTTATTTTTTCTTCAAAACTAAAATGGTCCCCCAACCTGCATCCTGGTTAGTCTACTTCGACAGATTATGTTATTATAAAGAAAGTATCTTAGAATCTAACATTTCACCCATTTAAAACAACATACCAGAGATGATGAAAAAAAAACCAACCCCAGACAATAACTAAATGTAAGTTTTAAATCTGTAGTATTACAAACCTGTGTAAATGCTACTTTAAAAGAGTTGGTTGTAACACAGTTTAAAGAAATATATAATTAGAAACAGCAGCACACAACTGTTTCTACATTCAGCTATACATACTAACTCTTTAACTCTTCCATTGAGAAGACTGGGCTCTCAGGAAGAATGGTCCCAGATAAAGACAACTGTCTTTACGTACTCCTGCAACATATTTAATTCAAAATGTACTTCTTAAATGACACCAATATTTGCTCTTTCAACTTCATTAAGCTCCTTTTTATTCAAATTCACGTTCAGATATTTATGGACAAGTGGAAAATTGCAATTGCTGCCAAGTTCAGTATCAAAATATCCTAAAAATCCAAGTCTGTTTTCATAGAATCATAGAATGGTTTGGGCTGGAAGGGACCTCAAAGATCTTCTAGTTCCAATCCCCCTGCCACTAGATCAGGTTGCCCAAAGCCCCATCCAACCTGGCCTTGAACACTTCCAGGGAGGGGGCATCCACAACTTCTCTGGGTAACCTGTTCCAGTGCCTCACCAATCTAACAGTAAAGAATTTCTTCCTAATATCTAATCTGAATCTACCCTCTTTTAGTTTAAACCCATTACCCTTTGTCCTGTCACTACATGCCCTTGTAAACACTCCATCTCCAGCTTTCATATAGGCCCCCTTTAGATACTAGAAGGCCACAATTAGGTCTCCCCAGAGCCTTCTTTTCTCCAGGCTGAACAACCCCAACTCAGCCTGTCTTCATAGGAGAGGTGCTCCAGCCCTTTGATCATCTTTGTGGCCCTCNGTCGATCACACCACACAGCTTGGTGTCATCAGCAAACTTGTTGAGGGTGCACTCGATCCCACTGTCCATGTCACCGACAAAGATGTTAAACAGTGCTGTTCCCAGTACCAAGCCCTGAAGAACGCCACTTGTAACTTTTTCCAGCATTGTAAGATTACATTATCAAGACTGCAAAAATACCTGTGGGTACTAATATGACATCAGAAGACTGTATTTGCTGTCACAGTCTACACTGCAGAAGTCTATGATGTTACACACACAAACGCAGTCAACTGTATTAAGAATAAGACTTAATCAATAATACGTGTATTTTCCTCATAGGCAGATATTAATTCTGGGTTCCCCCACCACCAGGTACCAGAGACATGATTTTATGGGAATTAACAACCGCAACCAAGCATTGAACACATGAAAGTGCATATAATTGAATGCACTGAAAACAAGTCCCACACAGCTCAAATTCTGCACCTAAATTTGGTGACTATTCTTGACCTTTCTCTCACTCACAGTGCCCACTTTCCCATCTGTTAAATGAAATTAGTAATTGCTCTCACTAGCAAGAGATGAAAAAAGCAAGAATATGTGTTCCTAAAAACCTGAAGATATTTAGAATCTTTCAGGTAATAGACATATTTGAGAAAGGTTCAAAGACAATCCAGCACAGAAAACATGAAAACAAATTATCCTGTTCTATTAGATAACTTCACATCAAGTATTATCTAATTCTTGCACTGAGGCAGCATTTTTTCGACTTTTTTTTTTAAATTATTTATGTTGCTTTCACATATTAAAGAAATGATTGTAATAATACCCAGACAGGCTCACGCAGCTTCAGAAACACAGGTTTGCAAAATAGAGCACTCAGTAACTAGAAAATGTTAGTTAGAATCATACAAATATGTAAGATAGAAATTTCTAATAGGTATTTTTCTATGATATAGAGATCAGAGTCTCCTAAATATTGTGGGGGTGGGAAATCAAACAGCAAGATTACTCCTTTACACATAAAACAAGGAAGAACATGATCACTCTACTTCATAGACTCTTAGGATACAACATAAGATAACCACAGAAGCCATCCCATTTGTGATGTTCAGTTTATGGATGAAGCTCAATCACTAAGTACTGATATAGTAACTTTTCTCCTTGGCATGCAACAGAAACCTATTTTCACTTAAAAGAGATAGTGTCTATGCTTTATGTCAACTTATGTGCTTTTTAAACGATGCCAAAAGAAAAAAGTTAAAATCCAAATTGGAGGTGGTCTTGCTTTTAACCTGTCAGACTTGAACAACTATATTTTTAAGGCAACGTAATACTTTTCTCTTGTGTTGTTCACAAATAGAGAAGTTGACAGATTGTAGTACGAAAAAAATGAGTGAGATTATGCTCAGTGTGATCAACATACTGAAAACAAATTCAGTATTTTCAGAGTAGCAAAATTCTTCTAATGGTCTTTGAAGACTTTTGCATGGGCATAAAAAAGCACTTCTGGTTCAGTCAAATTAATGCTGTTAGATTTGACAGGTTTTTTTAATGAAGGAATTTAAGAATGAAATAAAGAGGCAGATCACCACATACTAGTACATCTGAAAGTTTCAGAATAAAAGATTATGAAATTTAAAGGAAACAGAACATTTTAAATTTAACATAAAATGGCTCCTGTTCATCAAAACTCTAAAGGAGACAAAATAAAACCAGTTTTTTTTCAGTATTTACTGTCCTATGTCCTCATTAAGTAAAAGTTACTGCATTTGAATAGCCTAATTTACAAATAACAGAGTTTACCAAGTGCTTACAGATTGTTTGTTTTTTTAAATACTTTAAAAAAAATTAACTGAATAAGCTTCCCAAGCTTTAAGTCTTTACTTACCGAGAAAGCGTTGATTTCCCTGAACCTGGTAGGCCTCTTAAGATTAGGAGAAATTTCTGTGAACAATCAAATCTTTCTTCAGCTGACTGCAAGGACGAAAAGCTGTGCATTCTTTCTGCATTGTCAGCTTTTGGATCCTTCCAACACTCTTCTCTGGTTTCACAGAAACCATTATTTTGGAGTCTGTTCTGGTCATTATTTCCATTTCTGAAGACCTGAGTAGTATGGATATCAATATGACCAGCACACCTGGTACTTTGATCAAGCAATGGACCATGACTGTTGATATCAGTATTTCCATGGTGACCATGATAACTTTTGTACAAAAGTTCACCATTCTGAGAAGGGAGAGCATTTGCTTTTTGTGGTGGGGAATTAAGCATCTGAAAGTGCGACTGATGGTTGAATCTAGGAGGAAGAGATCCCTGAGATACTATGGAAGACTCTGTTGACTGCCAAGCAGGTCTGAATTCAGGCACTGAGTAGTTCCAATATTTAGAATCTACTTGTCCATTAAAGGTATTTTCAGTTTTCCAGCCACTTGTCTCCACGCTAAACTGCTGCTCACTGCTTGTTTTCTGACTGTTCTGTTCCCCAAAGAAACACTGTCCATTCTCATAAAATGGTTGTGGGCTGCCCAACAATATGCGTTGATAATCCTCTTGTAAGGTTTGACTGCAGTGAGATGGAGAGAATTGTTCCTGAGAAAATTCAGTTTCTTTTTCCTGCAAATTAGTATCTAAATTTTCATTTTCCAGCTGGTGAATTTCTTTATAGAACTGGTCCAGTTCATCATCTATTTCTGGTACAGCAAAAGAAATAGTCTGTATCTTCTTTGACTCCTTTCTTTTAGCTTGGTTTTCATGCAATTCATTCTGATCTCCCTCACTGTTTCTATATTCATTGCAACTGCCAGATTTGCCCTGTTTATTGCTTTCGGCAGGCTTGTAAATCGGTCCGATAAATTCTTTGCTTGTAAAAAACTCTTCATCTGTTGAATTCCTATTTATTGAGAATGATGTAGTACTATTTCTAATATCATCTTCACCAGTATTATTTGTAATAAAAGGGCCTTTCTTTTCTTCAACTTTAGTGTCATTTATTGATGCAAATGGAGGATTTACATTCTGCACAGTTTCTAAATCAATTGGTTGACTAAGCACTAGATTATTTTCAGGGAGCACTTCATGCAATGTTCCCAGGACACTAGTAGGTATTTTCTCTTGCTTCTGCATTTCAAGTTGTCCTTGGCTATCAGAGGCATAAGCTGGTATCAAATCATTTGATGTTCTCCCAGCATCCTGTTCCTCTTGAGTACCTTGGTTACCATCATCAGAGAGTTTTTTGTAAGCCCCTTCTGTTGACTTCATTTTTTTAGAACACGGTTCAGTTGTGATTTCATCCTGACACTCCAAAAGCCTTACTCTACTTTCAGCATGAAGCATCTTAGAAAAAAAATTAATACATTATCAGAATGCACATTTTAAAAGTAAAGTATAAAAAAGCAGAAATTATTCAGGCCTCCTTAGACCCTCCACAGTCACTAAATGAACTCAATTAGAAGAAAAGCACACATCACCTACTGGAAGTCTTGTTTAAACAAAATTTCCACATTATTGCACATCTTTAGCAAAGAAATACATTAGTGCTGTGCCCATCTAGCAGTCACATTTTATGATATATCTTAAATAATTTACAAATCATGCTTTTTAAAATGTGAATATTTGAAAGATGAATTACATCAACAACCTCTGTTCTCTACTGACCTATGTTAATCTGCCAAGTGTTATAAATCTCTTTTACAGCATAAACGTGTGACAATTCCCAACACATAAACTGATGCCTGACATCACTACTAATATGACCAACAAAAATGCAAATACTTCAATCACAAGGATTATTTTCTGTGACACGAACCGAACTCAACTAATTCATTTAACACCAATCAGATGCTCGATGTCATTGATAATTTGATACTAGTCAAATAAGACATAAAATTATATCTGCAATCTGTTATTATATTTCTGGTTTTGGAACAACTACAGACCTCTGTTAGGGACCAAGACCACCCGGTTGCATGTTTTCTAAAAATAAACACAAAAAAAGCAATCCGTGTCCCAAACAGACTGCAATCTAAGAATGAGACAATAAGTTCCAGAAAAATTCAGAGAGACCAGAGCAAAGCAAGATGGCATTGACCACCGTGACACACAGTCATGCCATTATCCATCTATTAGTTAGAATTACTTGGATTTTCCTTTGTATTCCTGAAGTCTAGATAGAAAGCAATAAAAAGCAAGAGCCATTTAATTATAAATCAAGTGCCAAGTAGTTAATTCAGCAAACCCCCCCTCAAAACCAAATGCAGTACCAAACAAGAAAGCAAGCAAGCATTTTTCCTACTAAAGGGTTTATTCTACTACTTTTTGTGAACATTTCAAGTTTCTAGGAGTAAATATTAATAAAACATCACAGGCTCCTCATTCTGGACAAGAAAAGAACATTTTTTTCTTTATCTGAAAAGGATCTGTAGGTAGTATTTAAGGAAGATTTGCAAGTGAACTTTATCATCTCATGTTTACTTGAAAAACTGACAAGAAAAGGTGTTACTCTGGGCTCTCTCTCCCCTACTATCCAAAGGAAACAAATTCTGCCATCCTCAGTCTCCAAATATCTAAACCAAGAAGACTTTACTGTTTGCACCTGACTTTACTATTTGGAAGACAGCACTAATGTCAGAAGAGGGAGAAACATACAACTATCCCTCTTCCTCAGAATTAGTGGAACAATGCTGTGCGTATTATGGTCTCTCCTCCTCTCACAATACACACATTTTATGCATATCTCCAGTTTCTCAGTTCCTCTTTTTTGTAAATTAGAAAGTGAGAATGACATCATATGAATGGAGGACTCTATACCCCATCCATCCAAAAAAGTTACTCTACCTCCACTCAAAACCAGGGTTGGAATAAAAAAAGTTGCTTTATTCGCTTCTATGTCCTCATCTGTCTTCTAGGATGGTGTTTAAGCAAAGCCCATATTCTGATGTGGAATGAAAACAGAGAGCATGTGAACACCTGCGGCACAACAATATCTTTAATGATGGAGAATGCTGCTCTGTGACTGTTCCAGACAGGAAGGAATATACTTTCTTGCTAATCTTTAACAGAGTTCCTCTGACTATGCTTTGGGACAGTGAAGTTACATGTCAAAGCATCTCCACCTGCATTCTTGGGGAGGACAGCGCAAGTATGTACTGAGAAAGTGCAATCTAAGTCACAGTCTTGCCTCTTGGATGGGTCAGGCATAGGTTTGTTGTATTTCTGTGAAGAGCTGGTTATAAGCGCTGAACCTCAGCTGGCGTACGTGACTCACTGGGCTGGCACTTGCAACACTAAACTACCACTTTAACTAACCTGCCAAACATCCAGAAGTCTCAACCAAGTAACTCACGGCCTTAAGCTCCACCTGTACAATAAATTTCCAAACGGAAAAAGAAGGCATATGTAGCAGAACTAAAAGACGGGGGGAAATGCTTGGGTTTGCCTGGGCGACCACCTTTTTCTGGGTGCGGAGGTGACAAAGCATGCAGGCCAGCAGCCCGGCACAGAGGCAGGCCACACCTCCGAGCCGGGGCAAGCAGGCGCAGCTCCCGCACCGGGATGGCGGCAGGGCCGCCGCGGNGCGGGTGCAAGAGACCAACCTCAAGGCAGAGGCGCCCGCCCGTCTTCCGCCGCCTCGACGAGCAGCGCACTCCCGGCGGGCGGGGGAGGGGAACACTAGCAACCCCTCGCTATCAAAATGGCGCCACCTCCCCCCGCCCCCTCACCCTCGTCACCCCCGGTGTAATGGGACTTGTAGTTCCTCCGGCCGGACCTCGGACTACAGTTCCCAGCAGGCCCCTCCCTGGGGGGTGGGGCTGTCCCTTAGCGCGCGCCGTTGGGCGCGGGAAAGGGACGTTGGAGTTAAGTCGTGAGCAGGCGTACGAGCGCGCGCTGGTGCGGGCGGCTGGGCTGTGAGGGGCGGTGGCGGCTCGGCCCGGCCCGGCCCGGCCCGGCCCGTCCCGGCCCGGTTCGTTTTTCCCCACACAAACGCCGGTTCCCCCTTCCCCGGAGGAAAATTCTTTAAGCCAACACGAGGCAGTGGGGTTTAGGCTGTTTTAATCTTTTTTGAGGGTTCTCTCAGCAAGCCGGGAGGTGTTGTGTTCGTGCGCATCCTGTCTGATGAGGGCAGAGGCCCTGTCCGTGGTTTCCCAGTTTGGGGGCTGCTGGCTGTACTGCAGTAAAATCGGCAAGCTTATTTCCTAAGTCAGTATTAAAACATTCGGTGTTTTATTCTTGGTGGGAGAAAAAACATTGGCTACTGAAAATGGGCAGCTGTTCCAGCCAGCAATCTTGTTTGTGTTTCCTCTGGTTTGCTTTTCCGCTCTCCTCAAGCCCTCAGCTGCACCACCACTGCATTTTGACCGGTTTCTGTGGTACCTTCCTAAAACTGTCCCATGGTTGTGTTTGTTCTGGGGTCGGGGTTCTGTTTGGTTTTGTTTGTTTTTAATAATGAAATAAACTTTGCAGCATCTTTTGCTTGAACATTAGGCCTTTGAATAGGTTAATTTGAATAATGCAGCATTTTTCTTGGCTGTAACCCCAAAGGAGAACTTTTATTATAATTGGTTACATATGTCCCCATGCTAGATGAAATTATGCTGACCACTATGTTAAGGATAACGTATTCTGTAGAGTTTTGAGGGTGAGAGTATTTATTTTGCTTTAAGTGCTATTCTGATTTCTGTGTAAGAACAACACAGGAAAATTTTGGCAAGATTATGAAGCTCTGATGAGGATTGCCCCAAATATAAGAACTGCCCAAGTTTCCTAGATATGTATTGTACTTCTTACATGAACTTACAACTTTTCTTTGCAGCATAAAGTGTATTTTTTCCATGATGTTGCTACGTTCTGTTTTTCACATCTTGTGGTATTACACAAAGTAAACCACATTTTTCCTAAGGAACAGTCTTGTAACAGGAATTCCCCAACTTTCATTAGCGCACACAGCTCCTGTAAGTGATGTGCCCATTCCAAACATTTGCAACATTTATACTTTCACATGACCTGAAAATATTAGGAATATTTTAAAGTTTTTATAGTTTATAAAGTCTCTAAAGTTTGTTTGCTATATAAGGTAAAAGAAAAAAAGGGATTGTTAAAATCTGTAATAGGCACTCTCTCCAGTTATGCCAGCCACCAAAACATCATTTCCTTTCCTGTGCCAGATGATAGCCTGGTTTTGTTAGAAGGTATGGATGTGTCTTTGGTAGCATTTTAATTCAGATGGCAAGTGAGCTTTTGAAGTGAATCTCCTGATTCTTCTCATTTACCGTGTTTTGGTAAGATTTCTGCTGTTCTAATTTCAAAGCTACTGAAATGTGTATCATATGAATGCCACAATCTTAGCATCAAATACTGTCCCGCATTCATTTGCATTTAACGGTGCTGCACTAGTTATGTAGACATTGCCTGCATCACAACCAGATCTGGGAAACCTGTGTGTGGCTTGTTCTAAGGAATAAGGCTGGCATAACCTTGTCACTCCATTCCGGATTGGAAAAACAATGTGTGAATTCTCCTGGAAGACAGGAGTGATCCTATGTTTAGACATGGTCTTATATTTAGACATGGCCTTGCTGCAGCTTTAGGGCCTGCATTTTGTATCACATTTTGGAATCCACAAAGAAGCAAATTCTAAAGCAGTTTCGAAGTAAAGAAAAATTCAGGAGGATCATTTCTGCTGTAAGGAGTTCTGGTCATTTCTGCTGTAAGGAGTTCTTTCAGGAAGGAAAATTGGAAATGTCACAAAGAACTGACCTTTGCTACCAAGAAAAATGTAGAGAAACAAGATATATGAAGGAGAACATTATTGCAGGTTGGTGGTATATTTCTAACACAAGTATTTTTGGAAAACCAAGGGGCTACACTGCTTTATTTTTATATCTTTTTTCATGAGATTGTCTAATGATAATAAGACTAGTCCTTAATGGTAATATTAAAAATAATTTTCAACCAAGATTCTTGACTTCTTGGAGAATTCTTTTCTACTAGTAATACTGTTGATTAATCCTAAAGAAAAAACTATTATCCATCTGAAATGATAATTATTTGCTTCCCTACACAAGCTAAATCATGAAACACCCAACTATTAAGAGAGAATTAAGAGTGTGCTGCACGTGGACCATTTGAAGGTAGTATCTGGAGATCAAAGCTCTGAAGTGCTTCCTGTTGTGTATCTAGTAATTTTCTTGAATATATTTCATTTTGGGAATTCTCCCAGTACTTGTGTACCTAATTAAATAAGCCACATGTTACAACTGACCATACCCTAATGTCATTTTTATAACCTCATTGACAATAATAAAATATACTTTCCCTGATGATACTACTACAGCTGCTACAGATCCCATTTGAGAAGATGTACTTATTTGAGACAAAGCCACAAACAATTCCCCCAGAATCTTCAGGCTGCACTGGATGATAAAAGAAGTTCCATCAGAAACATCGTCAGGAGAAGCTGATAGGGTAGGTAAAACTAGTGTCCAAGGGACTTAACACTGTAATGGTGAAAATATTTACAAAGAAGCATTAACAGATCATGGTGTTTGTTTGCAGAGGAGTTTGAATTGTATAACTTCATTTTTTTCATATGTTTATAAATTTGCTTAGAACTCTACCATCTACCTCTACTACATGCCAGCCAAATCGCACTTCCTGTAACATACAAAACTCATCTATGACTTTCATGTAAACTTCTCATAGAAGTAAAAATATAAGACTGTAGTACTGTTATTGCATGCAAAACAAATTATGAAAAAATATCTAGTATCCTTGACATTTCTGCCATCACCTTCATATTAGTTGATGAAATGTTCGCTTTCACTGATGGAAGAGTGAAAGGAAGATTTTCCACTTTATATAATCAGATTTTGAATCAGTTTTCCAAGTGTCTGTAAGTTTAAGTTGATTTGAACATTACAGATAGCATCACAATTCAGATACATGACAGAAGTGAAATTCTGTGGAAAAAAAAAATAGTTTTGATATTATGTAACTTGAATGTTTGAATACGCAAATGGAACATTTTCTCAGTATAGTTTTTAACAAGGGATGAAACCAACTGTCCACTTTGGAGATTGATCCTGATGCCTACATGGTTTACCAGTATAGCTGATGCTTTAGATCCACAGCAGAGATCACTGGTACTTGTACTAAAGTAAGTAGTTGCACTAACTACTACTAACTCTCTTCTGCAGGGCCCAATTTCAGGTTCTGTAGAAAAGCATGCCTTTACGCATAAAGCACACTGAAATGAAACTACTGTCGAAAAAGGTGCTTCTGCTACTCCCTTCCCACACACAGGGATGCCTAGCTGCTGTCCTGCCTCCTTTCTCCTAGTTGCTTTTGTTCTTGTTTGACCCTGGAGAGAGCTGGTGCTCTGCATCACTGGTGGGCCCAGGCCAGTCAGTGCCCGGGAAGCATCAGGAACAAGTCACTGGGGAGGGTGCAGAGACCGATACCCCTCATTTCAGCAGCATTCAGCCCTTGGACCCGTTTAACTCTTATCACCCTCACCCTAATGGTTACCAGCTAACACCGCCTCCTTGCCTGTTACACTCCAGTGTTTCTACCTGCTCTGACTGCCCGTCTCTTCCTTACCTCTACTCTTCCTTTCTGATATGATCTTGCTTCTTGCCTGGTTCCCATTAGTCCTTTACACTTCATAGTACTATATGACTTCCTACTGCAAATGCTCTTCTTTTTTCCCCCCCTTCCTTCCCTTTCCATTTGATTCAGAATATTTTCTTCCTTCTGGTTTTTATCCCTTTCCTCTTTCCTGCAAATGACTCATGTGGTGCCTTTATCTTCTCCTGCAAGTCTGGAACAGAGCATCAGAGTGGTATCTGCTGAGGGAAATTACAGAGAATAGATACCTTCTCTGCAGAGGCAGAGGTGAACTGTTTGGGTATGCTGTAATGGCAGCAGGAAGAGGAATATTCTCCAGATTTCTCATAATTGCCAGTTTCTAGTTCATAAAAGGGGAAGCACTGGGTATTTTTAATAAAAACATTATACTATTATTTTCTGTAAGGAAAGAGTTCCCTTAAATTTGCTTCTAGAAACATTTTAGATAAAACTTCCCAAAATAACTCAGCATGAAGAAGGTAGCTGACATGAAAAATATTGACACAAAATCTTAAATGTTGACAAAAAAATCAATGCCTGTATTCTGCCTTTTAATGGAAAAGATTAGGCAAATTTAAGATAGACAGAATGATGAGACTTCATGTGTAATAACAAGAAAAAAAAAATCAAGATAAATACCCAGCAGGCACCACTTGAGATTGACTTTTGCAATTAAGGGTTAATATGGAACGATAGCTCAATCATTTACATCTTGTGCCTTGATCTTGTTATCAGACTTGATGTAGCAGAGTACTCTTTCTTCTTCTCATAACACTGTGCTTCTTCTAATAACACTTTAATAAGGCATGCATTTCAGTTCAAGAGGACTAGTTACATACTTATCATGCCTCTTTCAAAAGGATAATCACCTTGGGTCTTAGTTTGCCTTGCCACTCTGTACTTCAGTAAATCTGGTTTGAAAAAATGAGGCTTCAAGATGATTTAGGAAATAAAAGAAATGCTCTTGCATAATACTTTTAATTTAAATCAAACTATATCTAGAGAAAAATTGTGGTGAATATTAAGAGAACTAGTTTAATCAACCAAGTAGGAATATTGTTCACCAAATGGTTTTCTGAAATACTTATATGGCAAAGGCGTATACTGATACGTAAACGTCAGATCAAAGTTTCAGTCATAAAAATTCGGTAACAGTTTTTGGCTTATTAATTTCCACAAATAAAGTTGTTTTTTTAAAAAAAATAAATCTCAAATTTAAACTTGAGAATTAATTTAGGAATTCTGTACTGTGGTTTTGATAAAATCCTATCTTTTTACAAAATAATATCCCTACTGGCCTGCTGGTTATAGGAGGTAGGAGTATGTTTTGATATATGCAACAGATTCTTGTAAGCAATATTTAAGCCATGGAATATTTCTTTTGATTATGATATAAATAGTTTTTCATTTAAATATTGTTATTTGATTCCTTTACAATATAGGATGAACTCTTTTGAAGATAAAAATAGTGGGGAGAACATAAAAGGAACACTTCATTAGTTTATTTTGGAGGTTCTTGAAACACTTGATTTAATGTTTTTTGGCTGAAATCTACAGGATAGGTGTATATATATATTTTTTTTTTTTTTTTCAGTAAAGCACCTGTTCTGTAAGTTAGGTCTCAAGCACTATAGCAAAACAACTAAAAGAACTGTAAGACTGAACCTTTGTTTTAAGGCGGAGTGCTTTAGAAAATATAGCAACTGCTGACCTTCAGCAAAGCTGAGCTGATAGTTTGTGAACTATTAGGGGAAAGCAGACCAAGAAAACACAATTTTGAACAATTTATGTGTTTCAAAGTAGAGCATGGGGATTTTCTGGGAAGAGACACTCAAGGTGAACGTCCAGGCACTGCTTAGTCTGCAGGAATATCTAAATAGCAGCTCAAATTTACATAAAAATGGAGGAGAGTGAGTATAATGCCTTCATAGTCTTAAATTCAATGGGACATTAAAATAAGTAACTTTAAATGGAGGGCAGGCAGTGGAGTAGTAAAAGGAAAAAGTGTGAGGACAAGAGCATTGAATAAAGCAACTGAAAAATACCCAGCATTGTACACAGTAGAATATGTTTAAGTATTTAATGCTTATTACACTTATCACCATTTGAAAGGAAAAGGGGTGGTGAAATACTACAAAAGTTTAGTGCAACACGCTTACTTATGGCAATGTTAACATCCCCACTGTTTTGTAGATCACTTGTTCCTTTTAGCTATGCAGTTGTTGCCTGAAATTTTATTTGAATACTTGAAATTTAACAGCTGAGATGCTTACCTTTCAGATCCAACTTACAGTAAAATTTTCTTAAATATTTTTCCCATTTTGTCATACTAACAGCATTGCTTAAGAATATTTAGGTTATGTACTCTCCCTCTCCAACCTCCTATCCTACATCTCAATTAAGGATGGAAAGCACTTAAATCAATTAAAGGTAACTCAGAGGAGAAACCAATTTAATTCACTGACAAACTGAGCTAATCACCAGGGAAAGAAAGATTTCTGGTACAGACTCCCAAAATACTAATTCTCTACTGTCATACCTGTCAGCAAGGCACTAAGGCAAGAACAGGGCTTTTTTCCTGATAACTATGGCTTTTTTTAGATGCTGGTTGCCATAGGTTATAGTTGTGTGAAGTTGTAGGCATACACTGTGCTAATAGCTGGAGCGGTCAATAAGAAGATTCCATGACATTTAGCAACAAAACATCTGTTAAGCCACATTAGAATGAGAAAAAACAAACAAACAAACAAAAAAACCCAAACCAAAACAAAAAACCACCAACCAAAAACCAAAACCAAACCACAACAAATCCTACCTGGTATGAGAAACCCTAAAGGTTTGTGTATTAATGCTTTCTAATCTATTCCTATCAGACAGCAAGATGGTTGAATTTTTTTTTTAGCTATAGCATAAAAGATTCACTGGTTGGTAATGACATAAAGCATAATCACTTCCTGACTGCAGTAAAGAGACGGATTCTCTTTCGGAACATTAACAATCTAAATGATGTTTTTCACTCCTGTGGCTACTGTAATGAAACATTTTATTGCTCTCTTCCCATACATGTCTCCAAAGGCACCAACCTCTTTAGGATCCCATCTGAAGAAGAGAGGTCAGAGATAATGATACATCTACAGTTGACTTGAGATGGCACATTTTGGGAGGCAGTAATAGTTTTTGTTTTAATAGAACGGCTTAACTTTAGTAAGGTTATTTAATCTTACTAGTGTCCCACTATAGCTGTTAACTGTTACATGAAGAGAGCAGAGGAGTAGATGGAGTGAAAGGCTTCCTGCAGTCCTCACCCTGAAAAGTAACATATCATCTCTAGTAATTTTTCTTTTGGTGAAGTATCATATAGTACTTAATGACTCTTTTCTTCTTATTGGAAAACAACCACAAGACAGACACAGAGATATATTTTTGGTAGTCAGACCTGTTAGCACTAATATTAAAGTGGGGCTTACTAAACTTTAGAATTAATATTGCACATATATTAAAGCTAGTAACTTCTGAGCATCACTGTCTTATTCAGCTGTTCAATTTTTGTTTACAAGGAGACAGAGTTGGAAACAGCACTCACAGAGTCTAAAAATTCCAGTCATCTTAAGTCACTGTTTCCATGTGGCTTCCTTGCAAATTACTTAAGGGACATATGAGATACTAAAATTAGTTGCAAAGTTAACTCATGTTCATATAAATATCAACCATTTAGTTGAAGAGCCAACACTAATAAACAAACTATGTTTTTTTTTTTTTCTGAGACAAATCACTATGCCTGCAAGTTGAAGGTGTTTATAGGCACTAACTCTCCCTCCTCCATGGCAAAAACCCCTTTAAGTGTGGAGGGCTCAGTGTATAAATGACAATTCATTTGAACTGTTTTTCTAGTAAAATATTTTTGATGCAATTGTTTAAGAGTCATAAGAGAAACAAACAGAAGGGAAAGGAGGTTATACCTATGCTGGAAACAAAAGTAGGCTTTTTACAAACTTGCTACATTAAGGAAATTGAGATAGGTGTGGTAAAGAAAAAGGAAAAAAATGCACCCTTCTATTTCTTAAACTTTTTAAATTTTTACTTTCTGTTCTGCCTTGATTTTGCCCAAACCATTTACAAAAGGAAACAAAAGCTACTATAGGATTCAGTTAAGTGGTTTTGATTTCTCTTTACTCATGTAATGTTAGAAATGTAACTTGTAGTTTGCATTCAAATACAAACCCCATTGATTGGCTTCCATTCAAATTCTTCATTATTTGTGCTGGCCCTTCATCAGACTGTGGTGATGACTGTATGGAGGGATTTGCTCAACAGTTACTCTTAAGTCATGTAATATTAATCTATAGATAGAGAAGTCAATAAAACAATTCACAACTTACTGCTATCAAAAGCAGGTATTCTTGGTCTCTGCTGTGTAGTCCCTCCCTTCTCCCTTGTGATAGTTCACCCTCCTGTGAGCTGACTGAGCTTGCTGGCCAGGACAGAGTTTTGTGAGATGGTTAAGGTAAAATATCTGCTTCTCCTGGGACAGGGGGGTGGGAAAAAAAAAAAAAATCAAAGATTTTGCTCCCTCCAATCTATTCCTTCCCTTGTTCTGCCTGGGACTGTAGGATTTTGTTAGGCAATTCTAATATTACACTGTAGTGAATCACTAGGGATTGCTGAGGTCTACAGCATTGAGTCATTCCAGGACCCAGCTTCCTTCCAACCTTTCTTCATCCCACAGTGGGATGCTGGGGTGGTTTGGAAGTCTATGTCACTTCTCACCTGTCTGTTCAGTCCTATGAGGTATATCTTAGAGCTCCTATTTAAATAAAGGTATGACTGGTACAGTTAGGATGTTTGTCTATTCTGTTTTGAAGTATCCTTAAAGTTGATATGTCTTCATACACTTCTTTGGTTCAAGTCCATGAGTGAAAAAATGGAGGGGCTTAAAGGCAAAACATATAGAGAGATTCATACATGCAAGTGCCTCAGGGTTACTGTAATGAGGAAGGAGACACAGTAAAAATATTTAGTGAATCTTATGGTGGTGATGTTACCTTGACAGTTGTTCCTACTCTGCACACTGAAAGGCCAATACCATAAAAGAGTAAGATTGCTGTGCACATGGATAAACATGTCTTGGGAAAGCGCCAGCATAGTTTCTGTAAAGGCAGATACTGACACGGTCACAGAATTCCAGCAGGTTTGTGAGCCAGGAAGTATGTGGACAAAGACAAACCAGGGAACATACTTCTATTTGCAAGAAGCATTTGTGCAGGTTACTCACTAAAAACAGTTAAAGTTAGCATGGAACACTGAGTTACAAGTCTGACTGAAGGATGGAAGCAGACAGTACTTGTTAATGGTTACTTCCCAAAGTGAAGAAAAGTCAGCAATGCTCTCCTCCAGAAATGTTTGGGTTTACTGTTGTTGTTTTATGCAATGATCTTTGGTCTTCATCAGTGACCCGGAGAAGGGGGTGCACACTGAATGATACTTGGATGGTGTTAAACTGTTTTGGGTAGTCAAATGCTGCGCTGGTAGAAGGAACTCTAGAAGTCCTCAGAAAGCCGAATGGGTAAAAATATGGCAGATAGGCTTTGAAGTAGATCAGTATAAGGTAAAGTATAGAATTACCTGTCAATCCTGGAAGTTTAAATTCATGAAGTCTGGAAGCTGCTGTTGTCAGCTCTCTGAAATCTTTGGCTCAAACTACAACAGCAACCAAAGAGCCCACTAAACAACAGAGATGTAAGGCATCGTCAGAAGAGTACTGAGAGCGAGACAGAAGGCAGTTGGAAGCTCTGTTGAAAATCTCAATATACTATCTTGTATACAGCTTGCAGTTCTGGTCTGCAAGGACACAACAAATTTAAAGAAGGTATCAAGAAAGATAACTAAAATGATTCAAAGTGAGAGATCAGCAGTCTGACAAAGCAGGGACTGAAAGGGTTTGGATTCGGATTGTGAGAAGACAAGGCTGAGCGGCATAGAATCAAATTTTACAAATCAAGAAGGCCCTGTTTAAGGTGAATGTAGAAATAGGGTTCTTGACAGAATAAGTAGTGGGCTTCTGTAATCTGCTGCCTAAGTGGGCTAGAAAATACACAGTTCAGGTCAGCAGGTTCAGAAAGGGGTGAGACAAGTTAGTGGACAACAGGTCCATAAATGGATATTAAGTGGAGCAGATAGGTGTGTACCTATTGTACATGTACAAACCAGACATGTACTATCCCTGTTACAGCAACTGTAGATGCTGGGATAAGCCGGTCTACCTAATTAGTGTCTCCTTTGCTATTATTCTTGTTTTATACAGTGGAATGCTGCTACCTCGAATTTTGCATTTAAGTTCCCTGCATTTGGTGAAATTGCAGGGACCAGCAAACTGGAAATGCGAGGTATGGGTCTCACTCTCGGAAACCTGTGTCACTGATGGTGGTGCCACTGCTGGTTACCAAATACTGGGCGAGGTGAACTGTTGGTTTGACTTAAAAGGACATTTTCGTTGTTGAGAAGATTCTGTGTATTTCTAAGGTACAAAGCTGCCCTTGTCCCTGTTAGTCTGCTATTTTCAAACTGTTTTTACAGACAGCTGGGAGAAGAATACTGCTGTGTAGGGTGTTCTTTGACTGGGATGTTCATCACTGTTGCTTGAACACTGAGGTGTGAACGGTGTCTTCAACACACACATTCTATGTAAAAGATCTGGTCTTTGAAGTTCTGTGGCACTGTCTTTCTCTACATGTCATCCTGTAAGCAAAATACTGTTTTGTGCAAATATTTTGAATCCTTGTTAAGTGTACAGTTTCTGTAAGTAGCATACATTTATCCCTACTTTTACCTGCACTTTCAGAGGTGGCCAATCTAGTAAAAAAGAGTCTGCTTACAGTCACCAGTGCCCTGTGAGACGTGACATTTCTTGTGGGAGAGACCGTGTGGGCCCTGGGGAACGTGGCCGGCGCTTGCACAGGTTGCACGGGGCAGCTCATTTAGCACCGCATCGAAAAGGGACGGGGTACTTCTTACTTCTTGTAGTAAGAATATCAGTCCTTAACACTTTCCAGATTATTTTCTGAGGGCACTCCTGCGCAACACGTCTAGCTAAGCCAACAAACGAGTGTGTAAGGGCTTAGCGGCTTGCCGGTTAGTTGATAGGTTTCGCCGGCGCTGAGGAACGGCAGCTCCATGCTGCCTCCTGCCGCCCGCCGCACCGAGCCGGCCTCGGCCTCGGCCCGGCGGCGCTTCCTCACGGCACGGCCGCCCCCAACCGCCGCTGGGGCGGGGGCCGGAGCGCCGCGGGCCGCTGCCACCTCCCTCGGCGATAACCGGCCACGGGGTAACGGTCGTGGCCGGCGGGGTGAAGGCGAGCAACGGCCCCCGACCGGCGGCGGGAGCGGTGTCGGACGGGCTCCCTCCTGAGGGCTGCGCACGCTACTGCGGCGGGGCGCTGGCGGCCGAGCGCCCGTCACGTAACTCGGCGCCGCGCTGCGGGGTTCCGAGCCTCGACGGCCACGAAGCTGAGAGGGGTTGGAAAAAGGGAGGAGCGAAGAATTCCCTCAAAAATGTCTATTTCTGAAATGTTAAAGAGTCTCGGTGCAGGCACGAAATGAAGGGCAGAGCGTAACTGGGGAGAGGCCTCCGTTACACAGCACCTTGTTCTACCCTCCAGGCATCCTGACAGGAGCTGAAAGTGTAACCTGCTTCATCAATAAAACGGAGCAAAATATTTGCATACGAAGTATGACAGCACTGTAGTTATTTTCACAGTTACGCACCTGGTTTTGTAGTTTCAATAGCTGTATGACTATTTAAGTTTCCTGCTGGCTTCTAAGTATCCACGCACACCCGTGCAAGTGCTCCACAGAAAGAAGATGTGTTCCCCAACCTAAGATTTTATGTCTAGGTA
>VXBL01002618.1:408346-420900 GCA_013400195.1 Aramus guarauna
CCCCTTCCCGCCCGGTTCGGTCTCTGCGCTCCGCACTTAGCAGCGATCCTCAGCCTTGAGGAGGTGGCGGCCGCCGAGGACCTCGGTTTGGTGGGTCCCTACTTGTGCGAGCCCGTTTCTTTCATGCTGGCTTTTTTTTTTTTTTTTTTTTTTCCCCCCCTCTTTTTTTTTTTTCCCCCCCCCTTTCTCTGTTGCNTTTTTCCCCCCCTCTTCTTTCTTTTTCCCTCCCCCTTTGCATCAGGCTCTGTTAGAAAGCGCTCGGGAAGGAAGGGGGGTGGTGGTTGCCGCCGCCTGGTAGATGAAAAACTATGAATTTTACATCTGAATTGCCAGATGGAGAATGGTTAATTTATAGGTTATGTATTGTTTACGTTGAGAGCGTCTGGTCAGGAATCTAGGTCTGTAACTTCATCCCGCTGCAAATAAATCACTATCTGTTCTTCAAAACAAATCAACAATTAATGACGGTGAACAATCCTGGAAAATTAAACTGCAGCAGACCAGCTCCTTCAGAGCTGGATTTTGTCGTGGAAGCCTTATTCTGACTTTTATGTTTGCTTCCTGCACGGTTGCTTACGGAAAGCTGTGATTATTTTGTTAGGCGTTCTGTTTTCCCATTTAACACAACTGCTGAAGTATTCTCGTGTTGGTCTTTGTTTTGTGCTTGCTGGGTAGGGTAGGTGCTTTGGCTGTAACTGATTTCTCTTTGCTGGGGATGCGATAGAAGGAGCGTTGAAAATTTGAGTGGCTTTATTTGAGTTGAAAATGGGTGTCGAATCACATTTTGGGAAGGAGATAAGATGACGTGCATTCCTTCAGGTTTTCTCCTTCCAAACTAGTGGAATTGTTATGTTTTCGGTTGATGGAAATTTTGCGTGGTATGTCTTGTATGTAATATAAAATACGCTCTAAACATTGTATGTCCTTGTGTGAAGTAATACCTCAAAAAGATATAAAACAGCTGAACGTATGCTATGGTCAGACTCCCCTAAAAGAAAACGGAGAGTGACAGACAATCAGGTAAGATAGTTTAACGGAGATGTGTGTATCGTGTTCATCACCAGCATTTGAAAGCATGCACTACTGGAGAAAGTAGCTTAGTACTTTAGTACTTGCATGACATCGTGCGTCTGTGTTTGAAGCAAGATTGTACTTTGTTACGGTGAGGTGGGGGGTGTGCAGTGTGTGTGGTGGTATGTTTGTTTTGGTTTTTTTTTTAAATATAGTTCTTATACAGTAGTATTTGCCTATGTGTCTCTTGCATTCCTTTTACTAGTTACTATACAAGCTGGATAAACTGTAGGTCAGTTTTTGATGAAACAGCTAAATAAAACAAATTGAAATGGAAAATGACGTGTATAATGTTTGCACTCTAAATTTTTTGTGTGTGCCATATAAATATTGGGTTTAGACTGTATCTAGAAAGCTTACTTATGGACTTAAATTGAGCAAGTCAGCTAAGTCATTATTAAGCTGTAATTAAAAATATAAAAAACAACAGTCATTGCTAGCATTTGGAAAAGCATAGTAGTGAAATATGGGCATGACCTCGGGCATTATCCACTGTTGGCTCTAGAACAGGAGGCTCTGTTACCTTCTGTAGATCGAGAGATGCATTTTCTTTTGGGATACGTTGCCCTCTACCAGGCACTCAGGTTATACTTTTTTCCTCTCTGTCTCTTCCTTTGTCCAGTCACACAGTTTATATTCGTACAGAAGAGTAAGAGGTTTTATGGGTATGTGTAGGAGTCTTTTAGTAAAGAATTTTAATGTAAATGGTTTTGAAGTAAATGTTTTTTCTTCAAGCCTGATTTTGGAAGAGGTGGTAAAGGCTACTTGTTGCACAAGGAGAATTTTCATGGGAGCAATGAATAAGAATATGTGAAGCTGAACAGTAGAAGCATGCAAAGTAAGAAATGGAAGAAAATATGATACTACAACTCATTACTTTTCCCTACCAATTTCATTCTAATATCCCTTTCTCTTAATATTACTTACTCAAATACATATCTTCCTCTTTCTTGACATAGTTCCTCCTGCCCCTCTTCAGAAAAGTTCCTTTATTAGAACCAAAAAGTAGTTCTGGTGTGTGTGGTACTGACAAGTGTTAAGATAGTGTATCGTACTCCTTTTAACAAGTTTCTAAAGTAATGATGTTTTTACTCTTAGCACAAAATGTCAATGCTGCAACCTGAAATAATCTTTGGAAAGGCTGAGAGAATATTGGAGGCTTTCAGTCAGTTTTGAAACTAACTGGTAAGGGAAAACTGAGGAAACTTTTTTAAAAAAAATGTGTTAGCGTGATGATCCTTGGTGGTGAAGTGTTGTGTTGATTTACCAGATTTATAGATCCTCTGGACTATTTGAACAGCGTGGATAGATCCTGGAAGGAATCATGTGCAGGCTTTTAAAGAATTGCAAAATATATACTTCAAGAAAAAATAAAAATATCCCCTTGTCCTCAGAGGTCAAACATCTAAAAGTTAAGACTGTGCATGTATGTAAATGACATAGTTATTGCTCTTCCATTGGTGAAATCTGCAGTTGAATGTAGTCTCGTAGATAATTTGATTTTTTTTTTTCTGCTTAGTTCTGATATTTAAGTAAAATATATCAATAATGCAGTGTATGAATGAAAATAAACTTTGTTATTTTAGCAAGTTAGTGGTTTATTTCAAAAACTCTTTGGAACATTTTGGATTCCACAATAAAAATGCTGTTAATGTGAATAACTACTGTGACACATCTAACTTGAAACAATTCCATGAAATAAAACTAATAGTTTAACTTGTTTTTTAAGAATCAAAATGTTAACACCTCCACACTTTTTAAAGGTTATTACTGTTTGTCTCTGCATATACTGCTTTTCAACCTTTTTTAAAGTGTGAGGAAGTCCTTGAAGTAGATTCTGAGGATTAAGACCTCCATTACTTTGTCCCCATCTGTGGAATTTACTCTTTCACATCCCATCCCAAGCATTGGAAAAACCTCCTACATCATTCTGCTTGTTTTATACTGCCTGATCTTCAGCTCTATTATTTCAGCTCATGACAACTTTTATATTAATATGCTTCAAGAAATAATAAGGAAAAAAAAAAGTGCCAGAACTCATTTGGAACAGATGGGCATGTTTGTACTAATCATCTTGTGTCTGTCACCATTTATATGGTAGTACCGTAACCAGGGATCAGGACCCCATCTGGGGTTTTCTAATTTAGACCCTGTTCTTTAAAGATCGATTCCAGACAATACTAACTGTGTGTACTTTTTCTCTGACTTAATTAGAAATCCTCGTGGATGCTTCTGCTGCTGAAGTGAGATGCTTCACTTGCTTCCTTTTTAATGGACAAAAAAGACACAAAGTTAGCAGTCAAAAGTGTTATTGTCTTAATTGTTTCCATTGTGTAGTCACCTAAACTACATTTTGTAGCTCTTTCAAAAGAGCTAGATTCAGCTAAAGCATAATTGTTAACCACTTAGAAAGTAACTGTTGAGTGAGGTTTTCCACCTTTTGTGTAAGTATGCCAATTGGTTGTCCACAACTTCTTTCAAAGCAGCCTCTGTTTCTCTGAGACATCTCTGGTGTATCCACATTGTAGCTCGATTCAACATCAAGAGTCAGGATTCTTAAAGTCTTAGAGAGGAAGGGACACACACAAACCCCAAACTAACAACTACTTAATTTTTTTTAAACAAGGAGGGGAAAAAAAACCAAACCCAGTTATCCACACTGAGTGCAAACACATTGCTCGTGAAGTCTTTTTTAAAAAAAAACAAAAAACTACTTTGCAACTTTCTGCATGTAGTCTTTGAGCCACCTTGAGTTTGACTGTTCAACTTCTATTGTTACTGCGTTGATACTGAGATGTAGAGTTTCAATGAAGACAATCAGATTTCTGGGAAATCTTTGTTTGGCACTGCATTTGTTAGGTTTCTGTTCTTAACAAGAAACAATTGAGATGAGTTGTCACTTACGAAAAGTGAGCAGAAGGTACTTTATGGAAACTCTTTATTATCTGTAGGGATTTTTTTTTTTCCCTGCATCTACCTACTTAAAATTTCAAAGAGTTTTCATGGGGAAAATGTACAGAGGTGCTAGGTGATTTACTGTTAGGTGTGATACTGTCTCTGGTAATCAAGTCATTGTTTGACAGTTCAATATGAAGCATTGTTTGTAGTTCATTCCTGTACTTAGAAACAAAGTGTATGGAAGAGACTACAGCTTTTTGTGCCATCAGTTTGTGAAGGCTTTTGTGTGGGATGATGTCTATGGACGCTCTGTGTCACCCAGAGCTTTTCAAAGGTCTAAGGGAGACAAATTGTGGACACCTAATTCATGGTATATCATTAAGTTTGCATTGGGTTTTCTTCCTCTGAGAGTATGAACTAGTCAGAATAAGGCTTATTTTGCTTTCCTGGTTTTTGTAAATGAAAGAAAGAATGGATAAGCCAAATGATACACTCCTCAGAAGATTTGTGAGGGAGTTTTTCAGAGAGATAGCAAGTAGGAGATGCATTTCCCTTCCATTGCCTGGCTTAGATTATGCAGTCTGTAGTTCTTGGAAGCATTTCTGTAACTGAGGGAATTAAGAACAGAGATTTTCATCTGTGCACAACTTTTGGAAAGAAATATTCTGTTCTCTTTTTTCAATGACTGGCACTTTGAGAACTTGAAACATTTTGAAAGTCTTCTCCAAGTTACAAATGTTGCCTGTAGTAAGCTCTCCATCAGGGCGTTCATACAGTGTTATATATGAGCACATTTAGAGTAACTTTTTATTTCATAATGGGCCATTGCCCCCTTAATTCTCTGTATTACATACAAAAATGTCTTAAAACAATATGCAAATTGCAATTTCTTTTTAAAAATAGGAAACAGTTTTAATTAATTTCTGTCCTCATAAGTACGTCTTACAGTAGTCTCCAGTTATGATTTATATATAATTTTTTTCAACTTACTGTATTTAGGAATTAGAGCTGCATATTTTCCAAAAGCTGGAAAATGTGAAATGAATTGACAGGGGACTGTGGGAAGGGAAAGCATATCTAGTGATTTGGGTGACAGAATGTCACTTCGGACTACTGGAATTCTTTCTTTCTGTCAATTTCTTGTGATCCCAGATAAGTCTGTTTAAACCAAACTTTCCACCAGAGCATATTAGTAGTGTGTTGATTTCCTGGGTGACAGGCTCTAGATCCTAACTTCTTCTGCATGGTTCAACAGAAGCTTTAGTTTCAGATGTAGTGCTGGGTAACATGGTGTACTTGAAAAGTTGTGCCCTAAATCTTGGTGGATAGTTCTTAAATTTCAGTCTGTAGCTCAGGTTATGCATCTATAAAATGGGAAGAATACCCATTTTCATGAATACTTTTGTGGAAGTGTTGTGGAAACAAGTTAATTTTTATGGCATGCTAACATATTACAGTGGTGAGTCCTGTACAGAAGCCCAGTAGGAAATTAAGTCTCTTCAGAGCACAGTTTAAACAGGATGCAATAAGGGACACACATTAAATTACAATGAAAAAGTTGAGTAGCTTCTTTGCTTTCAATGAGAAAAGTTCTCTGGTGAGGGAAAAGGTAGTGAAGGATCAGGTAAATCAGCTCCTTCATGTGTGTTCCCTTTTATACTGTATAAGAAATCTTAATTCTGATGTTTCCTAACTCTTAGTAACTGATTTTGCAACTATTTTCATACTTTTCCTGTTTCTTTTAAAGCAAACTTAGTGAACAAATTAACTGTATGGATGTGCTCCTGTGAGTCATTAGGTTGTAACCTTTAGCTACGTATAGCTACTACTAATTAAATTAATGGAATGCTATTAGTAGCAATAAGTTTTTCTCTTTTAACCAGTATTAAGTGGTATGAGGTACAAGAGCTTTTCAGTGGATTCGTAGAAATACTCATTATCAGTAGAAGAGCAGTGTGACCTAGGATGATTACACGTTGTACAGATTGCATGTTGGCCCTAGAAAGGACTGAGCTCTGTGGGACATGTATTCCCCTCACAGCCGATCTTTATGCTCTGGTCTCTCTCTAGTCACTTCTCTGTCTAGTTTGTCCTCATACCTCTTCAGACTTCTGATTCCAATCCTCCGTTGTCCAGGTAAATCCTACTTTCTCTCTTATCTTGTTTAACACTTCTTAGACTTCTGGCCTTGAGGTTCCTAAACTGTGGTGTATGGAATTTGGGGGGGGGTGGGGGGTGAGTGAAGTTTTTTGGGTTTGTTCCCTACCTCCCATTGACTTTGGTTGTCAGTTGCATGCCTTTCCCATAAACCCTAGACTTTCTACTCCATTTGCCTCGTACAGCTTGTTGGTCCCTGCAGTGGAATTGGTTGAAGTGTGTCCATACCTCAGCTATTTCCATGCTAAGCTGAGCTTTTTTTCTTAAAGACTTAATTAAGACAGACGGCTCTTGAGCTGAGAATCTGTCTGAGGTGTGGACAAGTCCAACTTTTTCTGCTAAATAAGCAGCAACATCTGGCTGTGAGCAGACAGGTGAATTAGTGATGGATTTGGTTGTCAAGAGGATTTACCAGAGATGTTTGTTAATCTCAAGGTTTGGCTATGTTAACCTTCTAACTTCAGGGGAATCAGGAGACAGCAGCCTATAATGTGCATGTGAACAGTACTTGTACCTTAAGTAATAGGTGGAAACTCTCTGAACTGTCGTATCTTGATAGTATGCTTACAGTCATAGTGAAAGCAGCTATTATTTATTAATACTTTAAAGCTTGTTCCTTTCAATTGTAAAACCCATCCTTTAAGAATGAGTAAAGATTAATTTCTATTGAGTTCTTTTACTGTTACCTCCTATAGATGTTACTTGTATTCCTGTTTCTATGTATGGAACATAGACTAGTGGGGGTAGGATTTTTTTTTTGTCGTTTGGTTTTGGTTGATGTGGGGGGTTGGTTTTTTTGTTTTGGGTGTTTTGGGGTGTGGGGGTTTGTTTTGTTTTGTTTTTATGCTGATTTCTCTCCTGGATAGATCTTTGTCCTTCTTAGGGGTGGGGTGTTATCGGGCTACTGTGAGGAAGTGATCCAGTCTAGCAAAATGAGATGTGTAGTTTTACTACATACCAGTACAGATCTGAGCCTGAGCAAAAGCATAACCTACAAGCTAATACACACAAAGAGTGTAGTGATTGCTGCAAATATGTCAAAACCATAGAATATCTCAGGTTGGAAGGGACCCATAAGGATCAGAGAGTCCAACTCCCTGCTCCTTGCAGGACTACCTAAAACTAAATCATATGACTGAGAGTGTCATTCTTGAACTCTGGCAGGCTTGATGCTGTGGCCACTTCACTGGGGAGCCTGTTCCAGTGGCTGATCACCCTCTCAGTGAAAAACCTTTTCCTAATGTCTAATCTGAACTTCCTGTGATGCAGCTTTATTCTATTTTCTTGTGTCCTAATGTGAGTGATGAGCTGCAACTGAAGGATAACTTAATATTAAGCATTAATTTCAAAAGGGAAAGCAAACCATAGAGTTTGAACATGTACTATCAAGAAAGTTGGCGTAGCTGTAATAGTACAACTCCTGTTTTTACCTAAGCCAGGATTAAAATGTATCAATGTATATAAATTTCTGAAAGGAGGGTGCAAAGAAGATAGGGGGAGGCTCTCTCCAGTGGTGCCCAGCGACAGGACCAGAGGCAGTGGGCACAAACTGAAGCACAGGAGGTTCCCTGTGAACATCAGGAAACTCATTTTCATTGTGAGGGTGACTAAACACTGGCACAGGTTGCCCTGGGAGGTTGTGGAGTCTCCATCTTTGGAGATGCTCAAAAGCCATCTGGATGCAGTCCATAGCAACTGGCTTTCAGTGACCCTTCTTAAGCAAGGGGGTTGGACCAGGTGACCTCTAGAGGTCCCTTCCAACCTCAACCACTCTGTGAAAACACACCCACGCAGGACTAAATAATTATAAGAGATGAATGACTGTATTAAAATAAATTACAGGAGTGAATAGAGTATTGGCAAAGAGAGCTTGCATGATGGTCAAGCATAGAGATAGATGTCACAAGTAAGACTTTGCAGATTGAAACATCACAAGAGTCTTCAGCTGCAACTTTAAGTGCTCTTACTGGTAGGTTCATGTAGGATAGCAGATGACTAGACTCTGTCACTTGAAGTTTCTTCTAGTCCTGTGGTCTTAAAAATCTACCACTAATGCACTTAGTTCACCTGGTTGTAGTAAGTCTTTGTCTAATTTGTGCTTTGTAATCACAATTGTAGGTTCTTCCGCTGTCTTCAGGGATGCAATTATTTTTTCAGTCTATGGTTTTCTGTCACTTAGAAAGTTACGCCAAAAGCAAATAAAGATGTTCTGCTTGGCTGGGGGGGAAAAGCTAAACTCATATAAGCCATCTGGGTAGACAACTTCTACTTGTAGAACACACGGCTGAGTGTGATTTAGTACTAAGATTTCTGTATGTAGCCCTAGTATAAATGTTTGTTTATAATTCATATTGATAGGAGTGTATGCAGTGTTGTTTAGCACCACATCTGACTTTGCAGTGCAATACCCATGCTTTCTTTCAGGTCTTACCATTCAATCCATCCCACTAGCATTTTTTGTTTGATCTTTAGTAATTCTGTATTGAATCATTTGCAATGGGGTGAGAGGCATTCACTGGTTTTTTTAACATTATATACAAAATGAGGAATGGAAGAGAGTCTTGTTTATGTGTACAAATTTTGGTTGTCCATCTGTGAAATTTTATAAAATGTTTTGCTTCTGTGGTAGCATGCTAGTATTCTTAATGTTTGTTGTTTTCTTTCTTTGTTTGTATTTGTAAGAATTAAAAAGTTCATGGTAAGGCTCAATAAGGCATTTTTTGCCAAATAAATGGTGTACCAAAATAATACCAAGTGCTGTTTCCTCCCAAGGGGCAATACAGTGATAAAACTTGATTTGTACCTAATCTCTGTCTGTTGTTATTATCTTCTGCTTTCTATCATCTTCCCTTTATTTTCCCCATGGCTTCCATGCCACTCTTGCATGTCTTCTTTTCTCCCTTTGTGTATAAATACTGCAGATGTTAGCCTTCTAAAATAATGTAATGACTGTTTTTATTTGTTATGCTGTTTTGAAAATAGAGTTAATGTAAACAAAAGTAATAATTTCTGCCTCATTCTCCCCATTCCTTTCTGACTGTTGGAGGAAGAAAACAA
Source organism: Aramus guarauna (assembly GCA_013400195.1). Lineage (NCBI taxonomy): Eukaryota > Metazoa > Chordata > Aves > Gruiformes > Aramidae > Aramus > Aramus guarauna. Next base: position 417,530 of record VXBL01002618.1, read on the forward strand.
ATCATTCTTGCCTTACTAAATCTTAAGGTACCTTCCCTGCTAAAAGAGGGTTGTGTCAACATTATGCCTATAGACTAGTGATATTGTGAAATTTTGACACCTAGGTTGGTTGTCAGTTCCTCTTTTGTTTTAGAGTACCAGTCTAAGAACATTCCATCAGTGTTTCTGGTAAAAGAACTATTTTGCAGTATGAAAGGTCTGCTTTTTCAAATAATTATTCACGTAGCCCACAACAGCAAGATACTAATTTCTTTTGTATGCTGGTCAAGTTCTGCCATGTTCTACTTGGATATTTTTCTTCAGTTATCAACCAGAAAGTTGTTCCAAAACTTTAATTTAAAAACTTAGAAGTCTTCCTCTAATTATCAGGTTTTCTTCATTGTCTGAGCTATTTGTCTTTAAGCTTTTGTCTTATGGTGGTTTGTTTTCTTTGGGTGGGATCTTTCAGTATTTCTGGTATTTATAGTGATTTCTACCTCTCTGCCACTTACCCTTCTGTCTCTTTCCTCTGTAGAGGTGCTCTTCTGATGTAGTAGACTTAATTTAAATTGGAAAAAGTGTACATAATCTCGATGATAGGTGTTGTTAGTTGTACATAGTATTTCAAGCAAGTTCTTGCCAGTAGCTTAAAATCTGTGTTAAACGTTGAGGTTTTGGGTTTGTGTTTTGTTTGTTTGTTTTAGAAGTACCTTGTCTAGACCTAATATTGCATGGCACTAGTGTATAGTCTTGCAGTGATTTTTCTATGCCTGGACCTAGTCATAGGACTCCCTTTCAACCCCCTGTTTTTTCCCCTTACAGTTGATTTTCTTTCAGACTTGTAGCTTATTTTTTTTTTGGGAGTTCAAATGCAGTCTTTAAAGAAACAGAAATATTTTTAAGTATAATCTTTACTTTCAGTGTTTTACCGAGTGACAGTCTGATCCGTCTCTGCATCCATCCATCAACAATTTCCAATGTAATGCTTAAATAATAAATGACTTTTGGTACCAGGAAGGTGCAAATTATTTTATCATGGACTGATAAAACATAAATTGTCCCAGGGTAGTACGATAACCTTATAAGCTACATTTATCCCTGTATTTAGAAGAAAATTGCATGCTAAAGTAAGAATTTTAAAGTCTTCAAATATTATATCGAACTAGTGCAGCTGTAGTGGTGGTATTACTTTTTTGCTCTGTATTATTAGTGATTGCTGCCTTTATTTTCTTATACCACACCTTAATTTTTAAAGTTAATTTAAATTTTAAAAATTAAAGTCTACTAGACCTTAAGTTTTTTAAATACCTTTAAAATGTATTGCATACTACACTTGTTCATGAATTCTCTGATGGTGTTTGTGCAATTGCTTTGATTTGAAAGTGTGAAGTTCTTAAGTGTAGACATAGTAACTTCTGATTGAATATATCTATTATCAATTGCCATAGGAATAAAGTTTTACCTGCTATTTCTTTCAAAATGGGTATTCAGCTGACTTTTTAGGGTATTTCAATATCTTCTTCACATGCAATCATTACTATGTAGTAATACCTTTTTTCTTCCCCTTGGTTTTAGCTATTGAAGTGCAGATTTTTTGTTTTTATTTGTTTCTGTACAATGGCCATTTCAGTTTGGCTCCAATTCTGTCTTTATTTTTATATTTCCCAGTCTTTGTGGTGCAACTCTCCTGTCTTGAGGGCTCTGATTACTGCTTACAACTTTTACTAAGTGGTTGTTTGAATTCACTTAGAATGAAAACTCTCCTTGCACTCTGACCAACAGCTTAAAACTCAGTTTTGTTCCTTTGTCGTGGACATTGCCCATGACCACTGTGTTGGAATTGTGTATGTTTTCAAATTGCTTCTGCTTTCAATTTGGTCCTTTCAAAGCAGAGACTTTATTTATGCACTGCTTGTGTCAATTTAATATAAACAGTCATGGTCTCTGAGTGTTGGCAAAATCATATTCTGTGGTATTACATATTTATGTGACGTTGTTTGTGAAACTTAAGTTTTGCCATGTGTCTGTAGGCTGGAGAATAACCTGTATCCTGACTAAGTGTGACAGAGGGTTGTTTTGGTCATCCAACTCTGTGTATGTGACTTTCTTGATAGAAGAGGCTTTTTTATTCCAAGTTTCCCACTAAGAGCAGTATTCCCAGATGCAGTAATAGTTAATGAGGAGGCTCATGCAGACAAGTTTCACTGCTGCTCATCCATATTGTATAGCTCAAATATACAGATAGAATGTTGTGAACATTTCTTACCTTTCTGAAAACCACCTGGGTGGGTAATGTTGGTGTGTGTGACAGTTTCATGTGGTGGAATGGAAGCACAATTATCCTGCAGCTGATACACGTGCTATTTGTTCACTGTCTGTGAAATTCTGCAAGATGTCTGGAACATTTATGCTTGTGGTCTCAACTAAAACTGATAGTTCGTTGAGTTACACTCTCCATTTTTCTGGAGGTATAAACAGGGTTGCAAGTAGGTCCCTTGACAAATTAATTTTGAACACCAGTGTGTCAGATTTCTCACCAGCACCAGAAAGGCGGGGTATCTTAAGGGCATCCCCAGCAGAAACCAGGTGAATATGTCAAGGTGAGGGAAGGATTGAAATTAGTCTTCATCCACCAATGGTGGAATTAATGGGCTTTTGTGAACTTTACAATCTCGGAATCATAGAATCATTTAGGTTGGAAAAGACCTTTAAGATCATCTTGCTTAATTCTCCCCGAGTGGTGTTTGTAATAATTAAATTACTATGCTTCATTCTCAAATCTCGTCAGTATTATTTCATAGATGTGTGCCTTCACACAAAGCACTCACATTTCAGTTTAGTATTGATCAGTTTGAGTCTTCTATATGAGCAACTGAGTTTACTTTTTTTTTTCTTATTGCCATCATAACATTAGCAAGAAGGATGGGAGATGTCTGATTTCTTCAGTTAGGTCAAGATATACACTTAAGTTTTAATCTTGCTTAGACCTTGTCCTTATTGTAGACTCCAGGTATTCTTTTGACTGCATTCTTTCCTAAACTCTATTCAAATCATCCTGATGTATAGGCTCTCAAGGCATGGATGTAATCAATAAAGACAATTTTTATAAGCTTTATTATTGAAATCAAGAATCTGTAGAGAATATGTGTATCATGTGGCTTTTCGGAAGCTTTGGGCAAGTTTCCTTGGAGGCAAAGAATATGCTTTAATACTCTTATGCTAAAGAGTTCTGTTTTCCTAAATTCATATTTGTATTCTAGAGGACAGGGAAACTAGCATCTTTTTAGACAGCTCTGTCAGATTTGTGATACACTGAGTTTAGTTTACTTCCTCTTGGATTTATTCTTGGACACAACTGAGCCATTAACACTCAACTGAAGATCCTTTATGTA
>VXBL01002618.1:420956-438019 GCA_013400195.1 Aramus guarauna
AGGGTTGAATTAATTTTTTTTTTTTTTTTTTTTTTTTTTTTAATGGAGACCATCAGGAAAGCTTAACAAGAAGTGTTAGCAGCCTCTGTAATGTGGCTAAACTTCATAGTATTTGATAGTGACCTTTAGTATGTGAAAAGGTTTCATCCTTTGAAGGTTAAGGTGAAAAAGTCATTGTCAAAAACTTAATGGCTTTTTCTCAGACTTAATGAAACTTACCTTTATTCTCTGCACCTGCCTTTCTCCCTGCTTCTCCTCCCCACTGGCAAAGTGTTACCTTTTCACAAAGTCTTCTGCATCCAACCTGTACATCTACCACTATATTTCTGATTTTGTGAGCATAATGGCATCTTGCCCACTTGCAGCTCCTATGCATTCATTTCCATTTCTTTAAGAAATTATATTTTTGTAAAGCAAAATAAATTTACTTGCTACAGGACTGGAAACACTTAGTAAGTGTTTCCACTTACTAAACTGCCATGCTCCTGTCCCACCAAATTTAAGTTCAAGTCAATTTGAATGACTTACTGTACTTTCTTTGCAATATTACCATTTTTGTTGTTCCATGTACTTTTCACTCTATGTTAAACACTCTGAGGACTGGACATAGTCTGCTTGTTACGGACTTGCCTTTTTTAAGGTTTTATATAGTATGCTTGCGTAGCACCTAACAAGCAATGAGGTGGAATGTGTTTGGCTAACTGACAAATACATTGCAGATGTCTATTTTACTAACATCATAGTGTCAGCCTACGCTCTTTTCCACTTTATGAAACAAGTAATTACACTTTTTTAATCTCAACCAGTATTTCTTTGTTCAGTTATGGTTTTACCTTTTTCCTTCTCTTCCACTTTTTATCTCCATGTCACTTCTTTTCCTGCAGCCATGCACAGAAATAAGAAATTATAATCGTAATGCCTGCAGTCAATTTACTTAGTCTTGGGTAGAAGTATGAAAGCTGAGATCCCACAACAACAGGGCAATTTTGTTTTTCCTTAGGTTGTTGATAGGTTTAGTGGTGAATTCTGTTATGTAGTTTCTCATCCTTTTTTTTAAAACTAGGCTTATGTCAGTGAAAATGCTGTTTCATAAATGGCAAAAGAAAGTGATTTTATTTTTGTCACTTTTTCTTTTAATCATATCTGAAAAAATGCTGAAATTTACAAGTCGGGCACATGTTTTGTGGAAGCTGCAGTGTCTGCAACACCACTGGACAGAGCTGTATGCTGAGATAAGTGGGTACTGAATACTGTCTACTTGCTTGATCTTTGGGAGGCTTTCTCTAATGAAGTTTGAAAAAAATCTTAGCAGCAGAAATGGGGACTTGCCTGGGATCATTTCCTAACTGATTGCAAGGAGGAGTACTATATTCTGTGTCAGTTGTTTGCAGGTTTTTTAGTGTGCGTATGTGACTGCTATTGTGGCTTAATGTTTTGTTCTTTATTCCTATGCGTTAGTTCTTTTCCTGAATCCTCCATATCCTCTGTACGTTATGAAAATATCTCCTTTTGCACAGTTACTACCTGCACATCTTTTCATTTTCCACTAAGTGTTTACTTAACAGGTTAATAAAGAAACTTAATGCTGTTTGCTGTATTTTCTAATGGGAGGTTTAAAAATAGTGTTTCCTAATTTAAACAGGTGTTATTACTTATGTATTAACTGTCAAAGGTTTGCCATTAATGAGACTGCGGTAGTGAAACCTAGCACTTTTCATGTCATTTGCCAGGCTGCGTGTTACTTCTGCCTTACAATGTGGTTCTTCATTCCAGAAGACCTTTAATTATTGGTTTCTGTAAATTTTTGTATCAGTCCTGACTATGTATAGTGCTGCCTTACAGAAATAGGAAGCTAACGTTTTCTTGATACTATGAATAACACTAGTATCTTGATTTATTGATGGTTAAGTAAACAGCATAACATAATATAACACTTCTGAAAGAGAATGGAAAGTATTAATCTAGACATGATATCTGAATCACTAGGAAAAATGGCTTGGATTTACATGAGCGGACTTGGTCCAACACACTAAAGTTTTTCTATTTTACTCAACAGCAGAAAATTAACTGCCAAGTTTCAGGCCAGAGTGTTTTTTAATAGCTGAGATATAACTCCTTAGCAGTATTTATTATGGAAATACATTTAATTTAGTGTCACTTACATAATGAAAGTCTTTAACACCTAAGTCACTTGTCACCTTGATAAATTGTTGTCAATCAGCTGTACACAGCAGGAGTTTACCAGGATGTAAAAATTTTCTGTAAGTGGCTTATATCATTCAATTATTTGTGTTTTATTAATAATCCTGCTGAAGTAGAAAGATGTCTGCCTCTTCTACTTCTGTAAGTTGTCGAGTATCTCTTCAGAATACCTTGTATATTTTGTGGAAATTACAGCTTGACCAATTTCTTCATGCATGCTATATTGTTGAAGCAAAGTTAGTGCTCTCAAAGTCTTTGTCGTGGTTTATATTTACTCATACAAGGATGTTATGTACTGAGGGGTCAAAAATAAAAAAAAAATTTAAATATAAATAATAGAAGAAATAACAAACAGCATGTTGATGGAGAAACAGAGCTTTGGAGTGAACTCTGTATTGTGGTTTATGAGATGAAAAAGATTTTACTTCCTCTCAATATTCCCTGAGACAATTTAGGGAAAATGTTCTTGCGTCTTCTAAACTGTCTTTGTATTCTTGATGGAATGGCCTATGACAATGAGAGGGCACTGGTCGCACTGCTCAATTGCAGAGAACAGATTGATGAATATTTGCAAGTCCTTTTTCTTGGCTACACTTTCTTGTTGTTGGAGTGATATGAACTGTGTAAACACATATAATTAAATCTCTACACGTTGCAACTTTCTTCCATGCCAGCAATTTATTAAATTCACTTAGGCTTCTAATAGCTCTGTGAATGTGAAGAAAGTCTTGTTCCTGGTGGTTCATTGTAAAATGTCTTGCAAAGGTATAAAGTATATAAAGGTATAAGTATTTGTATGGGTCAAATTTACATAAGCTTTCATAAAGTTTTTGTATGTAATTCAAAAATACTGATCTCAGGATGTAACTACATAAATAATTATGTATAGGTTAGTGAAAGTTCTGAAAAACAAGAACGGTGAAATTTGTAATGGTGATCACTTTTTCTGGTGATCTGTATTCTCGTGTTTGGATTCTGGATTTTAAAGAGGAGGCAATAGTAAGGCAGGAGACAGACTTGTAAGAAATATAGGAATTGATTTGCTAAAGCTGGAAAAGATTTCTGAAAAAATATCTGAAGGATTAAGATTTAAACACGTGCATGGATCTCTGAAAAAGTACTGCTGACACATGATCATGTATGTTAAGGCATAGTTTGTTTAATGATTAGTACAGTTAATTAGATCACCATAGGCAATGTGAACTGTCATCCAAACAAAATACAATTAAATGGAGTGTGGTTTAGGTCCTCCTTTAGATCATTAACTTAACAGCCTGTAATGATATTTATTGACCTATTAAATATATTGCATAGGTACTTAATATGCAAGATATCAATCCATCTTTTATTTGCGTGTGCATAATCTGTTTTTATACTATTGAGCAAGTAGTGTGTGTGTAGTTAAACTACTGAAAAAGAATTATGTACTATATAGACACCATCTGAATATTGAATATTAATATTAAAAGATATCATGGCCAGTAGATTTAGCTGGAATTGAGTAGTTAGTGGGTCCTGCTAATTATGTACAGAACTAATAATTTGTATTTTATTTATTTGAGTTTGACCAAATTTTGGCAATGGTACTTGTTACTAATTATTTCTGTTTAGAGTAGTGAATTGTTCCTCATCTATGGTCTGGATTAACTATGATTTTTTTCATTTAACTTTTGTCACAGGAGGTGGGTGACTTTTTAGTCCATCCCATTTAAATGTCTAATAAATGCGGCTTCCACTTTTGCTTTTTGCACGCTTTAATTTTCCTATTATTACTGTACAAAGAGTACCTATTTTGTCATCTTTCTTTCCTCTGTTTCGTTTCTTGTACTAGTTTCTTCCACTGAGTATCCCCTGTCTTCTCACCATTTACAATTTAGTTTTTAATTTGTCAAGCTTTTTTATACATACCATTTTTTAATGTACTTCTACAGACTTGTTCTTGGTTCCTGATTTCAAGTCTTTCAAGTTATAGTTGCAACAGTGCTTCTGGTGCTTCTTTGTTGAAAGCAGCAGTGCCTAGACATCTTAAGTCCTACTGTATCATCTTCTTTTGTACAAGGAGTGGAATTAATATTTAAAATGCTATATAAGCTTAAGATATATTTATTTTCTTTGTAGTTTTTGAAGGCTTGATTTAGCTTATAGTGCTGCTTAACATAGCCAAAGCCTGATTGAATCATGATTTTTATTCCTATGCATTAGAAGTAGTATTTGTTTGTTACATATTTGTTGTTATATTTATCTCCTTTTTTGTTCTCATATAACAGCAGAAACAGTACACATCTTACTGATAAGTTAATAAGCTTACATTCTGGCTGGTGCAAAGCATCTCATTGTCTGCTCAGTATCCATGTGAGCATTTTCTTTTTTCTTTGCCTTCTGATTATGTATATGGAATAATACCAGATTTCTGAAAACATTATGGAGAACTTCTAAAGTTTCAGTCGTTAAAAATTAAAAAAATCTGTCAGCTGAGTCTCTTGTTTGATCTCAAAGAAACTTTCAGAGAATTGCCCTTTTTCAAAATGCTTCTCATCTTCCAGTATATTCCAAAAGAAGATGGTGCATCCTTAAAAACAAATTTAAAAAGCTTTTTGAAATTCAGTCATTGGATATCACCTCCCTGGCTTATGGATTTTCATGCTCAAACATGTTCTAGATACAGCTGGCCTCGAGGCTGCTGTTTTAGCTGTCACTGTCTTCCTTTTCCCTGACCGAAGTTAACTGAAACAGCTGGTGTAACTGTTATGTGAAATCACGGAGACTTTCATTTGGCTAGAATCAGCATAAAAACACCCCCTGCAAAAAAATCCCAGGTCCTACTAAGTGTTCAACACAGATTATTTTGGCAGAGCTAGGTATGCAAAGCTATAGCGTCAGTCCAGAAGAGCTGAAACTCTAGCATTGGGATGTAACAAGCTAATTCAGTTTTAGGTAATGGTTGAAGTGATAACTGTTGTACAAGGGGGTAGTTTAGCATTGAATTTTCTCTTGTTGAATGATAGAGTTTGGTTTTCACTCTTTGTTTTAAATGACTTCCTCCTCCCCCGCCCCAGTAAAGCTTATCATAGAATGGTTTGGGTTGGAAGGGACCTCAAAGATCATCTAGTTCCAACCTCCCTGCCACAGGCAGGGGCACCCTCCACTAGACCAGGTTGCCCAAAGCCCCATCCAGTCTGGCCTTGAACACTTCCAGGGAGGGGGCCTCTACAACTTCTCTGGGTAACCTGTTCCAGTACCTCACCACCCTCACAGTGAAGAAATTCTTTCTAATATCTAATCTAAATCGACCCTCCTTTAGCTTAAACCCAACTTAAACTCTTGTCCTGTTGCTATACTCCCTGATAAACAGTCCCTCTCCATCTTTCCTGTAGGCCCCCTTCAGGTACTAGAAGGCTGCAATAAGGTCTCCCTGGAGTCTTCTTTTCTCCAGGCTGAACAATCCTGATTTTCTCAGCCTGTCCTCATAGGAGAGGTTCTTCATCATTAATCCTAAAAGACTTTCAGGAGTGATCTGCAAATTTTTATTACATAGGAAGTTTAAAAGGGTTATTATTTTTTGTCCCTTACGGTCTAAGTAATAGGCTATTTCACTGAACCTTTTAAAAACTAAATTTTTGGTCCTATAAGATTAGATGTACTCCATAGGAATTAATTTGCTATTTACTGTTTTCTATACTTGTGAGGGGGATAAGTTATTATGTACCCTGTTATCTAACCTTGGCTGTCTGCTAATAAGCACCCACCCAGCTGCTCTCCCACTCCCCCTGCTCAACAGAATGGGGGAGAAAAAGATAAATACAGGGAGATAGCTTACCAATAACCATCATAGGCAAACCAGACTTAACTTGGGGAAGATTAATTTAATTTATTGCCAAATAAAAATAGAGCAGGACGGTGAGAAACAAAGGTGAAACTAAAGACATCATCTCCCCAACTCCCCTTCTTTCCAGGCTCAACTTCACTTCTTCATTTCCAACTCTTCTACCTTCCCCGTCCAACAGCACAGGGGAGATAGGGAAGAGGGATTGTGGTCAGTTCACAACCCTTCATCTCTCCCATTCCTTTCTCACGCGTTTTCCCCTGCTGCAGTGTGGGTCCTAACCAAGGGATGCAGTCCTTCACAAATGTATCCAGTGCCAGTCCTTCCCATGGGCTGCAGTTCTTCAAGAACTGCTCCAGCCTGGGCCCTTCTCATAAGGTACAGTCCTTCAGGAACAGACTCTGTGGCGTGGGTCTCCTATGGGGTCACAGGTCCTGCCAGGAGCCTGCTCCAGTGTCGTCTCCTCTCCACAGGCTGCAGTGTGGATATCCGCTCTGACACGGTCCTCTATGGCCTCAGCTTTGGCCAGGGGTGAGTCTATTTTGGAGCTGGCTGGAACTGGCTGTGTCTGCCACAGGGGCAGCCCCTAGTTTCTTCCCACAGAGTCCATCCCTGCAGCCTCCCCTGCTACCAATACCTTACCATGTAAACACAATACAGATGTTTAGTTTCAAACTCAGGCCTTGGATGCCACTTGACCTTAAAAACTTGGTTGCGTGTCAGTTGGACATGTCAGCTGGACAGTTCAACTTGGCCATAATATATGAGTTTGTCTTTGAATTATTTAATAATGTGTTCCAAATGGGACTGTGTCACCATATTCTAATCAGGTTTCTGCTGCAGTTGATCTGATCTGACAGCTGTCCACCACTGGAGGGGGAGTTTGGTTCCTCAGTTCCCTTAATTCCTGTTCCTTCCCTTCAGTTAGCTTTGATGCTTGTCAGTTGTGTTTCAAAACCAATTAGGCTTGTTTCTCAGAGTTGATGACTTTGGTCCAGCAAAGCATCTGATGCTTTTATACATTCTTGGATTGAGGGGAACAAGACTCCCTTCTGCTGTGCAGAACAATTAAAATTAATTTAGCTATGATATAGAACACCATTCCATCTGAAAGCTAGAATGGAAGATCTGTGTCAAACAGCAAGAAGAGTGAACTTGGATACACCTGTGCGTTTTTGAGGAGTCCTAGACTTATTGTCATGATCATGCATTAACAAATATAACAGGGATAAAGATGGCATCATATTTTCCTGGGGGGTGTTAGAATGAGTTACTTGATTGAGTTTTGTTCCTTCCCCCTTTTCTCATTATCTGTTTTAACTACAACTCCAAGAACGTAGCACTTGGTTCAACTGCCATGTATATGTAGGCACAGCGAAGATGACAGAAATGGAGTTGGCTTTTGTGTTGCTATTACACTGCATTGCATATCATATCTATTGAAGTAGTCTATGTTCATTATGCTGATATTATCCCCATTTTCTAAAATAAATGTGCTGTATACATTCACAAAAATTATTTAAATGTCAGCATTAACTTTTTGTTTTGTAAAACATTAGTAAAGATCATAGAATCATAGAATCTTTGAGGTTGAAAAAGACCTCTAAGATCATCAAGTCCAACACTACTGTGTCTACTAAACCATGTCCCGAAGTGCCACGTCTACATGTTTTTTGAACACCTCCAGGGATGGTGACTTTACCACCTCTCTGGGCAGTCTGTTCCAATGTCTGACCACTCTTTCAGTGAAGAAATTTTTTCCTAATATCCAATCTAAACCTCTCCTGACTCAACTTGAGCCCATTTCCTCCTGTCCTATCCCTTCTTACTTGGGAGAAGAGACCAACACCCACCTGGCTACAACCTCCTTTCAAGGAATTGTAGAGAGCCATCAGGTCTCCCCTCAGCCTCCTTTTCTCCAGGCTAAACAACCCCAGTTCGCTCAGTCGCTCCTCNATCTGGTGGTAATAGTTTGTAGACTAAGATAAGAAGATTCTTGGTCACATCTCTAAGCGTGATGATCAAATATATTCAGGAATGAGGGGTTTTAGCTTTTCTGTTGTGTACTTCTTGAAAGTTTTATTGTAGCATAGGACAGTCTACCTGAATATCAAACCTATGCTGTCTGCCACAATATAGATTACTGAAAACAATCAAAATATTTTGTCTAGTTTTTTCTTTGTATTTGTACAAAGTTTCTTCTGTATTTTGTCTGTATATTTCTAGTTGTGTTTTGTTTGTAAAAGTGGGACAAGCCGAAGTAAACCTAAACCAGCTAAACACTGACTTTTTAATTTCTTTCCACAGTTTTAAAATCGTGAAATCATGGCTCATTCAAAGACAAGAGCCAACGATGGAAAAATCACATATCCTCCAGGAGTCAAAGAAATCTCTGATAAAATATCTAAAGAAGAGATGGTCAGAAGGCTAAAGGTTAGTAAGCAAATAACTGTTTGCAGATTGATTTTTCTTATATACAGCATTCAATGATCCTATTACTATATTTTCTATCTGAAATGATTAATTTTTTCTATTCTTTTGGACTTTACCTTCTGTTCTACCACTTTCTTGAAATGACTTGTCCAAAAATGTTTAAATGAGTTAAAAAATCACAAATGGAAATAATCTATATTAATTTCAAATACTACTTAAATTTTATTTCAGCTCTTACAGTCAGTCAGTGCTGTTAGAGAAGAAAATACTGGAAAACATGAAAAAATAGTCATAATTTTGGAAATAATACGGATGCATCAGAATACATTCCTTTTATGCATTTGTGCTCTTTGTGTTGATTATAAAACCCACTTTATTTTAGCCTGTATCATAATGAATGTCTTTGATTATGTATTTCTGTCTCCTGAATTTCTTGACCACTTCATTTGGCTTAACTCTATGGGAAGATTGGAGAGAATTGGAGGATAACTGTCTTACTGCAGTTCTTTATCTACCCATGTACTCTAACAAAAAGGCAGGCCTGTTAGTATTGTGCAGAAGGAATGCCTGCAATTTGGGTTTGCCCTGTGAAACAGGAGGGAACAGATGTGGGAGATGAACCTTAGATATTCTAACAGTTGGAAGGGCTTAATTTGGAGGCTTTTTTCTTAAGTAGTTTTAAGTCAGTTTGAACTACTAGTAAATGAACAAAACCCAATAAAACTCCAAAACACAAGGATTCCTTCTCCCCTTCCCCTAGTAACTTGTCTGTGCTTTGGGAATTAGGCTGATAGACTTTAGTCACTGTACTGTATTCTATGATTGCGAATAGAAGATGACACAACTTTATGGGTGACTCCAGCACTTGCATATTGTCTTCAGCTTTTGAAAATGCACACAGTTCTTACTGATACTTTTTCTCTTATGGTTTCATTTAATTTTTGGCCTTGAATGTCCAGTCCCTTCTGTTCTGTCATCTTGATCTGTCTTGTAGGAGATGTGTACTTTGCAGGGTGACCTGTATTTCTTGTCAGCTGTTTATTCTGGCTGTGTATTCATTGGTACGCAGGCAGGAAGACAACCACACAGTGTTCCTTTTATGAAGGATTGGATGATCTAGGCTACAGCACAAGTGTATAGACCTGAAGTATAAACACAGTTTCAGGTGCTAAAGAACAGTAGTTGATAAATAACTGAACTATTAGCCTCTTCACTTCCCTGACTGCCAAATTCATATAAGTGTTAGGAAGGAAGTGCTTTTCTGTGGATTTTATTCTGATTTGCACAAGCAGATAACCTACTGTTTGTTAATGACAAGATATTTATATAAACACAGTTTATTGCAAAATCTGAGAGTAAAATGGAAAATATGCACAGTCAATTAATATATCAGTGTAACTTATCCCCCAGATTGTATGCATTTCTGGTCCGTGCAATCTCTAAGTTATAGCAGATTTGAAAAGGAGATAGAAACAAAATGGTCTGAGTTATGAACTAGTGCTGAAGACAGAAGGTGGTAAACTTTTAGAAGTGATGAATAGTGTGAGAAGACCATTTTTCCCACAGTTTCTCTTAGTACGCAAGAACCAAGGCATCATCTAATGAAATATATTAATTTTAGGCCAGCAGTCTAATAACATACTTTTCCATAAGTTATATAACTAAATTCCAAAGCTTATTACTGTAGAAATATGTAGGAAAAATTGAACACGTTAAGAAATATTGGCCACATGTGGAAGGTGAAGCTCCAGGAATATTAATCATGGTGGTCTGGGTGCAATTTCAGGCTCAGAAATCCTCTAACCTACTGCTTTGCAGGAAGCTAGAAAGGTATGCTAGGAGAACTAGCTTGTTTTTCCTTGAACACTGTGACAGATTGCTCTGGAGACAAGATGACTGATTTTTGATGTCCTGACCAGTATGGAAGTTCATGTTGTCAGGGAAGAGAAACTGAAGGTTCATTTCTAGAGCAGACAAAAACCATACTTGTTGCAAGAATTCTTGTGACCCCTCAATATTTATTCATTACCTGTTTAATTATATATAAATCTAACTACTTTCCATAGAAGTGAAAACAATTCTATATTTTAAATTAATAGTAAGGGCACTAGTGCACCTCAAATGGTTCATCTTGTGTCTGACTGGGGAGGACTTTATTTTTCTCTCAATGGAAATTATATGTGTTCATAAGTTACTAATATTCTGTGCCTTTTAGTAAAGGATTCTAATATACTTGAAAACTTTACAGCTACTGTGATCCTAATTATGCAGAAGTCCTTTCTCTTTTTTTTAAAGTAGGATTTGTTGCTACCTGACCAATTATAGTAACTTTTTTTGAGCGAAATAAATAAATAAAACAAACTATTGCAAAGTAAAATAATTTGTAGTGGTTTAGAGTGGTGTGTGTTTTTGTTGGGTTTTTTCTTTTTTTCAGGAACTTAACTGGCATTATTCTTGAAAAATACCTCACACTGGTGAAACAGATGGAAAGTTTTCACTTTAATTCTCAGGATTGTGTAATTAAGTCCTTATTACCATTTTGTTAATTTTAACAAGAGTTAACTCATTAAAATAGCTCTGCCTCTGTGATTCAGATAAGAAATTGGAGAAAAGCCTGATTACGTTGTTTTGTCAATAGGTTTTTCTCTTCCAAACAGTTTTTTAAATATAAGAATTCTCATCAACTGGCAGTTACTAATTATGGCTTTTCTTGCTTTTTTTTTTCTATTTAAGGTGTTAAATACTTGGTGTCTCAGACTATTTTTCTTTTTATTCCATAACTTTAGTATACTGGATCCTAATAATACCAATAGGCATTTTAGTCCTGATGGACAACATATGCGCGCTGCTGGGCTGCAGTGGATTTATATGTGTTTCTGCTGAAAGTGCATGCTCTGCTTCTGGGCAGCCCAGGAGATAAACTTGTCCTCAGAGCAGTAATAGAGAGAACCTGAAATTGAAAGAGAATAGAGAGAAAATGAACTGTAACAGTAAACACTTCAGGGAGAAATAAATACTTCTAATAAAGTTTTGCTGTTTTTCCTAATTTTTCAGTGAATGGCTGTCACAGTGAATACTGTTGTATTTTTTGAATTGGTCAACTTGATTATATGATTTCTCAAAAAGATAAGTACTACAGCTAGACTTTCAGTAACTCTGCTGAGACTGTGTGTTCGGCTCATTGATAGAGGACTTGACTAGATCCTTCCTGTACTCTGAAAAATAAGACACATGTTACTGAAATAAGTAGTACTGCATTGCTAATAATTCTTATGATAGAAGTTGCACAAAAAATTAGTAGTACTCCATTGCTAATAATGCTTATGATAGAAGTTGCACAAAACCAGAAGAGGAACTTTAAGCAAGGACCCTGTTAGACAGAATACTTCATTTTATGTACTGATGTCTGTCTCTCTTTTTAGATGGTTGTGAAAACTTTCATGGATATGGACCAGGACTCTGAAGAAGAAAAGGAGCTCTACCTAAATCTTGCTTTACATCTTGCTTCAGATTTTTTCCTCAAACATCCTGATAAGGATGTACGTTTGTTGGTAGCATGTTGTCTTGCTGATATTTTCAGAATTTATGCCCCTGAAGCTCCGTACACTTCACCAGATAAACTAAAGGTAAATTGAATTAATCTGTTTTTCCACACCAGGTTTTTGAACTGAATGATTAACGTAATTGATTATAACTCTTCTCCCTTTTTTTTCCTGCTTCAGCCTAAGCAATTAAAGCACTTGATTCTGGGATAGGGGTTGTTTAATCAAGCCAAATGTTCATCAGATAGTGATATATAATATCACTCTAATGACTTTACTAACTTTAATCCCTTTAATAACTTACAGAGTTTTGGATTTATATTGAAAATAAATTTTATTGAACTGTCATTGGGAGTTGCAGATATCAGTATTTCTAAAATAACAGACTGTTATGTCTATAGCTTTTATTGTAATATCTTACAAGATAGCTAATTCCTTCAATTGGGAAAATAGCCCACTATTTCCAATTAAATTACCATGAGATGATTACTGCATTTTTCTAGATAAGGGTTCTATTGAAACAGAGGAAAAGCATTTTTGTAGAGGATAATGATTTCTGATGTGAATTGGAAAATTCTACAAACATCACTGATCCCACTAGATGGAGATGGTTGATAGAGAAATGCCAGGTTTGAAAAGGCAGTATAGATCTGCCCCATTTGTTTCAGAAAAATTAGATTTTAGATTAGTTTGTGTGTTTTCGTTTTTTTTTTTTTTTTTTTAATAGAAGTCTAACTTTCTTTCCAACTCACAAAATCAAACTACTTCCCTTACACAGTCTGACTCTAGAGTGATGAACCAAGCAAGTCTTATAGAAAATCTTGCAGGGGAAAATAACAGTGAAAACATGTACTTTTTTTTGTCTTCCTGATTTAAGAGTGTGTGTGGGCTTTTTTGTTTTGGTTTGTTTGTTCCACAGATAAAAAGATGGTTGTGGTGGAAGGTAACTATTACCACTCAAGAAGAAATCACTCAATTTCTGATCTAGTGGTTGCACCAGAAGTGCTTCATAAGTAGGGCAAACAGTACAGTTTCTAGTGTAGTACATCCTTTGTTACCTGACATGCTGGAGAGACACCTAGGGATTTGTTAGCTGTATTTTCTTAATTCTGAATTATTTCACCTCTGATCACATGCTATCTGGTTACCTTACTTATTGATTACACCATCTTCAACTGGAGACAAACATTAGCTTTCTCTACTGTGCTATATTTAAATTTGGTTTTGAGGCATTTTGATTTCTGCTTCAGTTTTGAGTATATGTTTTCTTTTGCTTGTTAGGCTTAGAGCTTTATTTTTCTTCCTGAGTTGGGCTAACAATTACAATATTCCTTCTTACATCAAATACTACTAAGCTTCAAATGTTATAGTATATGACATTGGAAGGTTTACATTACTGATCTCATACTTGCAGTGTAAGCATACTGCGACCACTTGGATAGAACTCTGATGAGACTAGGAACTTCAACTGTTAGCATTCAGATCTGTAACCTGTGCAGATTTCAGAATTCAGTTTCTTGGTGCAGATTTCTAAACACATTTTGAGAAATTAAGAAAGGACAAACAATACAGACCTTTGCCTAGGGCTACTGAGGTAGTTTTTTGTAAACCCATTTCCGCTGAACACAGCTTTTGTGGTTGCAGGACAAGCTGTGATACAAATGTTGAAGAGTTCCCTCTACTTTATGACAGAGAGGTAAGAGGAAGAATGCTTCCTCTTAGGTTATATTTTGGCACTATTTTTAGCCAATATTTAACAAAATATCCATACTGCAACTTTGAGTCTCCTCTAGTAAGGTTTAGCACCAAAGTTAAAGACGGCAAAGGAAGGTGCTGAAAAGAGTAATTTTGTGAGGGGAAAACTTAAATCTTAAGTGTTTGCCCTTGCTTAAGACTATTTGGATCTCTTCATAACTTATGCATCGTGCAAGTGAGATACTGAGAGAAGGGATCGAAATTTTGGGTTTCTCTCTTTTATGTGTATCCTCAGTATAAATCTTACATTCCTTACTGAGTGTTGAAAGACCTTTGACAACAGGGATGGAAAATGCCACAAGTAGGCTAAAAATAGAACTGGAGCAGGATGGTTTTTCTGGGACCTGGAAACTTCTACCTTAAGTCCTCCTCAGTTTGGAGAAAACCTAAAGCTCAAACCTGATTTTCTGGGGGGAAGATGTTCTAATCACAGCTATGTGTCAAAGAAAACCACTTGGACAAATGGACTGTCTGCCTGACTCTGAAATGGAAATATTTAACAGTGTATATGGTAGCAGAACTTCAATTATCTGAATGTGTTCTATGGTGAAAGCCATGGTTCTGATGCTTACTGAAGCCATTATGGTTAATTGGTATCAAGAAAGCAATCCACAAAAAACATTCAATGATATTCCTAAAGTTGAAGCATAAGCACTTTTGATTTTAGAGTCTGGGTTCTAATGTAGAATTGTTTTATGAAGTCTGATGTGAAACGTTATTGTTTTGAAATTCTTAGCTGCAGCCAAAATTTATTTTATCCTGTGTTTTGACTTTATGTTCAAATAGTATATTCCGTATGCTCAAAAAAGGGAAAGTCTTTACTCTGTATTACACTAAATATTAAAAATTAGTAAGTACTAATGTCTTTGTTTAAAACAGGACTAGGAAAAAATAATTAGTAAATGATTACTTTTTCAGTTGATGCCAATATTTGTGAAGCATTCAGATGCTAAACATATTATATGTGAAGATGGTCAGAGGGCTGGAGCATGTCTCCTATGAAGACAGGCTGAGAGAGTTGGGGTTGTTCAGCCTGGAGAAGAGAAGGCTCTGGGGAGACCTTACTGCAGCCTTCCAATACCTGTAGAGGGCATACAGGAAAGATGGAGAGGGACTGTTTACAAGGGCATGGAGTGATAGGACAAGGGGTGATGGCTTTAAGCTGAAGGAGATTAGAAGATTTAGATTATTTGGAAGGGACCTCAAAGATCATCTTGTTCCAACCCCCATGCTATGGGCAGGAACACCCTCCACTGGACCAGCTTGCCCAAAGCCCCATCCAGTCTGGCCTTGAACACTTCCAGGGATGGGGCATCCACAGCTTCTCTGCGCAGCCTGTTCTGGTGCCTCACCACTGTCAGAGTGCAGATTTCGACACACACACACACACACACCCTTACATCTAACCAAATCTACCTTCTTTTAGTTTAAAGCCATTGCCCCTTGTCCTATCACTCCATGCCCTTGTAAACAGTCCCCCTCCAGCTTTCCTGTAGGCTCCCTTTGGGTACCGAAAAGCTGCTCTAAGGTCTCCCCAGAGCCTTCTCTTCTTCTCCAGGATCATCTTCATGGCCTCCTCTGGACATGGTCCAACAGCTCTATGTCTGTATTGTACTGGGGGCACCAGAGCTGGATGCAGTACTCCAGGTNGCTGAGGAATGCCACTCATCACTTAGACGTCAAGCTGTTGACCGCAGGTCTTTGAGTGTGACCATCCAGCCGACTCCTTAGCCACCAAGTGGTCCATCTGTCAAACCCATATCTCTCCAATTTAGAGACAAGAATATCATGTGGGACAGTTGTAGCATTAGAAAAAAAAGGAGCCCCATTGTTGTCTTTTGTTCATCTTGTTATTCTTCTGGGTCTGAGGGGAAATGGTTCTTTGAAAATGTTACAGAAAATTTTTTTTTCCAGGCTATTTCTAGGATAGTTTTTTTTCAGGGTTTTAACTGTGAGGCTTTCTTTTATTTATTATGGCAACTTTATACCTTTTGCAATTTATTTGATTTATACCTAGATTGTTAGATGAAATACTATAGGTACAGTTGAGGTTGGGAACGCTGTTTCTGGTGATATGTACTTGTGAGTCTTTTGATTTAATGTAGTAGTTATGAATTTCCTGCTGTTAATTATCTGTATGTCAAAAGTATTTTAAAGATACCTTCCTGTGTGTGTTAATTCTGTTCATTATTGACTGTTCTTTATAACCTGCTTGAATTTATTCTGTGTGAGACTTTCTGAAGAAGTCTTCTGATGTTGAATGTTGATAAAGGAGGCAGGAGAAACTTGGTTTATTGGTTTTTTGCAAAACACGTAACCTGTGTCAGTAGCATGATAACTGAGAAATGTACATACCATACAGTGTAAACATATAATAATACTCTTAGGAAAACTGCAGTTGCCTACTGCTTTTTTCCCCTTCTGTTGAAACCTATTGCAATATAAAGTAAAAATGTAAAATTAATTGTCCTTCTGAATAATCTTGTGACTTCTGCAGCACGTCATCCAGTTGCAGTTCTGTTTGTCAAGTTTAGTGGTTTGCATTTTCTTTTTTCTGTTGTTTTTCTGTATTATGGGTGTTTTTTTTAAAGAAAAACTTTTGCTTCCTTAGAAAAAGGTTACTTTCTCAACCCTTTAAAGCAACATAAAGCATTTTAAAATTGACATTCTCGGTTTTTGTAGATCATCTTCTTTTGGACAGTGAAATATTGCATCTGTCATTGCTGCATATTTTGTAGTGATGAATATGAGTACTTTAAAAATTATTTTAATTTTGAAAGTTTCATTGCAATTGATCAAATAACTTCCTACCACTTCTTTCTTTTCAGGATATATTTATGTTCATAACAAGGCAACTTAAAGGTTTAGAAGATACAAAAAGCCCCCAGTTTAATCGATATTTTTATTTGCTTGAGGTAAGCTTCATAACTTATTTCATAACTGTTAAAAGTAATTTTTCAATTTAATCTTGTATTAACTACTCCTTTTATTTTTTCCTATTCAACATAGAACATTGCTTGGGTCAAGTCTTATAACATATGCTTTGAATTAGAAGACAGCAATGAGATTTTTACGCAGTTGTACAGAACACTTTTTTCAGTAATAAAGTAAGTATTGTCACTCCCAATTATATTATTGTGTGGTTGAGGTTGGATGTTTCTAACCTAGGGGTTAAGTCTATTGTGTGACTTGGCATTAACGAGCCTAGTTTTGTAGTTCAGTTTAACTAAAGGTCGCGTAAGAACCTGTCAGTTTTACCTGTTTTAAATAAACAAGACACTGCAAATCATCTTTGACACCCCCCCCCC
>VXBL01002618.1:438072-457243 GCA_013400195.1 Aramus guarauna
GAAACTTACTTTGATTTTCTGTTCTTGAAATTGAATGGTGTAATATGCAATTCTAAGGAATTAGGAGGATTATTGCTATAGAAACATGAGTCAGAGAAGGGTGGGCACTGGAAGGTACTGCTGGAAATTTGTCTAGTCTGCCCCCCTTGCTCAAACCAGGTCAGCTAGAGCAGATTGCTCAGGACTGTGGCCAGCTGGGTTTTCAACATCTCCAAGGATGGAGACCTTCATAGCCTCTCTGGGTAACCTTCTAGTGCTCAATCACCCTTACATTCAAAAAGTTTCTCTTTCTTATGTTTAAATGGTATGTCCTGTATTTCACCTTGGGCCCATTGCCTCTTGTCCTGTCACTGGACACCACTGAGAAGAGTCTTGCCCTGTCTTCTTTACTCCCAACATCATGTATTTAAACATAGTGATAAGTTTCTCCCTAAGACATCTCTTCTCATGGCTATAATAAGAAGTCAGGTCTCAGTCTCTCCTTGTACAAGAGCTGCTCCAGTCCCTTAATGATCTCTGTGGCCCTTTGCTGGACTCAGCCCAGGATGTCCGTGTGTCTCTTGTGCCGGGAAGCTCAGAACTGGACACAACACTCTAGATGAAGTGTCACCAGTGTTGAGTAGAGGGGAGGGATGTTCTAATACACTGTCTTTTCAAGGGAGGGACAGATGCAGTTCTCACTTTTCTTACAGTAGAAAATGCATGAGATTCAAGAAGATTTTGGAAAGTGGTATATGCAGCTGAGAAACTTCAGTATTTTGACTTGAAAGAAAACTCGTGATTTGATTATTAAATTTTGTTGTTTTTCATCATCACAGGGAGTACTCTGAATGGACATTGCATTTTATATGAATAGTACACTAAGCACTCTTATTTTTAATTTCAGCAATGGTCATAACCAAAAAGTACATATGCACATGGTTGATCTAATGAGCTCTATCATTTGTGAGGGAGATACTGTGTCGCAGGAACTCTTGGATACAGTGTTAGTTAATCTAGTGCCAGCACATAAGGTAAGACTTAATAGTAGCTTAACTATTTTTTTTGTAATCATGATTTATTGGATGTATGTATTCAGATATTTAGATTTCATTGAGAGAACGGCTGTAACAAATGTGTTCCTATTGCTTGGTTCTTTTTTAGCAAACAAATGATTTTAATAGCCAGAAGAGTTTCATTGCTTTGGATTCACTTACTATAAATTAAGGTATCAATAGTCATAGTAATCTAAAAGCTTTAATGTCATACGAATTTATACATGGGTTTTTTATATACAGTCAATACCAGTAGAATTTAATATTAAAGACGCCTATATCCTTTGAAAAGTTTTTAATTAGTGTAATGCTATATCAACAGTTCCAACTAATGTGCTGCCCTAAGTAGGAGGCAAAAAAATTATGACTGCTGATTTGTAATTGGCTCTGTTGTATTTAAGAAATGTTGACTTCATGTTATTGAAAGCACACTGGTATGTTTTTGGTGCAGCCGTAGAACTATGTTGGGAAATGGTGGTGCCTGAAGAGCCTAAGTGATGGCTCTTTCCTTAATGTTTTGTCAAAAATACCCAAAGAAGTGTCCTACAGATAAACTGAGCAAAAACTTCAAACTGTGCATGTGTTGTAACACTTAAACGTTTAAAAAGCAAGGAAATCTGACTTTTTTCTTCAGAAAACTAGCTGGGTCCTATTATAATCTCTTGGGCCACAATGTAGAAGATGACTTGTAAGTCATGTATGACAAACAAGGATTCTGGGAAGTTATCTAGGAAGTGTGTCCTTAGCTGGATTTTGAACAGTTCTGGCTGTCATCTGACAGCTTTTTTTTTTAAGTGTGTTCAGGAAAGGCTAACTTATAGTTTTTAGAAACTACAGTAAGGTTAAGTGGGTATTAACTCAGATTTTTTGCAGCTTCGGAATGCTTTCGTTTGTTTTTTTTTTAAGCAGTGTGTAAAAGCTTGAGTAGACTTTTCATAAGGTGGTCTGAAGAATATAGCAAGTAGCACAACGTAGTATGCCTTACCACAAGCCATCAATTTCAGTAAATAAACAGCACATAAATTATTTTTATATTGACAGTAGATCAATACTATATTGACAGTATATATGTAGACAGTAGTATAGATCAGTCATGAGGGTTTTTTGTTTTTTGTTTTTTTTCCACTGGAATTGTTTTAGCTGTGTTCTTCAAGGAGTCTAGTGCTCCTGTGCCAGGACCAGACTGAAATTTGTGAGCCTAAAATTCAGATTTACCAACTAAAGCCTTGGAATACAAAAACCAAAAACATTATGCAATATGTTTTAGTTTGTATTTTCTCAGCTGTTAAGCATCTGTTGTTTCATTGTGTCACCTGTGTTCAACTTGTTTTGACTGTACTGGTTTTGCGATTCGTGCTTAATAAATTTATTTTGAGTTGAAGATCTTGCATCCTGTTAGATTGGCTATAGCATTGAAACAATTCTGGTTTATAGTGGATTTAAAGTTACCGACTAAACGTTTTAATAGGATAAGGTGTTTGGGATTTTGCATTTTCTTCTGCTTCTGTTTTAATCAAACTGGCTCTTTAGATAAGATGCTAGTTAACGGCTTGTTTTCTAACTGAAATGGTTACATAATTTTATACCATATTCTGAATACTTTTACCTTTTGTTTTAATTTTTTTTTAAACCTTTTTCATACTAATGGAAAGAAGCTTTTTTAGTATTTTTCTGTTTCATCTCATAGAAAGTGTATTTAAAATTTTGGAGCATATGTAGCCATCTAACAACTTTCTGTGACTACCAGTGTCATGTTGGAAACGTGTAATGAATTCAGAGTTAGAATTTTTCCACTCATGTCCGTCGAGCACAAAACTACGAGGGAGTTAAGGATAAGGTCCCCCAGAAAAAACACCTGTGTTTTAGCTGACCTAGTTGTTAAGCTGTACAGGCTGTGGGAAAGGGAAATTGAAACAGCAGACAGATCACCAAAAATGGCATAATGGCAAGTATTGGTGTATCTAGCCAGATTCCCTGGGGACTAAAAGAATTTTTTTATTATTTTTTATTTTTTTTAAATGGAGTAGGACCATGGATTTGTTAGAAGGTCAGGTTTGAAAATGATCAGATTGAGAGATTGTTGTAGGTACAACAACTATGTTTGTAGCAAGTGGCACAGGCAAGTGGTGTGTCTTTAATACAGCCAGAAGGAAGGTTGTGGATGTGAGAGAACGGAGTGCCCTTTTGAATTGAATGATGGTGTTCTAGAAAATAGTGGTAGAGCTAGTGTGACTCTTGGTGTATAAACAGTTGTATTGGGTAACACTAGGTTGAAGACTTGAGGAGCTTAATCTGTAGAAGGTTCAAACAGCTCCTTTAGTTTCGGATCCTGGATGCTAAGGTCCAATAGCTGAAATCTAACATTAGACAGTTTGATGCAAAAATTATATGAATATTATTAAGAGTTGTAGTAACTAGTTGAGCAATGTACCAAAGGTTAATTTGATGCTGTTACCTCTTAAAATCAAGGTCAGTATTTTTCCTAAGAGGAATGCCAGATATCGTCCATAGTCCTGAGTAATAAGTCCAATAAGCAAGGGTGCTAGCACGATGGCTGCAAGAATTTGGGCATAAGGAGCATATACTAGAGACATGACGTACTATCAAATGTCTGTCTACCATAATTAGTAGTCATTGAAGTAATCTAAGATGCTTTAGCTCACTTGAGTTTGTCATCCATCTCACGTGGCCAGAATAAAAGCCATGTTGATGTAAACTTGAATGAAAGTGGCTGACGCTAGTATCACAAAACAGATATGTTAGAATATGCACAGGGTTGCTTAAGTAGTACAGCAGGTATCAGGTAATTAAATAAAATAGTAAACTTAACTTGACTGACCATGTGCTCAACTCTCTTAATTACTTTGTTTAATTATTTTCTTCCTTTTGTGTTTTTTCTCTCTTCTTCTTTTCTATGAATTCTACTGAAATTCTTTTGATAGGTTTATATTAAAAGGGTATTAAATAAATAGTGAACTAAACCCAGAAAAGACTAGAAGCAAGGGAGAGGCAGTCAATATGAAAAGGCCAGAAAAATTAAGAGTTTTCCTTTCACTTTAAATTGTCTTTTCAGATTATAAAGCCTTTATGACAGTGCCTGTAAACAATTTTGTGTTTATGCAGTGTGTTAGAAGGCAAATTGTACTTTATTTCCTTGAGTGTTTGCCAGTGTTCCATTTTAAGCCTCAGGAGTACTACAGGGAATCTCAACATTGCATGTTCCACATGCTTTACATGGTTATCTTTTCGAAAAAGTGATACTGACAATTAAATTCTTAACTTTTTCTACTAGGAACTTGCTTAATAATTCGTGTTAGCTATCTTGGCAACACTTCAGCTGAGCTTTTTCTTTGTCAGCCATCCTTAAAAACCTGTTTCCCTCTTCAAGCAGAACTAGAGAATCTGTTAAAACTGTTTTGTCAAGTGTTCTTGGATACAAATTCTGCTGCTGTGCCATTGATAATAATGAAATTTAAGACCTTTTTCAAATGCCAAGAAAATAATATGTTAAAATGTATGTTTTTAAGAATATTTGCTCTAGACAGAGATTTCATGTTTGATTTTACTCCTAAAGTTACAAAATTAAGGACTAGATTGGTGCTAGCTGCCTTTTTTGAAGAAAAAAATAAGGGACGTGCATCATGCATTTGTTTTCTGTTGTTTTCTGTTTGTTTTTTTTTTCCTTTCAAAGGATGAGTATAAATTATTTCACTCACCTTCTTTGAGGTATGTTAAATTGGACATTGAATGGCAACTGGAAAAAGTAACTTAAGAAAAAAAAAAAATCCAGTGGGTATGCATTTCTGTCACTGCCAACCCTGTTGTAGCAGTAAAACTGATTTTTGACTCTGTGGCAAACTGTCCTGGAAAGCATTGTCTCTACAGACACAAAAATGTCTGTGTTGTGCTGTCAGAGAGGCTGCCATTGCTTCTTGTGTCTGCAGTAGAATTTTGTCAAACATTCTAGAGAAGAACAGGTATGAAAACTGAGTTGGCAAAACTCTTAGTGTCATCCAGAGGTCTAAAAACCTTGAAATGCTAGCAGTGTATGCACAAAAATCATGGTGGGAATTGAGACAATGATGATTAGTCTTCTAATATTATTGTTGAAGGCCTTCTAAGCATAAAAAAGTAATGTTCACATCTATTAATATTCTTTTCTCAAAGAAAACTGGAGATTTTTTTAGGGAAAAGGTCTATATGTGGCATCCTATAAGTCTGGTTTAGATGTTAAATGTAACTTCTCAATTATCTGGCATGAGATCTGTGTTCTGCCTTTTTATGGGTTCTTCTTTGGTTTGTCCTTATCAATCAATACTTACTTCTGCTTTTTTTCCTTCCAAATGTAGTAATTACTGATTAAACAGTGTTGCCAGCTAATTGCTTAGTTACCAGCCAATTCAGGACTCTTGAAAGCTTATCCCCACTGAGTGCTTACAGGCTCTTAGAGGCATCCTGATTAAGGTGATTGTCCCCATCAGTGAGAGCTTTCTTAAATCATTACAAGATCTTGAAATACCTGTCATTTTTTTCTGAATGTATAGAAAGATTGAACAGAGGATAATGATAGAAGAGTTTACATAAACACAAAGAAGAAATTTGTTAAATTAGGTCTTACCCTCATAAAATTTCTCTTTCGGGCAAAGTTTAAAATGTCTTTGTGGCTATTAAATTAGTCAGAAAGATAGGTTTGATCTTTTGTAAAAGATCTCTGAACCTATTTGGTACTGGCCTGGGTTGCTCCTGTTTTCATTTCAACTAAGGCAGTACCATTTTTTCTTGTTGCTGCTTTTACCCTGAAGCTGGAAAAGGGAGAAGAAAACTTTCTTGTGTGCTTCTAAGACTTTTTTTGCATTGTTATTTTCAGAAAGTATGGTCTCTAGACGTTTGAGGGCCCTAGCTATCAGCAGAATTAAATCAAGAGCATGAGGCATGAAAGAAATAACTAACTTTCCATAGCCAGTTGTGATCTAGACTATTTTTTTTCTTTGCAGCTTTTTTAGCTAGAATGAAGCGCAGTGTGAATATGTTACTCAGGGTTGCAAATAGCTACTTCTAGCACTTACCTCAGCAAATGTTAATGTGTTAGGAGATCTTTTGCCTGGCCTTTAGTGGCTTAATTCTGAAAGATCTCTGTTCTTTCAGACTTCCTTTCCTAAGGCTATGTGCAAGAATTTATGTTTATTTTTTAAAACTTTTTAACTGTTACTAGCTGTGTGGATGCATTATGGTAGCTTTTTTAAAATGAACTGCAGTGTGAAGGTAGAAACTGAAATTGCATTTAATGTGAATCAAAACAGATCGGCCTGTTGAAGCTGCTGTGCCAGGTCTGCTGTTCGGACTTGTTTTATACGTAAATCAGCTCTTGCTCATGATCTAGAGTTCACTCTTACCCAGGTGAAAGCAGTTTTCTTCGTTTTGGTGGAAGTGAACTGTGGAAGTCAAGAAGGATCAGAGAAGAATTGGAAGTGGCATACATTCCTTGTTATGGTTATTTGTGCCTTTCACTTCCTGAACAGTCACAACTGTAGCTAAATAACAGAAAACAAATGCTACAGGTGCAAATGTTTGCTTTTTTCAATTTTTTTTTAAATTAACCATAAAGAGCAATCTAGCATGCAGAACCTTCTCTTCTGGGACATGGAACAGCTGTACAATTTTGTAAAAAGACTGCCAGTGTTGACCCTTGTATCTTGATTAGATAAGAGAAGAGGAAATTACAAGGATGTTAGCATTTTATGTCAGCATTCGAGTATCTTTCCAGAATTGGGATTTTTATTCACCTTCTTTAGTGGCTCTGAGTAAAGTGGATACGTCAGGCATGAATCTTCGTAGTCTTTTTGACTTCAGTCACCTAACTTAATTATATCAGTAGGCAAGTCAAAGACTACTTTTGTTTTATATTATTGGGAAATGTTAATATGTTCCCACTGCTGTCTAGAACCCTATAGTTTTACACAGTTTTGGAAATTACAGACAATACTATCCTTCTCTTTGCATATTTTCTCTCATTCAGATAGCTACAAAGAACCAAGCATGTGCAGGCAAAGACATACCCTAAGTGTGGCAATGCATCTTGTATTTGCTTTTTGTTATGCTAAAAGAAAATTTGTTCCTTTTATGGATGAGTTGTATTTAAAAAAACAACCACAAACTCCCCTTTATACTGTTGCCTTGTAAATGGAATATGCAGAGGGTTTTTTAAATTGCAAAGACTAATCGAAACTGAGGGAACTGTATTTTTACAGAGACTTTAATAATCTTAAAAAGACTATATTTTTTGGTATTGAAGACTTTTACTTCATTCTTCTATGTGTTACTCAAGTCTACAGAGGGTGTCACAAGGGCTGAGTTGCATTTTGTTCTGAAAATTTTTGAAAAATAATTGTGATATAGAAATTGGAGAAAGGACATAGTAACCAGATGGTGGAGAGTACATACTGGGAAAGGAAGGAAACAATGATAAAGCAATAACACAGACAAATGGAGGGATAGGAATGTTGTGGGATGGTGGGTTTTTTTTTTTTTTGTGTGTGTTAGTTTCATTAGTTTGCTTTTTTCACTCTTATGCTCACGGACTAAAATTCTAGGTATTTTTTTTCCTTGCTATCTCAGTCAAACGAACTGAATATCTTGGGTGATAGTTTGGAGAGACTGTGATGGTTGTTCATAGATGGCCGCTTGATGCAGGGACAGAGTTGTACTTTCTACCGCAATTGTGTTTGGAGTCTTGCTTCTGCGGTGATTGTAAATGCCTTAATGTTGCTTTATGTTGCTTTCCTGTTTTTTGGGGGAAGCTGATAGCAGCAGTAAAATGCAGAAACTGCCTTTACTGAGTGTCAGGGTTAGATGGGCAACTGAAAAGGAAGCCCTGATTTGCCAGGAAAGTTTTCTGAGTAATATCGGTTTGGACTAGGTTTGTTTTTACTATATTATCTTTACTACTGAAAGTATAAAAAGAACAGACTATTTCTTTAATAAATTTACCAGTATGTGGTAGCTTTAAATTCTCGTATTTATTTTTAAGATTAATGCATGTGCTTAATTTTTTTCTTTTTTTCCCCCCCCTCCAGAATTTAAACAAGCAAGCCTATGATTTGGCAAAGGCTTTACTAAAGAGGACAGCACAAGCAATTGAACCATACATTACTAATGTAAGTGAAGACTACAAACAAATATGGAAATCAATCCTTTTTTTTTTTTTTTAAACTGAGCTGTATTGTAAAAAGAATGAATTGCATATAGTCAAATAGGGCTGTAAAATAACTTTTTACAAGCTCTCAATTGTTTTTTGAGAGAAGTGTTATGTTAATGAAGCATTGCATAACCTGTCCCTTTTGAGTTTAATGCCTTACCATATAGAAACTACTAAGCCCATAACAATTTTGATTTCTGAAATTCAATGGATAGTTTACTTTCTGCTGTTTTGGGAGACCTCACACTTCAATTCTTAATGTAACTGGAAGACAAAATATACTTACATATATTGTTCTGATAAAATTGTGTAAATACATTGTTCCTGTGACAACATTATTTTTCTAGTGAAGAGATGAGACTATTTAGAAGCTAGAAGTGGACAGAGCAGAATTTTAATGCCATTGTCACAGGAAAAGAAGAGGAAACAGAATCTAAGAATAGATTGTAAGGAAGAAAATCAGCAAGTGGATTGAGGGTTGTAGCCAAGTTGAGCATAGACATCAGACATTGCAAGAGAAGAGGGATGAGAGGAAATAAAGATCAGACAGGAGTATGTTCTAAATTAAGCTGTACAATACAAAAAAAACCAACTTTTTTTTTTTTAAATAGTTGAGGATTTAGCAGGTCTCATGGCAGCTATCCAAAACCTCAAGAGCTTGAAGACAATAGAAAATGTTCAATGGGTTTTGTTGCTTTCAGACTTGTAATGCTTGTGGTACTTGGAAAGCGGATACCTTCTAAGATTTAAAAAAATCTTCAGTGAAAACTCTTACTCCAAACCTGTTAGTCAAACCTGCTGTTTGGTAGGAATTGCTACATGGGAATGTGTTTTTAATGTTGTTCATTTGTGAAGTTATATTACAAACTGGGTGACATTTTGTGGGTTTTAAGGAAGTCTGTACAATAAGAATCTTCCTCTTACGGAAAATATGTACATGCAGTCTTGTGTTCTTGGTTTCCTACAAGTGGGAAATATTATGCTGTCTGGTTTCTTTGTTTTGAAAGTTACTTTCTTTCTTAAAATATATTAAAGGCACAGTAGGAGTTATTGCCTAACCAGGAATATATACATGCCAAGCAAATCTATATCCAGAAAAGGGAAACTTTTCTGCAAGACAGTATGGTGTCTTTAACTTCTAATGAAATGTGCTTATCTATTACTTTCTCGTCATTATTACTAGAAACTGTTGACTTTTTCTATTGCATTGCTTCTCAGGGTTCACTTGAAAACTACCACTTTTAAAAGTTACAATGTTTTTTGTTTCTTTACTGATATGATTAACCTCATCAGGTAACAGAGGGTCATGATGTTCATCTCTTCCCAAGTTTGGGAATAGGAAACTGAAGCAGCAGTTAAGTGTATTCTGTTGCCTTAGTGGCAAATGGAAATAGTGTGATTTGTTTAGCTACTCTTGTCCATTGTTTTAATCCAAAGAGAAGAAAAATTTTCCAACTTATGTTGTTCCCCCACCCTTACGAGGTGGGGGGTAGTATACTCCTATTTAGTTACTTCTCACCCACCTATTATGAGAGGATATAGTTGAAAGTAGTGTAGAATTAATATTTGATATTAGAAAATACTTTCTCTAATGAGAAGTATGAAGTTTCCCTCAAACCTGTCAAGTTTACCAAGAAAGAATAATTGCTTTACAGCTGCATTATGCTGCTTGTAAGTATAAATTCTGGAACAGTCAATTATTAATTCCTATGCTCTTACTTAAACTCTTGAATGTGTCAACTGTGTAGTGTAGTAATTAACCAGTTGAAACAACTTTGTTTTGACTAAATGTCAGAATGCTTTTAAAATTGTTGTTCTCAATAGTGAAATAACTAAATATAGTCACATTATGGAAAGATCTGATGCACTGAAACTCCTCTAAAATTGTGTTTCTTAAATTATTTGTATTCTTGCTGTGGTAAACTAAACATCACATGTATTTTCCTTTATGTGCAATATTGAATATAAAACAATGATATTTTAAGATTTCTACTACAGAATCCTGATTTATGCACAACCTCCTCTTTTTTTAATTGTAGTGAAATAAATGTTGTAAGATGCAAAGGTAGATTTAGTGGTAGACAAGTATAGTATTTAGAAGAGTGTGTATATATACTCTTGTTACTGATGTATACTCTGTTTTATTTTCCAGTTCTTCAATCAGGTTCTCATGCTTGGTAAAACATCAATTAGTGACCTGTCAGAGCATGTGTTTGACTTGATTCTGGAGTTATACAATATTGACAGTCACCTCTTGCTCTCTGTTCTACCACAGCTTGAATTCAAACTTAAGGTAAATATTTCTTGTACTTTCTATATATTTGAAACATGTGCTTTGCCTATTAATATGATTTTTTACTGACAAGTTCATCAAATTATTTGGCAAATAAAACTAGTACATATACTTGAAACATATCTCTGCATTGTTTAAATGATTCTGTATACTTGAAACATATGATCTCTGCATTGTTTAAAGGCAAAATCATAAAAGCCCTCAAAAAGAGTAATTTAACTTCAAATGTATTAACCTACAGTGCTTGTGTGCATACATTTTGGTTTTTGGTTGCTTGGTGGGTTTTTTGGCTTGTATCTGGCAAGCAATAACTTGATTTTCTGATGACTTGAGAATCTAACATGATGACTTGAGAATCTAACATGTTTTGTTCCTTGCATTACTGTAGTATTTATTGTGAAGGGCTGTAATATGTTGAAAGTACCTTGTTGCTGCTAGCTGTGCAGAGAAACTACTGTCCAGAACAGTGAATTTTGGCAGGGAGAAGTTGGTCTCCGTGTTAATGGAAACTGATGTACTGACAATTTTGTCCAAATAGAAGGTCTGTGACGGGTAGAAACGGAGTGTTGGACTCTATAAATATGTCTTGTAGTCATTGCTAGAATTACTTTTATGATTTTTTTCAGGGTTATTTCTTATTTCTGAAGGGTAGCTGATGCTAGCTATCTGTTTTAGTAGGTGGGATTTTTTTTTACCTTCTACCATTTTAGAGTGTCTCCATCACTTGGAGAGACTCAGTATAATAGCTGGTACTCCCTTTATTCTGCAGTACTTTTATTCTATTTGTCATTCCACAGAGTTTCTGTGGAAGTGGGGAATTTGATTAGTTTTGTATTATTACATTGAAATTAATTTATTATTAAACTTGAGGGCTAATGTGTAGTGGACAACTTTTAAATTTGCATGTATTTTTATTATTGAGGACAGATTTTAGATTTGTAGAACCTCTGGCCTGTTCTTATTGCAATATTTATTATCATAGTGACTTGTTCATGCCTATTATTTTTTCACTAATGTTGCTGGGCAGGCACACTACATTTGTTGGATGAGTTGTTTTTAATGGTTATAGCTTTCCATTCACATTTCTGAAAGTAGTACGGTTCAATTTACTGCTTGCTGTCTGTGTCTTAAAGTAGACCTTTTTCAGCCTTTAATTCCTGTTCTTACAGATGGTGAGCAATTATAATTCTCAGTCCAGTCCAATAAAAATAGTACTTCTGCAGCTGAATCTCTTATTCAAAAGATTTAATCTTAACTGCTGCCACATCTGGGTTTTTTTCATAGCTGTAATTGCAGTAACCTTTCCATCTTGAGGTCCATTTAAAACTGCAGGTTCTGAATTGTCTTCCTGCTCCTTCATTGACTCTTATGTTCCACTATTTCAATACAAACTTCTTTTTTGTATCCTATTTTACCATTGGAGTCAGCAAGTCTAGTAGCCCAACACTGTCAAATGTTTCTTCCCGCTCCCACCCCTCAGAACAGCTGCTAGTCTGTTCTTTCAACTGGGTGATTTCAGCCCTAGAACATTTCCATGTTTTCTTTGCACTGCTGAATTTACAACACATCCTTTTCATGTTTGCATTTCTGTTCTTTGTTTAGTGTAATCTTTTTTTGCTGATGAACATGTATTTTGTTGCTCTTCATCTCCTTGATCCTTAGTGTAGTTTTCTCCTTGTGGTCTAAAACCTTGAGGATAAGGGGTTTCACGTTTGATGCTTACAAGATCCAGTTTAACAATAGACCTGAACATTTTGATAGTTACATTCTTACTGCCTATTCCTTGATGTCTTGTTGAACTCAGTACAGTTTGTGGCTATTCAGAGAGCATGGTGTGGCTTCTTTTTGAATCATCTTGCTGCTTCAGGTGTATGTTTTTGATGCCTTAAGTAACAAGGACAAATAATACATGCTTATTTTGTCCCTATTGGCTGTCAAATGTAGTTTGACCCATGTTTTAGAGGAAAAAAACCCTCCCTGTATTTGGAATAGGATGATCCTGGTTTAAATCCTGAGACACTGGAACAGGTTGCCTAGGTAAGTTGTGGATGCCCTATCATTGCAAGTGTTCAGGGTTAGGTTGGATGGGGCTTTGAGCAACGTGGCCTGGTGAAAGATGTCCCTGCCCCTGGCAGGGGGGTTGGACTAGACAATCTTTAAAAGGTCCCTTCCAACCCAAACCATTTTATGGCTCTAAATGAGTTGAGAGGTCTCTAAGATCTTTCTGTGGTTAAAAGGGTATTTTGAAGATGAATGTTTTGAAATATTAATGAAATATGGCCAGTCTGTGGTTTTTCTGAGATCAACACAAGTTTGTTCTTTAGGCAGACCTGGCAGCGATGATTAAATACTTGATACTCCAACAATAGATGTGGCTTTATTCTAAACAGCAGCAGCTAGTGTCAAGTGTTTTTAATTCAGGTCCACGTAAATAGCATGTTAGTGTGCTAAGAATAGAGTGTGATTTTAATGAAACTTAGAGTGCTCACGGGAGAAGGCAGCTAATGTTTTGCTGCTTTGAATGAAAAGAAGCTGGACAGCAGTATTGCTATTAGCTTGACAAAGCTTTGGATCGGGTGGCTGGTAAAAGAGAAAAGTATGCGTGGCAGACCATATTGAAGTATGGTTGAGGGGAGTTGTCTTTTTTACTAAAGGTCAATTAAACTTAATGATACAATAACCACAAACTTCCAGAAGTTCTGCATGTCATTCAGAGCTTGACTAGACAGTTTTGGCTTTTCTGAATTGGGTATATAGCATTGTGTCTTCTTCAATACCCACAGTTCAAGAGCCTTGCCTTCTGAGCTCACTTGCCATGGACTCTCTACTAGGTATTTAATGAGAAGTTTGTGGAGTGTCTTTCAGTCAAATGCATGGTTTCACAGGGATGTCCAGTTTTTGTTCCATGAAATTGTCTGACACTGTTCTTGAATAAACAGATGTGTCAATGGAAGTCAAATAGTAGGGGGAAATACTCAAATAGTGCTTATGGGGTAGTGGGGCAGTTACTGTATTCCAAGATCTCATATAGCTGCTTAAGAGGTTTGTATTAATTTTAAAGCAGATGATGTTCAAGGAAAGCTGTGGCTGTCTTGGCTGTTTAGTTGTCAGTTTTGAGGAGTGAAGGTGTGTCAGAATGATCTCATCTTGCATGCATTGAACACATCTGTGATCTGTGCTTTTCAAAGATCAATTGGGTAATCTGTGTCTTTGAAAATGTACATTTTCTTTATAATTGGCTTCAAAAGCAGTGAGTAAACCAAAATCTTGGCCAGACAAAGTAGACTTATGGTAGACTTCCTCTGAGCAAGACACCAAGTGTTCTGGCTCAATTTAAAGCTGGTGCTTAAAAAAAAAAAATTTCAGGTGCAAACTTGCAAGTTCTGCATGAATTTAAACACAACTCAAAATTTTCGATCATTTCAATGAGGCTTAATTTAAAAGAAATAAATCAATTTCTTAAAGCATTTCCTTATGTTTTGCTGTAGTTTGAGCCATTTTTCTCCAAGAGCTGTTATTTTTATAATTTTCTGACATCATCTAAAAAGTTTTTTTGCCAGTAGAGAATGATAAATGGTTACTTTCACACAGATGTTAAACAATTTTAAAATTTCTTTTACTGGCCCTATCATGTAAAGCCTGAAAAACAATGAAGGCCAGCTCAGTAGGGAACAGGACTTTAAAATAAATTGGGAAATAAGAATTAGGGCTTCATATTGTCAAGCAAGCAGGGCAGAAGACCAGCTTGGCTGAACAGGGAACTCCTCATGCTGCTCAAGAGGAAAAAGCAATTCTGTGATCTCTGGAAGTAAGGTCAGGCTTCATAGGAAGATTACACAGCTGTGGTTTGTATATGCTGGGAGAAGACAGGAAAGGCCAAATTTCAGTTAAAGTTGAAACTGGCTAGTATTGTGTGAGATAACAAGGAGGGCTTTTTAAAAGTATATTAATAACAAGAGGACGTCTAAAGAAGACATTGGACTGATACTTGTTGAAGACAGTCATCTGACTAATAGTGATGAAGAAAAAGCAGAGGCATTCAATGTTGGGGTTTTTTTTTGCCTTAGTTTTAATAATACTGATAGACCTTGAGCTGCCCAGTTCCCTGAATCCAAGGACCACAAGTGTGGGAACAGTGACTTTCCATTTGTGGACACTGAAGTTGTAAGGGACCAGCTGTATCAGCTGAATGTTCACAAGTCCATGGGGCCTGATGGGATTAATCCCAGAGAACTGAAGGAGCTAGCAGGTGTTATGGCAGGACCCCTCTTGATCATCTACCAAAGGTCTTGGGAGTCTGGGGAGGTCCCCGCTGACTGGAAGTTAGCCGATGTTCAAATTTACAAAAAGGATGTGAGGGAAGACCCAGGGAGCTACAGACCTGTTAGTCTAACCTCAGTTTCTAGAAAAATTATGGAGAAGATTATACTTGGTGCTATTGAAAGGCATTTAAAAAATGTCATCATCAGGCACAGTCAACATGGATTCACAAAGGGAAAGTACTGTTTAACTAATTTGAATGGGATGAGTCCATTTACACTGAGGGGAGGGTTTACAGCCGCACTTCATCTGCCCAAAGCAAAATCACAGAATGGTAGGGTTTGGAATGAACCTCTGGAGGTCATCTAGCCCAATCCCCCTGCTGAAGCAGGATCACCTAGAGCAGGTTGCACAGGATCACGTTCAGGCAAGTATTGAATATCTCCAGAGAAAGAGACTCCACAACCTCTCTGGGCAGCCTGTCCCAGTGCTCTGTCACCCTCACAGTAAAGACATTTTTCCTCATGTTGAGATGGAACTTCCCAAGTTCCAGTTTGTGCCCGTTGCCCTTGTCCTGTCTCTGGTCACCACTGAAAAGAGTCTGGCCCCATCCTCTTGACACTTGCTCTATAGGTATCTATAAGCGTTGATGAGGTCCCCTCTCAGTCTTCTCTTCTCCAGGCTAAACGGACCCAGCTCTCTCAGCTTTTCCTTATACAAAGATGCTCCAGTCTCCTCCTCATCCTCATAGCCCTCTGCTGGACTCTCTCCAGTAGTTGCCTGTCTTGAACTGGGGAGCCCAGAACTGGACACAGAACTCCAGCTGTGGCCTCACCAGGGCAGAGTAGAGGGGGAGGATAATCTCCCTTGACCTGCTGGCCATGCTCTTCTTAATGCACCCCAGGACACCATTGGCCTTCTTGACCACGAGGGTACATTGCTGGCTCATGGAGAGCTTGTTGTCCACCAGGACTCCTGGGTCCTTCTCTGCAGCACTGCTTCCCAGCAGATCAACCTGTACTCATGCTTGGTGTTATTTCTCCCTACATGCAGGACCCTGCACTTGCCTTTACTGAATGTTCATTGACATCAATTAATTTGTAGTAACGTGACTGAGATGTACACCGCCACCATGATGTCCTCTGGAGAAATTTGAAATACTGAGCTGAACATAATAAGATATTGATGCTGATGAGGAAATATTTCTGTGCACACATTTCTACTACGATTCCTCTATTTTCTGGTGTTTGGCACTGCTGGAAGTTTTTTCACTATACGTTATCCCAAGGACAATGTATAGTGCCAGATACTTAAGTGTCACAACAGCTACCTTGCTTTTATCTTAACATCATTTCTGGAGCTTTGTGGGCTGATGCTATCACTACAAAGCATTATTAGCCAGTAATATCTTTGGATGGAGTGGATAGAGTTGTTCTGTAAGTCTTCTGGTAACAGATCATCTTTAGACAACCTGTTGCCTTTTGAACAAGGAAGGAATTGTCTAGACATGTAGATGAGTTTTCAGGAATTTTAAGGGTATGCTGCAGAACTGGTGCATGTTTCTCTGGGAGAATGTGGAAGTGTGGTGCTGTTTGTGGACATGTTGTGGTATCACGTCTTCTCGACTCTCTCTTTCTTGAGTGACTTATATAAGTTGATGGTCTCTGGTTGTCTTGCGCAAGAGAGACATAACCACCATTATCAGATGCCAATGGAGATTATCTGTATGTCATTTTGGTGCTGTCCTCTTGATCATTTCTGCATAAGAGAGCTTAAAAGTATGTCTCTGGTATGGAGTAAATGGCACGTTTCGGTTCACTTGGGGAAAAAAAAAATAAATCTCATAATTCACTAGATCAAGTTGCTGAACAAATTGTTTGTAATGCAAAGACTTGTAGATAGAACACAGTGCATGGTGTGATAGTGACCATATTGGGAAAACTATCATTGTGTCTTAGAATATGTACTTCAGTAATGCTGGTGGACATACCCCTTCTTGCTTAAGAAGGACTCTTTGTCTTTTTTGAGAATTGTGTGGCTGTAGTGATGGGCAACTCGGCAATCATTTAACATTCACAGCGTTGCAGGACTAGATCGCAATCCTGCTTTGTTGGAAGCTGTTGAAGTTTCAACAGTATCCCACTGTGGGCAGTTCATATGTCTGTTGTCTCCAAATACTGACTACTCCAACTAATCATCTGCAAAGAACTATAACTTTACTTTGTGGCAGGTCATGTCCAGGCTTCTACCATGAATGTGCTTGGCTTACCATGAATCTGGATTCTGCCTGGGCTTATGAGAACTACCAAGTTCTGTCTGAGGACAGACTGGAATCTGTGAAATCCATTGGTTGTACTCCTGTTTCGTGATTGCAATGGCTACCATACTCCCTTCCCTAAGTTCTGGTTAGAGTGAAGGGGGGTGGGGAAGTACTTTTAATCTTGATTGTTCCAGTTTTGAGGACCTTCTGTTCTTGGAGGATGCTTAAAATTCTCAGTATTCTTGATTGCTTTTTCAGGGATTGGTCTCATATTCATCCTGACCTTAGGGTACTCAGTCTCACAGTATGGGTGCTGGGCATTTATCTGATAGTGATCCTGTTTTGAGAAATGGATTATTCCTGGTACCAGCAACTCTTCCACTAGTTGTATATTTTGTACGTGAACCAGAATCATGGAATGGTTTGGGCTGGAAGGGCTCTTTAAAGATCATCCAGTTCCAGCCCCCTGCCATGGGCAGGGACACCTTCCACTAGACCAGCTTGCTCAAAGCCCTATCCAGACGGGCCTTGAACACTTCCAGGGAGGGGGCCTCCACAACTTCTCTGGGCAACCTGTTCCAGTGTCTCACCACCCTCACAGTGAAGAATTTCTTCCTAACATCTAATCTAAATCTACTCTCCTTCAGCTTAAACCCATTACCCCTTGTCCTACCATTCCATGCCCTTGTAAACAGTCCCTCTCCAGCTTTCCTGTAGGCCCCTTCAGGTACTGCAAGGTTGCTCTAAGATCTCCCTGGAGCCTTCTCTTCTCCAGGCTAAACAACCTCAACTCTCTCAGCCTGTCTTCATAGGAGAGGTGCTTCAGCCCTCTGATCATCTTCACGGCCCTCCCCTGGACTCGCTCCAACATCTTTCTTGTGCTGGGGGCACCAGAGCTGGATGCAGTACTCCAGGTGGGGTCTCACAAGAGTGGAGTAGAGGGTCAGTTTCTTTTGATGCAGCCCAGGACATGGTTGGCCTTGTGGGCTGCAAGTGCACGTTGCCAACTCATGTTGAGCTTCTCATCAACCAATGCCCCCGAGTCCTTCTTCTCAGGGCTGCTCTCAATCCATTTCCATGTACTATCTTATTTCTTTGCTTTGAGGTACATCTTGAAAATGAAGTAGTGGTGGTTTTCTCCCAACAACCAGGTAGGCTTCGCTGAGCAATCTCCACTCCTTTCCAGTTGATTGGGCTG
Organism: Aramus guarauna; assembly: GCA_013400195.1. Taxonomy (NCBI): domain Eukaryota; kingdom Metazoa; phylum Chordata; class Aves; order Gruiformes; family Aramidae; genus Aramus; species Aramus guarauna. Next base: position 456,313 of record VXBL01002618.1, read on the forward strand.
CCTTGTTCTTCTGTGGCTGATCAGAGTTTGAGGACGTGAACAAATGTCTGTGTGTCTGTGATTCGCTACCTGACAGGATCCAAATCTCGTGTTCTCCATCTCCCTGAACTTCTTCTGTACTCTTCGTGGCAGGAAGCTTCTTGATTTATCTTCATGGGATCCGAGTCTTATGGAAGTTCTAGACTGTCTCTTTGAATGTGGGAAAAATCCAAGGGCTTTCCCGTCAGTGACCAAATAAATTTTCGACCATGTACAGAGGGGTTATGAAACTGTTAGTATGGAACTTGAGAGAGCTTAGATGCCTCTCTATCACTATTGTGCATACTTACTATTTTGGATCTAAACAATGTGGCCACCTAGTGTTTAAGCAACCTTGCTGTTTTGGTACAACCAGTGACCATACAGTTTGGTCATGATGCCAGGTAATTTTAACTGCTATCAGAATTGTTGACATGGACAAAGAATGAGAGCTTGCTGGCAGTAACTGGTATTCTCTGAAATGTGAAGCTTTTGTGTGCTTTACTACATTGCTTGCTCTTTCTGTCCTTTCTATCCCACGAATCTTTTAAGTATGTTTGAAAAGACTTGAAAAGCAGTCAGGTGTGTGCTGTGCCATGTCACGTACCAAACGGTAGTGGGCAAACTGGTTCTCCTTTTGGCTCTGGCTGGGAAGGAGTTAATTTTCCTTGTAGCAGCCTGTATGGTACTGTACTTTATATTTGTGGCTAAAACAGTGTTGAATAGGGCGAGACAGAGCAGGAGGGTGAGAGGGGACACATGCTCAGCAGTAAAAGCTCAGGGAAAGGAGGAGGAAGTGAGGGATGTTTGTGCTCATGGTGTTTGTCTTCCCAAGCAAGCACTACGCCTGCTTTCCAGGAACTGGTGGAACATCTGCCTGCCAATGGGAAATAGTGAATTAATTTTTTTTTTT
>VXBL01002618.1:458761-498676 GCA_013400195.1 Aramus guarauna
TCTCTATATTTCTGTCTGTGTAATTAAGTAGTGGAATGTTTAGTGTACTCCCCACCCTCTTGGGTGTGTTGCTCTGGACCAGTGTTGGTTACCTAGAGAAATTCAGAGATGCTTAAAATTTTTAATATTTTGTTGGTTTAAGCAGGAGTGGATGGAATGTGAGTAATGGAGATTGAACTAATATAGGCTAAAACCAAAATTTTAAAGTTCTTAACCATGAAGGCACAGAATAAGAATTTGTAGTGTAATGGACGCTACAAGCTGAAACTCATGAAGAAAAAGAAGGCATCATTTATTGCAGGTTAAGAGGAGGAGGTTGTAGGTGGCTTTCAAAAATGTCAATCTGAAGTTTAATTGGAAAAATTAGTCAAATGCAGACTAATATATTAATGGATTTACTATTAATGCTGCTAATACTTAATGCTAAAGTGTATTTGGAAGAATTATAGCCTTTTGTAATGCAGTAATATATCAGTGTTAGCGATTTCTTCATCCTTAACTTCTCTTGCTCTGTTACTTTAAGCATTTTACAAATGCTTTCACTGTTCTTGGGGAGCTGAATTAAAAGGACATACTAGCAAACTTATCAGCCCATTTATGGTATCGAGTCAGATAGGAGAAATAGTTGGTCTTTAAGACTGTGGTGTTATATTAGAGAACTCTGATGGATTGTGCTCCTATTTCTTGTTCATGTTCAAAAGGTGTTGTTAAACTAATAAGAATGTCGAAGATGGTAGAAAAAAATAGTATTTTAAACAGTCCTTGTCTTTATTACCAGAATCAAAAGACTGAAATAATAAGGAAGTGAATAATATCTAGTTAATATAAACTAATTTTAGCTACTCCCTTTTCAAAGAAGTGTTGCAGCCAGTTGTTCTTTACATTTTTTTCCTTTTTCTTTAATAAGCGAAAGGAAAAAATGGTGAATAGTAAGTACATGCTAATTGCACAAATGGTAGCACACATTTCCAAAGTACGTATTAAACTTCCAATGCTGTGTGTTGTATTAAACAAATAGAATGCAAACCAATGATAATGAAAATATACTGCAGAAGGCCTTGTTTTATCTCTTTTAGTGCTGATTTTCAATATGAAAGATAAGTATCTGTTGAACTCAGGATTTTAAAATATAGGCTTAAATACAGGCTTTGCAAGACCAGATCCTGTGCATCTCAGATCTTGGGTGCTTAATCTGATGTTCTCTAAAAGCTTGTTTTCTGAAAACTTTCTTCTTTTTAACTAAACATTTGTAATTAAACACTGTTCCAGAGAACTGTAAGCTTTTATGTGCTGATAAATGTAGAATGAGTTTTGTGGGTTTTGTGTTGTGCTTGAAGTTGTGTAAGCTTTTACAGGCACACATTGGATTTCCTAATAGGATCAGTAACCTGTAAATGAGGGTTCAAAAGATGTATGCTCACATTAGTTTTTGTTTTTTCATTGTTTTTTGTTTTCACTGCCTTTATTTGGCCTTCTCCCACTAATAATGAAGGAGTTTTTTGTCTTGAGATACATATTTATATTCAAGAAAAGTCTATTAATCAGTATTATGTTATTTTTGGAGGTGTATAAGTCAATTGGTGTAAAAGATGTACAAAACAGAACTCTGGGGTTGTTGTTTCTGTGGGCTTTTGGGTTTTTTTTCCCAATTAAAAAAAAAAAAAAATGTGTTCATCTTCCAGAGCAATGACAATGAAGAACGCCTGCAGGTTGTAAAACTTCTAGCAAAAATGTTTGGGGCGAAGGATTCGGAGTTGGCATCTCAAAACAAACCACTTTGGCAGTGCTACCTGGGGAGGTATATACTTGTTTAGTTCCCTTCCTAGGAGGGGAAAAACATTCAATGAAGTATAATTCAGATCTGACAGATAATGCTATAGAGATTATTTTACATATATCTTCTGCATCTATGATTCTGCAGAGTGAACAATTTCAAATCATCCCTTTTTAGTTCATTTTTTCACAACTGTCTTTATTGCCGTTGGCAAGAAAAAAAATAGTTTGTTAATTTTTTTACAAGTGAAACTAATCAATGATGGATTAATTCTAAAACACCATGAAATGACATTTGCAGTCTCAGGTGATATTAGAAGTGGTTTTAAGGCTTTTGTGTACAGTATTTGTATACTAGTTTCAATTTTTTTTTAATGGTAAAGTGCCTTAAAAGAGATATGTAGTGTATACAATGCTGCAAACACACTTGGTCTTTTGTTTTTAAAATATTCTGCCAGTTTGAGATAGAAAATATAGCTGAAGCTTGTAGTCAGGAGAAACTTAAGTTTTAAGGCTACTGTGATTAAAATGTTTTTCAGTAAACGAGGATAAATTCTATAAATTATCACAAATGCAGTAGTTTATAATTTAGCATTCAATTGTATCAAAACAAAGGTCCTCAAAGAAATACTACTTTTAAAAGTACAGAAAACTTAATTGAGGGAATTTTTGCTAGAAAGTATATAACTATTTAAAACATTGCACATCATCAAAAAATACCACATCTAATTGAGCCCAAAGGAAAATGCTTCATTGTGTTATAATGTGAAGCAATGTGAATATGTGCAATCTGTATGTAATTACTGTTTTCAACTGCTTATGAATCACATACATGTATTTACTTTTTTCAAGGATTTTGACTAAGTTATAATAGCTGTGTTAAAGCAACAATTCTTAAAGTGTCCTGATTTTGAAAACATACCTGATTTTTACTAAAAGTTATACCTTAAAACCTCTTTATTTGATAAATAAGCATTTCAACAGCAATAATGTTCTAAAATTTGGTCTTCTAATTTGTTTAAAACCAAGCATTTTGAGGATAACTTGAAAATGTATTTATTTTTTTTCAAGAGTTGTGTGAAACTCTCATTAAACACAAAAAAAATACTAGTTTTTCAGCATCAAACTTAATTCAGTTTTTCAAAAGGAAGTCTTACAGAAGTTTAAGTGATTCATTTTAGAAGAAATTTGCACTAGGCCAGATGCCCATTGGTTTGTTGTCTATCATACAGTTTAAAGAGGGGGTGAATATCAGAGTCTTATAAAACTTAGTTGCTGATACATTGTTAAATATGTGGAGTGTTACAGAAAAGGTAGTTAAAATGTCAGACGTCTTTCTAATACAGTTGTCTGCCTGGGAGCTTTTAATGTGTACTAGGAGAGGATATATCTTTTCATGTTCAGAACATGAATTAATAAATGAGTACAGGATTTTTTTTTTTAAGCTGAAGACAGTCTACTTAATACTGTCAAATCAGATGGTTTATGCATGTAATTGCATGGGAAGCATAAAAATATTTTCAGAGGTAGTTGAGATTGTGTAGAAATAAACAAATTGCTTTGGTAGAAGTGATATTGTTGTTGTTGTAACGCATTGTCTTGTTTCCACATAGGTTTAATGATATCCATGTACCTATTCGTCTTGAGTGTGTAAAGTTTGCAAGTCACTGCCTTATGAACCATCCCGACCTAGCAAAAGACTTAACAGGTACCACATTTATTGCAACATTAAAATACCATTTTAAGTCTCTTGGAGAAGTCAGGAAGGTTAGTTGTAATCCTGAGTAACGTTGTCAGAGGTTGTGTATGATGTAATTGGAGTGTGAAGTTTAAAGTCCCTGCCTTCAGTGCTGCCTCTCAGGCTGAGGGGATTGTACATAAAGAATGCCTTAACGGAAGAGATAACTCTCCTTCTTGTACAGTAGTTACATTCCCAACTGCTGTTGAAATTAAGTACCATGGGATCAGGCAAAGACAGCCTGGCTAACCTTATGGTCACAGCATTTATTAATTAGTTGCAGAGTGGAGACTTCAGTTCCACAAAGCTGAAATCTGTAAATATTATGTGGCCACTGTCTAAAACATGAAAACAGTCCTCATATCTGTGACCACAGCCATTCATTCCTGCTCCTTCAGCTCAAACACAGCCTGTAATACAAGATCTCTGTAGAAAGAAGGCAACTGGCATAGAAATGTTTTGTATTTGTGGCTCCTGATGTCATAATGAAAAAAGTGGAATTAAAAAGAATGGGTTGGTTTGATGGGTTTTTTGGGTTTTGTTGTGGGGTGGGTTTTTTTTTTTATTATTCCCCCTCAAAGTGTGTATGGAGACTGTATCTTCCCCTGATCAATAAACTCTTACTTCTTGTAATTCTTTGGAGGTAGTATCTCTGTCCATTTGCTCTAAGGAGGGAATTTAAAGGGCTGTTAACCGCATGGATTGCTGTCCTGCTTGCTGAGCGTTTGTCAAGTTAGACACAAGTACAGGCGAGCTAGAGTCATCCCACAGTTAATGGTATTGTTAAGCCAGCTTAAAAGAAAAATGAAATAAATGTTTTTGGACATTTCCTTAAGGGAATGGTAGAGATGTTTCCTCTTTGATTATCAGAATTGTATTTTCAAGGGTGTGTGGGTTTGGTTTTTTTTTCCTTTTTTACATTGCAGAAAGACTTTGTGCCCCCTCTAATGGTATCCTCTGGGAAATGTAATTTTGCTTGCCCCTCCTTTCTCTCCCCACAGGGCTTATCAAAGTCAAATTGTTGAAAAATTTCTCTGACTCACTGCTGTTTGAGAACAGAATTGTTTTGTGCAATGGTGTTGTTCTTCATTTGTTTTAGTTTATTATTTTTTCCTGTGGAACAAAACTGTTTTTCTAAAAGTCTTATTTGGATATCAAATTTCATAATGTCCATAAGTGCAAAGCTTTATTTCTTGATGTGCTCTTTTGACGCTTGTGCTGATTACCAGAAAAGTTAATAGGAAATATTTCAGATGATACTTGACAATTTTCACTGCTCATTGAACAGTAATAAGAGAACAGTAACCTCTGGTTATTTCATTTAAACTTTGAATTTTTAATGTTTCTTAATGTCTCAATGTTTCACTGATGTATGCTGTGTACAGTGATCTTAATAACTTTTGTGTTCATTTTCCTACCCGTTTGTGCTTCTAAATTAACCTAAAATACATACTCCTAAATGGCATAGTTAATTTATATTTTTATTCTTCATCAGCTTTCTAAAAGGACAATAGCTAGTTAACATGTTTGATGCTCATAAGCAGAAATTTTAAAATGTTGATAGTCTAAGATTATTGATACTACCAAATAAGTAACAATGGGCCAAAATAATCTAGAAAAAATGTCTTAAGTTGAATAAATGAGGATGTCTGAGGTGTCTGAATAAGCATTGTATCTTGGTCAAAGAACATGCTTTTGAAGTATGTCTCTTGATTTATCCCTACTTACAATGCTGCCATAGCTCACACTGTGCAGTATTCCTGGAGCATGTGAGCTAGATGCCTTGCAAATAATACAGAAGTTGTGGTCAAGAGTGCAACTAATGTGCTCCAGCAGCCAAAGGGGATGGAGTCTGCAGGAGAAGAGTAGCCTCTAGCCTGAAATAAGACTTTAAAACATATATAGTGTGGATATCAAGTTCTCAGCACTGTCTGTTCTGCTCTACAGATCCAATTCTGTTCGGCTATAATAGTTGCTACAGTAGACATAGCTTAACTATTATAAGAAATAATAAAAATAAAAATCCAATCCCATAACTCTTATTTCCATAATGCCAGAAATATAAATATTTAATGTTCTAAGCAAATAAAAAGTTTTACTGGCATTCCAGTTAATCTTAAAGAAAACTATTGGTTTCTTACTGTTGATGCTCAAAACAATAGAAAATCTTGTTTTCTGCTTCTGTCAGTTGTGTACTGTCTAGAGAAAGAAAAGTAGCTGAAATTGTATACTTACAATGAAATCCTTACTCTATTTTTTCCAGAATACCTTAAAGTAAGGTCACATGATCCTGAAGAGGCCATAAGGCATGATGTTATAGTATCCATAGTTACTGCTGCTAAAAAAGATCTTTTGCTTGTCAATGATCACCTCCTTAATTTTGTCAGAGAACGAACACTGGACAAGCGGGTAAGACATCATTAGTCCTAATAATGGCTGTACGTTATATTTCTAGATTGTAATTCAGCTTTTTAAAAAGCAATGCTTCTAAAAAATGCTGAACTAATTTTAAAACTACTAAAGAAAACCAATATAATGCAAAAAAAAAAAAAGTGAAGCCGTCTATTTAATGAGGCACCTTTTTGCCCCTGACTGGAATACCATGTTTTTCAATGTGTTGTATTATTGTTTAAGATAATGTGATCAAAAAAGAGTATAATAGGCTGAAGCACAAAAGTGTTGCTCTAGTTGTTTAGTTTTAGTATAATTTTTAAGTAAAATGAGGCCCCTGTCAAACATTGGAATGTTTTACATAAGAGCCTTTGCAAGTGGATTTCAAAATGGATTGTAGATTACTCATGGAAAACGTTCCACCATCAGAGGTAGCTAGTTTACCTGCTTTTAATTAGATGATTGGAAGACTGCAAATCAGTGTAGTAGCTTTCAAATTTGAATAGTCTTGAAATTTATTTTACCTATGTTTCATTATTTGCTAAAATTTGAGGTTCACCGCTTATGTTAAAGCATGGTAAACAAGGCTATTGATGGCAAACTTTCAAAATTGACATTATTACCTGATTTTTTTCTTTTGTTGACATGCTTTTATTTGTTGCACCTGTAATATAGTTGTGAGTATTTAGTATAGATCTGTGAGAAAGGGTGTTGGCTTATATTTGTAACAATTCTAAATTCGAGAGGCATACTTGTGTAGTAGTTACTGGTGTTGAAGGTTTAGCATGATAGACATGATGCAATAAATGTTGCACTTAGAACTCAGTTTAACTTTTTTCTAAGTTAAACTATTTTATTTTGGTGTAGAATAGGAAATATCTACCAGGAAATGCTGCAGTCTTTTCAGTTTTGTGTTTTGAACAGCTAAACTGGGTACTACTTTTTTTTTTTCCCCTCAAGTGGAGAGTAAGGAAGGAAGCTATGATGGGACTTGCACAGATATACAAGAAGTATTCATTACAATCAGAAGCAGGAAAAGAAGCTGCAAAACAGATATCATGGATCAAAGATAAACTTCTGCATATATATTATCAAAACAGTATTGATGACCGGTAAGTCAGTCATGAAAGCTAGGCGATTCCGTGGATAAGTGTGGTAACTTATTACACAGATTTGTTTTTCCTTTGTGCTTAAGTGCTAACAAGAAGGAGGAGACTTAATAATCCTCTATGTCTTGATCCAGTGTGTAATCTTATACAACTGCAGCCAAATGTAGTCCTGTGTTGTTTTCTTCTACTCTTTTTTAAAGGCCAAAGATAATTCTAATGAGTGAGATGGAAAATTTCAAAATTTTTAGCTAACCTGTACTTAACTGCTTCAGTAAAGGAGGCTGGTGTTTAAATTTCAGTGGCTTGCTAATTTTTATGTTAAAATTCAGTAGGTAAAATTACTTTAATGAACTTGCTTTAGATTTGCTGTATGCCTTAAAGATAAGTCAGGTATGTGTAGTGACAATAATTAAGGCATCTCACTCTGCAGAAGGTTTATTTTTCTGTATGATAACAGCCATGAATTTGAGTCTTGTCCTGGATTGGTGGTGAAAGCGATGCCTCTGTCATACCCCCTATAGACTTGTATATAGTTATTCATATTGAAAAATAGATAGTCGCACTTGGGGAACTAGTTTGGCAACTAGTCCGCCTTGGCTAATCAAGGCGGTCTTGTTGGCTTTGGAATTGAGCCTTTGGCTTTCACAGCATGATTAGATTCAAATGGCATTGCAAACCCATACAGATCTTTTCAAAATCTTGCGGCCTGAGTCATCTCCAAAATAAGCAATTATTTCATGGTACCATGGAAGTGGACAGAACTATCTGGATTTTCACATCCAATCTCACCCACTCACATTTTTATTAAACTTTGGAATCTTTTTAAACTGGCTTGGTTTGGGTTTTCACCACCTTTTCCAATTGTGTGTAAGGATTTTCTTCTCATTTCTAGCCTAAACTTTACATGATTCAGGTTTCTTTAACCTATTTACTCCATTCTGTTAATGTTGACCTCAATTTGCAAAAGTCGTGGGCCTTCCTGGTATTTAAGACTGCAATGTGGGCTTAGTTTTCCTTTCGTTTTTTCTTCTCAGTCTTTCCTAGGTAACTGGCAGGCCCAAACCTTTCTCTCCTCCTGTTTCCAAAAAAGGAACTTCCATGTTATAGCAGGAGCTTTAAATAATTTCTGTGTGAATGTACTTGCATTTTTATTGTGGACGCAAAAGAAATGAGATAAACTTGGCCCTTGGGGAAGGGGCTGAGGAGAGGTGGAGGAAAGTCAGCTCCTTCTGACTAGTCTCTGAATTATCCTTCCAGGCTTCGTGATAATATGTGATATAATCAACATGATATTTTTTTATTTTAGGCTCATTAATTTGGGTCAATTCATGAATTTACCCCAATACTGACCTGTAATGAAATTCACTGATAGTATCTCTTTGGACTGATAATTGAGGCATCCTTCTCTAAAACTCTTTGGTTCCTATCTAGGTTAATACATCTGATTTTGATAATGTAATCTCTTATATGTCCTAACTGCTAATATTAACATTACATCTTCTGTAATTATATTTTTTATTTAGTTTATGCTGACTTATATTGGAAATTAAAGAACTTGACTTTTAGAGTTTTGAATATGTCTTTATATACAACATCTGATCTCTAGATAGGTCTGAGAATTTGTGATTGAATGTTGTAGCAATTCAAAACCACTTTCTTGCTCTACAGTTTAAGTTTCTCAATCCTGTCTTTCAGATTACTTGTTGAACGCATCTTTGCTCAGTACATGGTCCCTCATAACTTGGAAACAAATGAACGAATGAAATGTTTGTATTACCTTTACGCAACACTGGATTCAAATGCTGTGAAGTACGTGCTATTTTTGACTTCTTGCAAAATCATCTTTAATATAATTATTACTGTAAATTAGTTCTAAATTGTTATGAGTAGCCTAAGCCAGGAGACAAAAATAGTTTGTCAACTATCAGAAAATAGTATGTATAGAATATAGTGATAGGATTTATTTTTCAAGTGGGATTTTGAAAAAGCAAAACCAAAAAACCCAGACCAAAGAAACAAAAAACCAAAACAAAACCCACTAAAACTAATAGGGTGTTCTCTAACAAGGTGTGGTACCTTTTAACTGTAAACAGCTTAAAAAAAAGTACTGTGAAAGATCTGGCAAGAAGCTTGAGTGCATGTCAGTCCTTTTATGTCTGAAAAGAGATAGCACAGATAGTAGCGTTGACTAGCCCTAGATCTTATCTGACAAGTTCTGAATTAATATACTCCTTGTTTTAGCAGCCAGGATGACTTAGGAGTGGGAAGGAGTTACTTGTTTGGTTTTTTTCCCCTGAATATGCATTTTCCTTGTAATTGTTACATGCCTTCTCCAGCTTAAAATGGGTAGAAGTGCATGAATTTGACTGCTGTAATGTTCACAGTTTGACTAAATTCAGTTAGTTTTACTTTGTTTTTCATTTACTAGTACTCAGTCACTTGAAAATTGAATATAGCTTTTTTTCTCATGTGGGAGACTAGAAAGAACTTTGTACGTAGAAGAATGGCTTAAAATAACCCCAGAGCCTTCAAATACTACAGAAACTGATGTTTGAATCCCCTGCATTTCTTGTATTACCTGCCTAAAGACAGGACAACTGTAACAAACTAAAATTAAGGATAATATATTAAAAAAAAAAGTTACTCTTCTAATAATTTTTAGTATAGGCTAAACAAAAATGCAGAATTACTTCTTTTCAGTAATTGTTATTTCAGGCAACAAATAACTTCTGAATTCTAGTTTTCATATGCAGCAGTACTCATTTGAAAACATAGTATCTTCAGTTAGTTATATAGAACTGACTTTCTACTTGTGGATTCTGGAAGTTTTTTAAATGAAGCTGTGACTTTTTATACAGCTTATGTTTTATGGAAAGTGTGCTAATTTTCAATTTTGTCAAATCTCTCTAATGTGTCTCTTAGAAGTCTAACCATGTCCACTTTCCACAATTTATTCATCTACTATCTCCTTTCTGTGTGCAAGAAAACCATTGTTTTGATGATAAAAATCTTAAACACCTGCTTTAGCATGCTTCTTGGAATGTTTTTAGAAGAGTGATTTCAAGCTTGTACAAATGAGTTCTTTATGGGACAGACATCAGTTACTTCCTACTTCTTTTAAGGGCAGTGTAGTTAAGGATCTGAAATAAAACTTAATTCAAAATCTCACTTTGTTCCAGTCTAATATGACCAGTTAATTTTTCAATGTCATGCTATTAGGAACCATGTAGCCTTTGCTCACACAGCAATGAAATTTTAGCGATAAGCACATTCCTGAATCTGAAGTTGAAAAGAATTTAAAGGCTCTTACTTGACTGTTATGTTATTTATAGATTAGATGACTTTGACAACTTTTTTTTATTATTTTTTAGAGCATTGAATGAAATGTGGAAATGTCAAAATCTGCTACGACATCAAGTAAAGGATTTAGTTGACCTAATTAAACAACCCAAAGTGAGTTAAATGTATCTTTATCCCATGGTGAATATGCAGTTTTATGTAAAAGAATAAACTATTTTTTTTTCCATTTGTTTGACTATCTCAAGCTTATTTCGAGTGATAGAAAATATTGTGAAAGGTAACTGGTATTCCACTAGACTACACTTGCAGTAGGAAAAGCGTATACGTTTTGTCAGTAAAAGTGAAGAGGTAGGGATGTTTCAGGGATTTAAAAAAGATTTTGTCAATAATTTGATATTAAAATATTTGCTTCCATTGTTTAAGTTACATCTTGCCAGGATTGTTCTGGCTCTTGGAAGAGGGGGATAAACAGCATGTTATTTTTGACTGCCAAATCAAGTAATTAAGAAAAAGTATCTATACACCCTAATTTCTTATCTTATATATGATTAGTAACATTCAAGAAATTGGAATATTTTTATCCCTACAGGTTGCTTGTTTCTCTTCCCTCTTGGAAGTTTCTTAAATATTGTATTGCAGATACCACACTACAATTGATTTCTTTTTTTTTTTTTTCCTTTTTTCCTCAGAATGAAAATATAAACATTATTGAGCATTTAGGATATTCTCATAAAGTAAAGTTTAGATTTGTTTTAGTTATATGTATGTGCATAGTCATATTTTGGGGCGGGTGGATCATAAGATGAAATTCTGGATTTAGTTTGGAATGTGATTAGAACTTGACTTTAAGGCCACAAGCTTTATGTGGTGCTTTTTTAACAAAAATACTATATAGTAGAAAGTGTTGCCATGCTCACATTCATATTACCTGTGTATGCATCATTTTTATTTTCTATATGTGCATATACTCATATACCACAGTAAATTTAATCAACTTTTATGACTGAATTTTCCATTCACTGGAATTACCTGAACAGAAAGAGTGGGTAACTGCATTTTTACAAGTGTGGTTGGATTATCTAATGCATCTGCTTGGAAATACTGCTGTCTTGCAGACAGAAAGAGACTTATCAAATCAAAATGCATCCCTTAGTGTTTTGGTCCTGATTGCAGTGAAATTCATAATTTTGACGTAGTACATTTAGAACATGCTGTATTAAATACTAAGTGCAGTAATTGTTAGTACAACAATATTTCATTGCATTTTGGTGACTGTATTAAAACAATACATGAAAAATATTTCATATTATTTGGTGTAATATAAATACACTTATGCATTTAAAACCTGAGTTAATTTCTTGATATTTTCTGCATTTCAGTTGAATGTGAAATTTCAACTTTTCCTTTTGTCTTCAGGGAGATGTAATGAAAGTTCTTTCTCAATTGTAAAATATCAGATATGATATGGAATTAAACATGTAGGTTTCGATAAATGCCCGCATAAGCGTCACATTCAAAACAGTGTATGCTGTTGACATGTTTGCATTTGTCCATGTGGCTTTCACAATTTTTCAGCTATTAAATATGAATTCTCTACACGTTTCTTTTGAGTAACAGGACTGCGTGGGAGAATTTAGGGGCTTGTGATCTAAGATGGTGTCGCAGGCAACAAAATAGTTTTGAGTCACGGAATTTGTACTTAATGTAGTTTATTGTCAATTAACATAAACTTTTAATTATTGATTCTTGTATTGAGAAAGAAAAGCGAACAAATAAACACTTACAGAAACACCTTTTGGCTCCCCTTTGGACACCTCTTTTCTCCATGGTCCCTAGGCCTCTTGCTGCCTGCTATGTTCAGTCCCTTTGAGGTGGTGGCAGCCCAGGAGGTGGAGGTCAGGGCATGGTGTTCCTTTCCTTTTACTGCTCCTTGTTTCTTACCCACCGCTGCAGTGTGGGTTCCTCCACCAGCTACAGGCACTTTAGAGTTGTGCTTTCTCCAGTGCCTCCTCTCCACCCGGGCTCCAGTGGCTCTTCCCCTGGCATCCCTCTTGTTGCCCCTAGTGGCTACCACTGTCTTAAATACATTTTCTCAGGGACACCGTAGGCTTCTCTGACTGAAGTTTCCATGGGTCAGTTTGTCAATTGTGGAGCTGGCTGGAAGTGGCTTTGACTGGCACAGGAGTCCCTGATTACCTCTTGCACAGGTCACCTCAGCAGCCCTTTGCTACCCCAAACTCCATTATACCCAAGGCAGATGCTCAGCTATTTTTACCAAAGTTTTTTTCTCTGTGATGCTCCTTGTATGTTGTTTTTTGTTTTATTTTTTTTTTCTCCAAGCTGATAACTAATTCATATAATAAATTCATTGTGTTTGAGATAAGAGTGCATTTTCATAATTGGAGTAGAACTGAAGGGGCATACAGTCCAAGTCAGTAATGATCTTGAGACAAATACCCGGTAGTCATTCAGAGCTGTAGAAACTCCATCTTCTTTCAGGAAACAAAATTGAAATGAAATAGTAACCTACTAGAGTATAACTGGGTGTTACCATAGGTGCTTTTTCACTTTGGTCAAATTTCTCCACTTAATCATCATAGCGTAGTTGTTGATTTTTCTCTTGTAGGTGTTGTCACTGTGGCAAGTGTAGGCATTGTGAGAACTCTGAGATGAACAGGGGATAGGACAAAAGCAGTGTACAGAAGTTGCCACAATGAAACTTTGATTAGGTAGTAATGAGAAAAATTGCAGTAAGGGGGATCAAATATGGGAACAGGTAGCCCAGAGGGGTTGTGAAATCGTCATCCTTGTAAATAATTAAAATGCAACCAGATGAGGCCTGAAGCAAAACCTGATCTCAGTTGACCCTGCTTTGAGTAGGTGATTCAACCAGGTGACCTACAGTTGTTGCTTCCAACCTACATTATTCTGTGACTATAAATCTTTGAACTTTCCAGTCTGCTGTTTTCCTCATCTGAGAGAACCTTTTTGCGGTTTAGTGAAACTCTTCAGGCTTTCTCCTTTTTCCCCCTTCAGGCTTTCCCCAGTGTGTAAGCATTATTGAGGACACTGAAAATGCGTTAAGAAACCTTCTATTTCTGTTGATCGTAACTTCTCCTAATCTGAGACAGAATGGATATCAAACTTGCCTTTGAGTTACCTCTCTGAAGAGCAAAAGCGTAAATCACAGCTCTTCTTGTTTTCTCCTGCAGCAATGTTATACAGCTAAATGAAATACATAAACTTGCCTGTTTACATGTGGAAAAGCGGGTGAAAGCTGGTTTGTCTGTATGGGCATATATAAGCTTCATTTGCTGCAGATATGCAGCTATTCTGGTGCTTCCATATCATTAATGCAAGATAATATAGATACAGTGCCACAGTAGATCATCTAATAAGAAATGTTTCTTGATCTTCAATCTGACATTATTCTGTGGAGTTATACTACTACTAGAAGTTAAAAGGATACTTCCAACTCAGGTTTGTTTGGCTGACTGATTAGCAGTTTTCTCAACTTAAGGTCTGTATTAATGGGAGCTTTAGCCAGTACTTGAAGAGTTAGCCAGTATTAGAAGACCAAACCTGTCAGAACTAAGAAAAAATCCACAGTACAATTTTGTTATTTTTCTTCTGAGTTACAAGAAGTGTGAATCTGTTGATATTACTTGATTCCTATCAACCAGATTTAATTTCTGGGTTTTGTGTTGGGGTTTTTTGGTGGGGTTTTTTTATTTATCTCTTGTCTGAATGTGCCTGTTCAGCTGTGACAGCCAAAAGCCCTGAACATGACAGCATTCTTCCAGCACTAAAAAGTGACAGAAAGTTATGCAGAAATACTTAATGGCTGGAATTACATGCCAGGTGTCCATGTCACAAGATAGGACATTCACTAAAAACATCGCTTGTCGTAATCTCATGCTATATTTTTGTTATACTCTGATCTTTCAGAGGTTGCTCAAACGTTGCCAAATTTTCTACACATTGGCTAATAAATTTCCCTTTTTTTATGACTAAAAGACCTATGCAAATATGTTAGAACTCCAAATAATACTATTTTCTTTCATAGTACCTAGTCAACTGCAGAACAGAAATTTAGTCTGAAAAGTTGAAAGATACTCCTCCTGGAAATAGACACGTGTGTTAGCTGAGGTTATTGTAATAAATTGTAATTTTGTTCTCTCCAAAGCTGATACAACTTGTTTGAACCTTATTTGTGATCTCTATGCAAATTGCATTAATAAAATGCAAAGAAATTAGATGCACCTGAACAAGACTTTGACCTCTGTCTTGAAGGTTTTCCTATCTGCCCCATAGTAATTGTAAGACCTTTATAAGAAAAATGTCAGTGGTTCACAACACTATCTCTTAGCAACTCTTTCCTGATATGAACCTGATGAAAACGCCTCACTGTAGGTGTTGATTTGCCTTGTGTACTTTAGAAGAAAAAGAACTCTTTTTACAAAGGTGAGCCTTCTGAGTTGATTTGATGTTTTCTTGTTTGTGAGTTTTAGGCTACCAATTTTGTCTTTTATAAAGGGAGATCTAGAAAGGACAATTTCAGCAGCAGTGGTCACTAAATACTCTTCTTTTAAATTTTAAATACTTTCCAGTGAAAGCTCATGAAGTGTGGTTGTGTCTTATTTAAATCTTTTCTCAGAAGAATATAATTTCATAGTTGGAGATCATAATTGATACTTTTTACTTGCATTCTATGATTTATGAAGTTTTGTAGACTTCGTAAGTTGTGTCACCAAGGTTGATCTGTCAGAAGTCGATTGGCAAAAGAGCAGTTTGCTTTCTGGTTTGGAAGCCCATGGGTCTGTATGCTTTTGACAATATTGCTGTAAGCCTGAATTTTCTTTCATGTCCCAATTTTCATTTTGCTTATGAAGATGTCAGAGTTGTTTAATGATGCTAACTACACAGCAGTAAAAGATTTCTTTCTTTTTTCCTTCTTTTTTTTTTTCTTCTGTCCACCTGAGAACACTTTGAAGATGATTAGGGTGTTATCTTCACTGTACAGTTAAGGATTCCCTTTGTAATTTTTAGTGATAATTCCGTAATATTGGAAATTTTAGTGTAATTCCATAAAACTTCTTAGTCTGTAGAATACTATGGGTTACAACTAAAAGTGGGGGGAAAAGTGTCTTGGTAACTAGTGTGTCTCCCTTCAGTAGCAGGTGATACGTTGTACATACATTACTTATTTGTTAGAAATATATTCTTATCAAGAAAATGTACATACTATGTAGTTTTAGCTGGCTGTGAAGTTTTTGGTATTCTTTTTTTCCTCTTCCATTTACTCTGTGTCAGAACTAACTCTTGAGGTGGACTTTGTATGTGGAATTTGAAATCTTGTACCAAAAAATGAGCTAAGTCTTCTGTGTAACTTATTTTGCTTGTAAGAGCTGTTTGATGATTTTATATCAGCAATGGTTTCACTGAAATCTAAGCTTCACAGATATCCTGAAATGCAGTTACGTTTTCATTTTTTTTGTTGTCATGGTCCCTGATTATTACTTTCACAATTACAGTGTTATCCTCTGCTTCCCTGTTCAGCTGAACAGGAGTAGCAATTGTCTTATTGACTTGCTCCGTTTTTTTACGATAAGGTGGGAACTACTGCTGAGACTATTGAGAATCAATATCTGATCGAGAAGATAGTGAATTTAATTCTTGCTATTCATTTTAAATATAAAAACAAAGAGGCTTTAAATGGAAAACAGTTGCAGAAATAACCCATTTGTGCTGTTTGTAAGTTATATAGCAGACTGAAAAGGAATAAAAATACTGTACATCAGCATATGTGGGACAGGCTGTTACTGGAGGTGTGATTTACCTTTTCCTTCCTGTAACTATCTAGCATTAACTCAGCAGTGGTAGTTTTGATTTCTAACACTCTGATGTGTTAGCAAAATGACAGGTGCTGATTTGTGGATAATGCATTATGGAATTTTGCTCACTCAGTATTCAAGTGGAAATATATAATGTAAAATTTTTACTTAATAGATTTTTCTTTTGTGACTTGCAGACAGATGCCAGCAGTAAAGCTATATTCTCAAAAGTGATGGTTATAACAAGTAAGTCAGTTTAAGTATTTACACCGTCAAAAGTTACAGTTGAAATATATTGCTTTCTTGCTTTAAAAATCATTTGAGATAAGCTTATAACAAATAAGTTTTGTAACAAAACTTAAATAATTATAAACACAATGTAACAATATGCTTGAAAGAATTAAGACATCTGTAAGCAGAATTATTTCCTTACTGTAAAAAGTCTACAGTCATGAAGCTTATCATATGACATTTTGGTTGCATCTGTTGTAGACTAATTCAAAATGTAGATTATCTAGGGTGTTAGTGTCTGCTTTACCATTTATTTTAGAATATATATTAACTGATGTTAATTAAGCCACTAAACTATCTACTGACTTAGCTGTCTTTGAGGTGTTGGTATTGTAAGTTCTGCTGGGAGAATGCAAAAGAGTTTGGGTTTGGGTAGAGCAGGACAGCACTTTGGAAACTGATGAACTTCTGTGTAACCTGAACTTTTGGCAAAGAAAAACCCACCAATCCCAGAGCAACACTTCTCCCCAGCCCACCATACCAGTAGCATTAAAACCAGTAAGAAGAAAAACTTGATTTACAATTCTGAAATTTTGTTTTTAAACCAACCTTGTTTTTTAAAAAAGCAAACTGTTCTGGCAAAAAAAGATACTACTTAAGGATATGGATGTTTTTGAAAAAATGTGGAGGAAAAACGGAATCTTGCTGCCTTGTTGGACATGTTCCAAATCCTTTTTTCCTTTTATTTGTAATATAAAACTTGATCAGTTTGTAATTTTTCTGATTCTTTTAGTTTTTGGTTGCATTTAAAGAAAAAAAATTACAGCAAAACAAATACTTAGTAGAACTTGTTTTGAACTAACTATCCTGTAGTACTATACCATTTTCTGTGCCAACTCTGCTTAACACTTACTGTACCAAAACCATAAAACATCTTAAATAGTAGACTAACACTTTGCCAAAAAATGTCCTGTTAGATTATAAAATATAAACACGAAATTAATATTTAGTTTTTAATAATGCATTTTTAAAGCTTTATTTTGAACGTTGCAAGCTGTTGAAAAGGTTATGTTTAATGAAGGAGTAATTTAGCAAAAATACTCTTTTGATGATTTTCACACTTGTCATATCAGGTGATCTATTCACCGAGTATATTTTTCTATGGAGCATAGGTGTTTGCATTCTGAGGTCAACTTGAGCTGTTTAATATTATTAACAGGAACAGGTAGACTTACTGGAAAATGAGTGTGAAGGGAGAAGAAAGCAATAGCCGGGGGACATGTATGGGTATACGAATTTTTAGAAATCGGTGCCCTCATAGATATGTCTGCACACGTTAAAATGTTTTGTGTTTGTTTCCCTCCCTACTTCTTAGTTAACTTAAACACATACAGAAACTTTCTTGATGTGACATTTCAAATTTGTGTAATTTACAATACCGATACTTGTTATAATGAATAGTGATTCCTTTTTGCTTTTTTAAAGGAAATCTTCCTGATCCAGGGAAAGCTCAAGATTTCATGAAAAAGTTCACACAAGTTCTAGAAGATGATGAAAAAATAAGAAGTCAGTTAGAAATGCTTGTTAGCCCAACATGTTCTTGCAAACAGGCTGAAGGATGTGTGGTAAGAAGTGCTCTTAAAATGTGAATATTTTTGGAATGGAATTGATTATAAATTTAATTGAAACTTATGTTGCAGAGGGAAATAACAAAGAAGTTGGGCAATCCAAAACAACCAACAAATCCTTTCCTGGAAATGATAAAGTTTCTTCTTGAGAGAATTGCTCCTGTGCACATTGATACTGAATCCATCAGGTATTTGTGTGTGTGTGGTGCTGGCTGTAGATCACAGGGTTAGAAATCAGGGGTTCTAGTTTAAGCTCAAGCGATAATGGATTGGGTGGGTGTGGTTTAAGACCTGGCAACCTGCAATATTTTCTTCCGTTTCCCTTTGCTTGGGGGTTTTTTGTCTTCTCATTCAGAATGTAGCCATGTGAACAATTGATTTGTCATTCAGCACAGCCGGGACAACCTGTCAGTAAAAAATGGGTATGTTGCTGATGGGGAAAATCTGGTTTGTGAATGACTGCCTTACTATAAAAGAAACTTCTGTCCGTGGCTATTCAGACACTTCATTAAAGCTTTCCACCCAGAATACTAGCTCATAGTGACATAAACAGTAATTTCACTGAGGAAGTAAAGATTGTGGTAATAAGGCATCAAGACTTTAAAGAAGAATAAGCCAAGTTATGGAGGGGGGAATAATTGCTGAAATGGTTATTTAACAGTTGTATTTGAGATACGTGGTACCATATGAGACACGACTAGTTCTAAATAGCAGTAAATTCTTATCTGTTAATTCCAGCTGTAGTAACTGATTTTTAAATACTTAACCTTTTCACTTTCTGCCAGTCACATATACAATGTAGTAAAGCCATTGAGATTTCACTTAATGTGTTTCAGAAACATTCTTAACATGACTTTCTTTTGATCTTGGATGAAGTACAATGTGTAGCTAGATTTTTACTTTAAACTTAGAAAATGCCTTTTTTTTTCCCCCCAAATTCACAGAAACAAAATAAAATGTATATTTAAACTAATATACGCATGTGGCACTAAGTTGTAATACTTGTTTCACAATCTACCTACTGACTGTCATACAGTATACAAGTGCAAAAAAAAAAAAAAAGGCAGTAAAAAGCACTTTTACTTTTGCGACAGGATTGGTCCTATCTTTGTAATTTTTCACTTCTGCTTCACTTTTAAGACTGTCAGACTGTTTGGTTTTTTTAAATAGATGGTCATTTTTGTCCAATTGGGACAGAAAAAAGAAATTGGAAGTCTGACTAGGAGGCCTTTCCCTTGATTTGCTACCAAGTTTGGGGTGGGTTTTTTGGTGTTTTGGTTTTGTTCGGGTTTTTTTGCACTATAAATATCACTTACAGGATGTACTGAAGGAATATGCTGAGTATTGTTCAGCACTTGGTAGGGAAGCTGCCTGCACCACTCAGTGATTATCCAAATGATCCTATTAGTATTTCCCTTCCTAGGGTACAGTATAAGAAAAAATCCAAGCATTACTGTAAAGGTGAAATATGCAGGACATAAATCTTTTAAATATTTCATCAACTGTTAGAACAGATGTTTAATGGTTAATTTTTTCTCTTGGTTATAGACTATAAATAATTATTTTCCACTGATTATTAAGAATCCATAGCAGCTAGTAACCTTGACATAATTCTTACCTGAATTTATAGCTTGTAATGCTCAAATTGTTTTCTTATTTTGGTCATCCTTTGGGAGTAATGTGTATATAATAGTTCTTAATTCATGATGGATAAATGTTTTTGAACTTAATGCTTCATAAGCTTTGATTTAGATGGGAGATGAGGACAACCAGATTATGTATGAGATTAATTTATGTTTGTTTTATAACAAGCTTATGTTTTAGGTGTTTTAAATAAGCTTATTAGTTATTTTACACTTATGAAAACAGTCATACAAGGTGGAATTGCAGTACATACAAGGCCATCTCTTTGTTTTGCTCTTCAGTGCCCTTATCAAGCAAGTAAACAAGTCTATAGATGGAACCGCTGATGATGAAGATGAGGGTGTACCTACTGACCAGGCAATCAGAGCAGGTCTTGAATTGCTTAAGGCAAGTATACTCCTGATGGTCAGTGATCACATGAAACTTTCTGTAGCAACTTTGTTAAAATAAATTTTTAATTAGCACTCAGTATCTTTAGTCATAAGCATGTGGTGGCTCTCGGGAAGAGTACTGGTTTGTTTTTTTGTTCTCTATGCTCATCTTACGTGGCATGTAAGTAAGATCATTTAGAAGTTTTTCTGGAAGTTGAAATTAGTTGCATATGTGATGTCAGCAGCTGAGTTTTGGTTATTAGACTGTGAATTCAGTGGTTTGTGAATATAGTTATACTACTTTTGGAACTGTACTTGTATATCAGTACAAAACTGTGGTTCCTATAAGCTCCTCATAAATTGGGATCTTATTTCAACTATGTGTAATCTTTGAGACTCAGTTAACAGAGTAAACCCCATCAATATGCATTTCTGGGGGCATTGTACAAAATTTCTTACTCTGCTCTCCCTTTTTCCTCGGAGGAAAAGGGCTGATCGCTGTGTTATTCACAAGTACCGTTAAAAGCATGAACCTTTTAAAATGCAATTACATAGGGCTTTTTGTGTCACCTAGTGCGTTTAGCCTAAAGTCTTTGACAGAGACTATGTAGTGTCAGCTTTGTCTGTACTTGCACAGAAAGGTACTTGTGCCATAGTACCACCTCGGTTATATGATAGTGTTGGGAGTAGTCCAACTGTGGGTTGACTTCAGAGGCTTCAAAATCTAAAGAACTCTCATGCAGAAGTTTTCAGAATATATTAGATCAACTAAGGCCCTAGTAGATGTATCTGAGAGCATGTCATTCTTTAGCCAGATGTGCAAGTTCAGATAAAAGTGCAAAAAAACCAGGAGCACAAAGATGAATCTGAGTAAGACTGAATCATGTCATGAAGGACTATATATTTGAAAGAAGGCTCCCGGGTCAGTATTTACATATTCATATGAACAAGCACAACACATTTAAGGAAGAGGAGTAAGATTATCCTGAAGAAAACAGTCTGTGCATCATGAGAAATATCTAGAAAGGACAAGTATAGCAGTGTAGAAAACAGGATGCCATACAATGAAGTGGGGAGGAAGGTAACTTGGTGAAAGTAGAAAACTGTATGTGAAGAAGTTCCTAGATTTTTAGGATAGTTTTTTTTTTGCAATGGGTCAGAATATTATATGAAAAGAGGCTGATAATCAACAGCCACTTAAAAATTAAGAGAAGGCAAACTTTCAGAGAGGATCAAATAAGGATTATTTTCTTTTTTTAACATGGGAGGACTGTCATGCTTGAAGACAGAGTCCCAAGAATCTGAAGGAAAGGTACAGAATCTGGTAAGCTGCTGTGGAAAGCTTGAGGAACTAGAGACCCTATGGGGTACGTCTGTATTAATATTTTAGAATTAGGAGCTTCACTTCAGAGCACAACCAGTTGTTCCACAAGCATGAAGTCTGGAGCACAAAAGCTGGATTCTTTTAGATAAACGAAATTGTGAGATGGGCTTCAGAAGCACTGTTGTGTTGCAATGGCTAAAGTGGGTTCAGTCAGTCTAGAAATACTCTGAAGTAAACCCTCTGAAATGTGAATATTGCTTCCTTAGCATCAATAGTTTCTCTTAAGACCTGCTTCTGCTGTAACCCAGTACTTGCTAATGTAGATGTAGCCACTGAGAAGTACATGTTCCTAACAACTGGAGAAGAAATTGAGACTGGAGAAATAAGTTAAACCTGATGAGATCATGCATAGACAGAAATGTTTAGGAGGTACTAAAAAAAAAAAAAAAAAAAGCCAGAATCAGAAATGTGGATCACATGACTAAACAAAGCAAAGTTTCATAAATATTCCAGTATGGCAGTGAAAATGACTCTTGATGGAACGTTCTATATAAGTGGACCTTTACAAATATTAACATGGCTTTCATCTTATTTTGGCAGGTACTTTCATTTACGCACCCTATCTCATTTCATTCAGCTGAAACTTTTGAATCTCTCCTGGCTTGCTTGAAAATGGATGATGAAAAAGTGGCAGAAGCTGCATTACAAATTTTCAAAAATACAGGAAGTAAAATTGAAGAAGACTTTCCTCATATACGATCGTAAGTTGTATATCTCACTCTGAGTAGTGTTCTTTACTTATTGGACTTTGAAAGTTCTGTTTTTGCTTTTTACATGCTATAGCATTATCCTGCTTTCTTTTGGAAGAAAGTATTAGTAAAGGTAAAACAGGAAAGAGATTTGAATGACTTTAAAAGGCAGAGGTTTTTTGGAGAATGGAAGTGAAAAGTAGTGACAGCTGATATGTCACTGATACTACTGTAATTTTAATCATTGCCCTTCAGAATGACTTATGTTTTTTTCCTAAATTAAATATAAGGCAATGTAAAAACGTTCTTTGCAATTCAGTGAGGATATGTAGAAAAGAATATTTCCAAAAGAGCATTTAGTAACTTCTGCAGATAAACTGTTTGGTTTTCCACATGATATTTTATCAACAAAACCAGGTTTAGGTTTTTTTACTTGCAAGCCATATCAATAATCCTTTTTTTTCTTTTCTTTCTTTCTTTGAAGAACTTACCAAAACCAGAACAAGCACTTCTGCTGGGATGTTGAGTTTTATAGATGTGTATCTGTACTCTTTTGCTAGCTTGGTATTTTGGTAGATTTTAAATTTGTGAAAAGGTACTTATCTATCTCTCTTTTTTTATAAAGTGCTTTGCTTCCAGTGTTGCATCATAAAGCTAAAAAGGGACCCCCTCGTCAAGCCAAGTATGCTATTCACTGCATCCATGCAATATTTTCCAGCAAAGAAACGCAGTTTGCACAGATATTCGAGGTAAAATTAAAATATTTAGGTTACTCTTAATTAAATCTTTTATATTGCATATGTCAACTAAGGAATGCAGTGGCAATTTATATGGCAAGTTCTATCAAATTTAGAAAAGATATTTCCCCTTTCCCTTTGTTCTCATGCAGTTTGGCCTGAAAAATGGTAAGAGATGATAGAGTAAAACAAAGTGTTGGACTGTCTG
Source organism: Aramus guarauna (assembly GCA_013400195.1). Taxonomy (NCBI): domain Eukaryota; kingdom Metazoa; phylum Chordata; class Aves; order Gruiformes; family Aramidae; genus Aramus; species Aramus guarauna. Next base: position 481,799 of record VXBL01002618.1, read on the forward strand.
CTAGGGCCATGAACTATTCATGGAAAGAGGAACCATAAACCAGTCCTCACCCCAGTTGGGACTGGATCAAAGTATTTAAATGGCTGCAGGAATTATGGAAAACTGAATTATGGTAGAGACAAATAGATTTTATAATTGTAACTCTAAATATACTTTTGAATTAGTGCATATCAGCCTTTTGTCTTGATGGCTGAATCAGAGTCCATTACTGAAATTGCCATCTTGAGATGTAGTATGCCCACTGCTTCAACAAGAAAACATGCTTTTTAATAGATTGTCTCCCAAATGGTGCTGCTTGACCTGCCACTTTTTGAACTACCTAGATATGATGAGTATTTTAACTGTCATCTTGATTTTTCTTTTGATTTGTAGGACACTTGTAGGGTTGATGAATGTGTCTTTAAAGCTAAATAGTTAATAGTTCTTTTAAAGTGCTGCTATTTCTGAAATAGAGATGTGGACAGCTTGGTAAGGAACTCCTACCCCCCTCCCCCAAATACGACACAGATTGTATCAGTAATACCTGAATTTGTTGCCTTTATTCTAGCCACTGCATAAAAGTCTGGATCCAAGCAATTTTGAGCATCTCATTACGCCGTTGGTTACTATTGGCCATATAGCCATGCTAGCACCTGATCAGTTTGCTGCCCCTTTGAAATCCTTGGTTGCCACTTTTATTGTTAAAGATTTGCTAATGAATGATAGGGTAAGTATTTTAAAAACCTCGTATTAAGATTCTGCTTCTCTTGTAGTATGATACTCAGCAAGTACTCATGAAGATTTTTGGCTTGTTGGTCGTTCTTTTTGTATATGGGTGTCTCTGGATTTCCATTTAACTGTTTGACTCAAAGCACACAGTACAGGAAAGGAGAGAGTAGTGATTTGGTGGCCATTACCCAGTGGCGAGCTGTACAGCACAGCATTTGATCACTCATGACTTGCCTAGTGTTAAAAATGGGAAAATTGTTACTGACTTTGCTCACTTAGTCTCTTGTCTTGAGCAAATGAGTTGTGATTTTTCTGGGAAGTATAAAGCATTTGAAACTAAAATACACACTGTTTCAATGAAAGACTGTGAATTTTAGTTTTTCTAATACTTCTGTACTGACAGCGATTATAAAGCGAAAAAAATAACTTGTGCATTGTTAGCCATTGCTTAGGGAAAAAATTACTGTCTAAAATGATATGCTTGAGGTTCCAGTTTACTGTATATGGAAAATGGAAATCATTTTCAAAGCAATGGCTATTACACTCTAAAGCAATAGTTTTCAGGTAAGAAAAACAAAAGAAACCCGTTCAGTACTGTTAAATTTGCTGATACTTGAATAGTGAGGTACGAGCAGCATCTCACTTCTGTAGTGGTTACCGTTATAAAATACAGAAGGCATAAAGCTAACTGGTGTTAGTGCTGCTGTATTGTTCTGGAAGCAAACAGGAAAGAGGAGATTACTCTTAAGTGAAACCTGCTGTAACAGTGTAACAAAATGTAACATTTGATTTAGCTTCCAGGAAAAAAGACAACAAAACTTTGGGTCCCAGATGAAGAAGTGTCTCCTGAAACACTTGTTAAAGTAAGTAGCATTTAGTATATTTTCCTATGATTGTGTGTATCATACTTCATAATCAACTGGTTTTTGCTGTTTCTTTGTCTCCTTTCTAAAAGTAAAGAAGTTGTAACTATTTTTAAATTGAGGAACTTATCGGAATATACATTTTTGGATTGTCAGAAGAAAAGAATTTGCTTTTGGGAGCATCTACTTTTTTTACTTTTGTAAATAAATTTACATATACATTTTATTGAATTTTTTTCTTATAGCTTTTTATAGGCTTAGATTTGGTGTACAGCACTTAAGTATTCCAGATATCATTACAGATAAGGTAAAATTATTTTTTTCCCTGCTGTTTAACAGGGAGTTAAATACCATAGAGACTTTGTTTAGTCTTCCTTTTAGTATTCCAAGAAGCTTTCGGTGCTGTTTTAGAATAAAGAAAAAAATTGGTTTTGGATTTGTCAGTTTCCTCAAATGAATAAATGTGTTGCATTGCTTTTCTCTGTGTATTAGAGAAAAACCTAGATTTTAGAAAAAAAAAAAAATCACTTTTAAATAGTGGGGATTTTATTGGGGTTTTTACTTAAATTTCATTGCAAGCTTGTTCTTTTTCTGGAGCAAGTTTACTATTACATTTTCTGGACTTGGTAATAGATATTCTGACTCAATTTTTTCACTCAATCAGAAATAGACATACGGTGGAAAATACATCCTATGTCTGTATTTGTTTTTAAATGCCCTTTCTTCAGAACAGGTTGAGATGATGCTTTCACATTTTCTTTCAGAATTAAAGATGCATGTATTTTGTAGCATGCTGTTTCAAAGTTAATTACTGCAGTCATTTAACTTCCAATGCCTTTTGAATAAAGTTGCTCTGATGGTTTTAAAAAGTTCTTTGCTGTCTCTTTGAAGTTGTTAAATTCTTTCTATCATACCTCCTTCTCTGCTGGTTTAGTAAGGACTTTAGTTTCCAGCTTGGTACAGAACTCATTACTGGAAATGCTCAGTTGTATTTGGAGTTGATTTGTTAGCTTTTTATTCGTTTGACTGCAGCAAGGATATTTTTTTATTTGTGCAATTCTGTAGTTACACAGTACACTCCAAAAACTCTTAAAAGAATGCATGTTTGTTTTGATTTCAGTAAGTACTAGTTTTAATAGACATGATTTCACTTCAGCGATTATACATGTAACTTGAGGTAGTAAATGTTAATTCTGTTTTTCATATTTTTAATGATTTGTGAAGGTATAATATCTCTCTAAAATGCACTTTTATATTTATAAAATGTTTCATACAATTGGCTATTTGGAAGGGTATTGGCTTATAGCAAATCTTAAGGTGATTTGAAGTGGAAGCCAAGTCTGAAAACTGTAAGAAGCATTTATTGGCAAGTGAAAATAGATTATTGTGAAAATTGATTTGCAGGTTTAATTAGCATTTATTACTACTGAGAAGCCTATATTTAATGAATGCTGCAGGCAGGCCACACTATTAGTTTATAAACAGTTTCTCTCTGACAGTGTATTTTTCTTCACTCTGGTTTTAAAACCTCTATCTCCCTTTGTAACATAACTGTGTAATATATCTAATGAGGATCTTAAAACTAGCAAGTTTAAGTATGAAAGGGAGAAGGACTGACGGAGACAAAATTTTAGTATTGTCCAGCTTAACAGATGTAAACTGATACAGGCCAGCCTTTTTTTTTTATGTTAAACCTTAAATGAAATTACGTCTGTAGAGAAATGTTTCAGTAGAGTATTAAATATTAATTGGATTAATTGTTATATGAGTTAGACTTGAATTTCTATGCCTGACACTTGAGTATCTGCTCTGAAGCAGTAATCTCTCTTGGCAGTGATCAGTACTGAATACTTCTGTGCACCATGCAGTGAATCGAGACTTATGTAGTAGCAGTGATTTCTTGTTTCCTTCTATGTACACTGCAATGTAAGATTTCACATCCTGTTTCTCTAACTGTGATTTAAGTGGGCATCGTTTCATTTTTTTGCTACTGCACAAACCTACAGCATTTGTGGCTTTGAAAACTCAAGTAGTAGAAACCTAAGCTAGCTGTTGTCATAATGTGGACATAGTAGGAAGACTGTTTCTAGGATCATTACATGGAGTAGGAGCCCACTATACTGATGATAACTTCTAGATCACAGAAAAGGGTTATAACTATGTGTTGGATATTTTTGTTAATCTTAAAAATTAATACTTATTCACTACTGACAGTTTATGTATAGCTAGTAGTTAACTGCAGTTTTCTCATATAACAGATGAGATATCTGTCACGTTATATTAACTGTCTCAGAAAGAAATGATAATGTGCTATCACTTCTACTCACATTTCAAATACATGCAGTTCATGTTGTTCTGTTGAGTACAAAGCAGTCGTTTGTGGCCTTTGCTGTGGTTCTGACCCATGTTGTATTTTGACTTGATATTTTCATGTTGTGTATACTAATTTTTAACCTTGGAGGAGAATTCTAGGCTCATGGGACAGAAATTGAAACAGGGTGTTCAGACTGGATATAAGAAAAAAGCCCGAGAACAGTCAGGCAATGGAACAGGTTGCAAGAGGTTGCAGGCTGCCAAGAGAGCCTGTGCAATCTCCATTCTTGGAGGCTTTCAACACCACAGTGGATAAAACTGAGACAGGAGATTGGACTGGAGACCTCCTGATGCTCCTTCCAACTGGAATTATCCTTTGATAGTTATGCTGTTTGGCTGCAAAAAAAAATAAATATTTAAAACATGAGGGCAGTGCAAATTCATGTCATCTTTGTTTAAGTCTTAAGGTAGCCAGGAGCAGTGACTGGGGGAATTCTTATGCCCTGTACTAATTTCATGGGAATGCTTTATCCTGAGGCGTTAGTGGAATGCTACCACATCATCATTAACAGCAGCAAAAAACCTGGGAACATAGTAGGGTCTGAGGACAATTATAAAGGAGTTGGGATTAGGACTTCTTACATGGAAGGAAGACTAGAGTAGATTTGGACAGTGAAATTGGGGCAAGGGTATTGTGGAGGGGGAAGAGAAAAGCAAAGGTTAAAATTTAAGTTGCTTGGGAGCTGACCAGAGGTGTCAGGGCACAAGATGGCATGTGACTGTTCCCTGGCTGAATATGTTATTTACTTGAAGACCAGAGCTAGCGTGTTTCCATCCTCCCAACAAATGGGGAGGCACTAATGGTTACCGTTACTGGTTATGACAGAAAGAAACTGAATTGGTAATCTGTCAAAAGATCTGCTACTGCTGCTATTAGCATTAGTGGTAGTAGCTTGTTTTTATCATTATATTAATTTATTATCATATTTTAACATAATAAAAACAATACTGCAATATTTTAGTATTATTATATTGGTTTTAGTAGTATTATATTGGGTTTATTGCTGTTACGGTCTTCTGGTGGCTACTTAAAGCTGTTTCAGTGGAAAACCCCTTGAAAGCTAGAGCAAGACAATTTCATTTCTATTCAACAAACTCCATTTGCATTTTGAGTTCCTGAGTGACAGACATCCTACCTCTTGCTGGTATTAACTAATAGAATTCTGTAGGTAGAGTAAATGGGCTTCAGTGTTTATAAAATACCCTCATGTATAGATGACAATCCTAGAACTTAGATCTGAAGGGACCATTGTGATCAGTTTGTTATATGGAAGAGATCAACTGTATGATGAATTTCTTCTGGTGATATTGTGAGTATTTATATAAAAGTTGTCAGAACTACCTTTCCCATTAAGGAGAAAATTTGGAGTTACCATGTATGAAAGGTTTCTCAGTTTTTGTAAAGTTTTTGGGTTTTGTGTTTCAAACTTCAGGGTTTGATGTTTTGATTCAGTTTTGTTGTTTTTCTGTTTTCCTCAAGGATGTCTACGTGATTCAGATGAGCATTTTCATTTTACTCTAAGAGGACACTTCTGTTTTCTTTGTCATCTCTGCTCTCATATAGAAGGAAAACAAACAATCTCTGAACTCATGCTTTATTTTTCACTAAAGAAATGTGAAATTATTCAGTTTCATGATAGCTGCATACTTTTAGAAGCTTGTCTCAAAACATTTGATGTTTCCATTGGCAAAAGACAAGTTATCCTAAATACCAGGCTTTGAGGTTTTTCTTTAAATAGCCATGAAAGAAATACTCTTTTCCAGGATGACTTATCTTAATATAGGTTGATACTCAGTCAAAATGTCTATGAAGTGTGTTTTAATTTACATATCTTAAATTTAAACTCAAATATTACATAAATAAATAAAGAATATATAGGGATTGTTTAAGCACAGGAATTATAGGAACATAGGAAGATGAAAATGTGTTCTGCTTTTTGATCCAGTAATGTGTTCTTAATAAGTATAAATTGTTTTGCTTATTCTACAGTTTTGATGGGATGTAAGCTCAATTAAGATAAAGTTTATACCGGACAAAATATGTGATTGCTTAGTTGAAGAAACAGTTCAAACTTTAACTAAATGTTGTATGATTTTTACTTGGTGTAATGAATGCTTGACTTTCCGTGAAAAGTTGCTGTCTAGTGAGGGTACTTCTAGTTATCTTTCAGTATTTAAATGATGTTTTGCAGCCTTGACAGGCTTATGTTCGTGGCAGCAAAAAGCACTTGGGAAAATACCGTATGATTAAATTAAGATGAAGATTATGTAAAAAATGAAGCTCATGGTGTGATTTGACTTCTGCATATCAATTTTTTTTTTTTTTATTTTATTTTTTTTTTTTTTCAGATTCAGGCCATTAAGATGATGGTTCGATGGTTGCTAGGAATGAAGAACAACCACAGCAAGTCAGGAACTTCTACTCTGAGGTTGCTAACAACAATATTACACAGTGATGGAGATTTAACAGAGCAGGGGAAAATTAGGTATGTAACAGATGGTAATGTTTGGATGTCTGTGATGATGCGGTGGGGAGAGTTTTAGTCAAACTAGTACTTAAACTATTCTGTTAGACTGCTTAACAATTTACAGATCTTACTTTGTAAGAACTAATGGTAAGATTGGCTGGATTCCTACATAAGTTTGCTGAGTCTCAGGTTTTTTAACACTGTAGATATAGCTGTAGTTTAATGTTTTTATCTTGTTTGCTTTATCTCTTTTCTTCAGAGAGCCATTACTCATATTGCAAGAATAAACTGTGAAACTTCCTCTTTGCAATTGAAAATTGGTTTTAATTTTTTATGCAGCTTGCTCTTCCTGATGTACCAATTGTTGTGTATGCCAAAGGCCGACAGGCCAATAATAGCATGTTGCAGTAAACCAGGTGGGAATAGCTAGAACATAAGGCCCTTCTCCTTAAAGGCAGACTTCAATCCCTTGAGGCCTCTGAAAGTGAAAGGAAGAGGAAAATGTGTAAAGAGGATTAAGTCTCAATAAATAATTTACCTTTTAGGTGATTGTTAGACAACTTGTTTTTCTGGGTATCTTCATCCTCTGTGGTGGGAGAAGTGACAAGTTGTCAGCCACTATTGCTTGCCAAACACTGAAAATTTATTTCTGCAAAAGCTATGAAGGGCATGGGTGGATTGTGCCAGTATGAGTAAAAAGGTTTTAATTTTCAGGTAGAGTTTAATGTTATACAGTGATTACGCAGATAGAACCTTTGTGTGTGCAAAATTGCAAACCTGAGAATTGTCTAGCATGTTATCTTTGAATCAACTCTGTAGTCTTTCTTAAAGTTCCTTGTAAATAATTGTTTCATAGTTTTAAATTCTGTAATGTGACCATTCGTGACAGTTACTAGGGAGTTAAGTGGCAGAAATTTACTTTTCAGCATAACTGCTCAGAGTGTATTGTTGGCTTATCCAGTGGTTTATGAATAGATCAGTTCTGTAGGGCCTGTGTGTTTTTATGCTTGGAGTGATAATTCCTTACTGTGCATGTTTCGGAAATTTCATTTTCCCACTTTTTTGTAGTCAAAACTATAAATAGTAGTAGAAACTGCATATAATGATGTAGTCAGTTCTCTGTTATTAAAGTTAATGGAGGGCTGAGGATACTTTTAGGGGAGGGAGAAAGCTGAAATGACCTGTGAGGTTGCTCTGTGTTAAAGGCAACCCTTCAGCCCCTGCGCTTGGAGCTGTGCCTGGACATGGATGATGGGCCAGCTGAGAGCTTATGGGTTAGGATTAAAGAGCCAGACTGGTATGGGTGACGTTGTACTGGGTGTCTGCTGTAGGCCCCCTGACCTTGAAAAGGAAGTGGATGAGGCTTTCTACAAACAGCTAGAAACAACTTCATGTTCACAGGCCTTGGCCCTCATGGGGGACTTCAACCACTCCAATACCTGCTGGAGCACCTCTTCACCTCAGTCTTTACTAGCAAGACCAGCCTTTAGGCTTTTCCTTGAGGAAAGCAAATGTCCCTTATATTCAACAGGAAGGAGGACCAAGAGAACTAACTATAGGCCAGTTGGCCTCACCTTGATCCCTGAGAAGCTGAAGAAACACCTGGGCTCTCCCGTACAAGAGAGATGTGGAGCTACTGGAATGAACACACTGTAGGGCCATGAAGATGCTTAATGGATTGGAATATCTGATGGATGAGGAAAGGCTGAGAAAACTGGAGCTATTCAGGTTAGGGAAGAAAAGGCTCAGTGGGGATCTCATCAATGTTTATGAATAACTGAATGGAGGGTGTAAAGAAGATGGAGTCAGGCTGCTCTTAGTGATGTGCAGTGACAGGACCAGAGGCAATGAACCCAAACTGAAATACGGGAGGTTCTGTCTGAACACAAGGCAACACTGAATGCCTTTTTTTCACAGTGAGAGTGACTGTACACTGGCACAGATTGTCCAGAGAGATGGTTGAGTGTCCATCCTTGCAGATATTAAAAAGCCATCAGGACACTATCCTGGGCAGCTGCTCTAGGTGACTCTGCTTGAACAGAGGGGTTGGGTTAGATGATCTCCAGAGGTCCCTTACAACTATAACTATTCTGTGATTCCCAGTATTGCATTTTGGGGAAAGCTCTAAGCTGCACAGAGGGCGGGTCTCCTTTATTCTGTTTGTGTGAGCAATATCACCTACGCTAACAAGTACTCTCAAAACCTGAAGCAGGGGCATGTTAGTTCTGCATGGAGCTTGCTGGTATCTTGCTGACACCTCCTGACCTTTATTCTTTATCCTTTGAGAACACTATGAGGATATCTTCTTTCTGGCAGTGCTTACTGTGTCCCTACTGTGCAAATCAGATGCTGCTCCTTCCAAATTAGAGTCTGCTTTGGAAAGAGTAAAATTATCATTCAGTATAAAACATGAATTCTTAAACTATACTTAATCAGATATCATTCTCTGTGGAGTCAATTTTTGTGTTTGTGGCTTGCATTTTTCTTTTAAACAATGTATAATTTGTTAAAGATAATTGAATTAACTGAAAGTTGCAGGGTTCCAGAGACATTTGACAGGCCATTAGTTATGTTGTAATCATCTTGGTGTTATTCTCTCATTAGCCATAAAAATGGCTCTGTCCCCATGCCTCTTTAAATCTACACAACTGTACTTTTCAGTGACAGTGTAGGGGAATGGCATTTTGTAAATCTCAAAATACGGTTCAGCCTAGAGTTTCAGGTGAAGGCAAGATCCTACTTGGAAAACAAAGAAATTCCTATTCTTGTTCATCCTTCCCACTTTGAAGTAGTAGGATTGATGACTTTATTGAATTGCTTTTAAGATCACACCTAATTGCTTTGAGAAATTAGCATAGGTAGGTTAAATTCACCAGTGTCAGATTTTTTTAATAATGAATTTTGTCAACAAACAATATCTCAACAGTCCTTTCCAGGTCTTTATTTTTCTTCTTATAAGTCATAAACAGACATAGAAATTTAAAATTCAAGATTATACTAATTTTCTGTTTGTGGTTAGGTAAAACTGCTAAGTTGAATCTTGCATGTCTTTGTAGTAGGGTTTTAATTTTAATCTATACTAAGCATAAAATAAGAGTTTCAGTATCAGAGGACACTAGCTGTTGCTGAAAGTATGGATATTAGATATGGAAGTGAATTGAGATTTTTCTGAAATGCTATCTGCATTTTCCTTAAACTGAAGCTTACCAAGAGAAAAATTACTTAAAAACTTTGGATTTTAGGACTTCATAGTTCCGTGCTATAGATAATTTGCTACACCATCTGATATGCAACGTTTTCAGGGGTTGTATTCAAAAGACACTTTTTGTTCTATGAAACATGGAAAATGCTTAGAAAATTAGACACTGGCATTTATCCTCTGGAGTAGAAGAAAAAATGTTAAGTGCCACTTTGTAAAGTGAGAGAAGATGCACCAGATATGTTTTCAAGATAATGTTTATTTGGGTTATCTTTGTGCAGCCCACCACCTTAATTAAGACTGTGTTTTGCACTTGATAACATCTTTCCGTGTGGTTGCACTTGTGTTCTTATTTCAAACATCTGGTCTTCAGCAATAGTAATAGCACTCCAGAAAATAAATGTCCAGGTCCCTCTGGTATCTCTCAGAGAGCTTCTGACAGGACAAGGGCATCCTTGGTACTAATTTTCAAAATTATTCGAAGTAATTAAAAACTGCAATTATATCATGCAGAAACGTTTATTTCAGCCCTAATAATTGTGTGGGTTTGGGATAACACAGATCAGAATAGCTTTTGGCTATAACAATTTGATCAAAAATAAATCCTTAATCAGGAGTTTCTTCTAAGATAATCCTTCTGGGGAATAAGATATACTCACAACTGACACTGTCCTCCTCTTCCCACAGTGAGCATAGATACTTGTGGGTATTTCTGTGACATACACAGGAAAAAAAAATCGTTGTAAAGATTTAGCCAAACTTTATATGAAATATCTTTTGATTCAATTTTCAGAATTAAATGTTATCACTACCAAAGCTGGGGAAAATGGAAAGTTCTTAATTTTATCCCTTCCTTTGGCTCAATCACTCTGTACTTGTAAGTCATCGCTCAGTTGTCACTGAAGTGCAAAAATTGAATCTTTATTGGGTTCACTTATCACAGTAGATGCAATTTAAAGTGAAATTTAGTGTTTAAGAACTAGACATTACCATGTTAATCTTCATGCCTTGTTTGACAATTAGTCCAGCTTTTGTCCTGTCTCTTGGTTGCTTATGATCTGTTGGGGTTTTGTTGAAATGTCGTGGTTTCCATAAAATACTGTGGTGCGTATAAAGCCTGATTAGATAAATTTTAAGGTTTAAGCTCTTTGGTAGGTATTTTTATCATGTGCTCTGTTTTTAATAATGTTTTTTATGTGATTCTCTAAATGCTTTTTACAGTTTTCATGGGTTTAAGACTACAGCCTTTGCTCTCCCTAAGAATAAAGGGAAAATAGTTAAGAAGTTAAACAATATTTGCCCTGCTTAAATGAATAATTATTTCTGAATAAGAATATGACTTGATTCCTGCTCCACATTATCAAAGGAAAAAGCTGTACTTACTACTTCTGAATAGAATTCATTAGTGTTTTAAGTGAGATGCATAAAACTTCTTAATTCCTTTTGTTTGAGCTGAAGAAAGGCAGAAGTAATATACTTTACTGAAATGCATTTCCTGAGAACAATGGAAGCTCAACTGTTTATTAATGCACACATTAAGTGGATATCACTTTCCAAAACTCATGTGAAGACGCTTTTGTTATTCTGATAATCTTTGTAAATATGGTTGTAGGTTACAGAAAAAAAAATTCATCTTTTGATATGAAAATCAGCAGCAAATGGTTGGAGCGCTTTGCTAGGTGGGAGTGCAATTTGGGTGTGCAAGTCAAGTAACAATACTTAAAGCATGTTGACTTTTTTTTGCTTGCTAAATCCTTTTTGCTATTGTATTAAAAATACAAATCACTTAGTCACCTATCATAATATCTAATTAATTTATGTTGACTTGCAGCATGGATTTTGAGCTATCATTGCTAGAAAAAGTTTGGCAACTGTGGGGCCTAGAAATGGGCTACTTTTTTGGCAGGAGTTCCCAGCTGAAGGAGAACCAGTATGCTGAACAGAAGTATTTTACAGGCTAAATGAGGTCTCTGAGGACCAATTTGGACTGTGCTGGTCCAGTGCACAAGTTAAAACTGTTTCACACCCATGTGGAACTTTTAGGAAGTTTCAAGGAATGTTTTCATTGCTAAGTGGGTCAAGGTAATAGGTATGTGGTAATAAGCTGTAAAATGTGGTGCCATGGAAACTACTTCTGGATTGAAGTTACTTCTGCTGTTTATTGGAGGGAGGGCCGGGGGGGAGGAGAAGATGGCTAAGTCCATGGAAACTTTTCCTTCTTTTTAAAGAACCTGTTTTTCAGCAATGCAAACTCATTGGGATTTAATTAAGTCAAATAATTACATGATTTTTTACTAATTAACCTTCATAATCCATGTGCTTGTTTTTCAGTAAACCCGATATGTCTCGTTTGAGGCTGGCTGCAGGGAATGCTATTGTGAAGTTGGCACAAGAACCTTGTTACCATGAAATCATCACCTTAGAACAGTACCAGCTGTGTGCGCTAGCCATAAATGTAAGGAAATTAGGTGGGGTTTGTGGGTTATCAGCAAATGTATGAGTATATATGTTGTTTGTTCTGTATGTTGTGTATACTTCTGCTAATCTGATTTTATGCGAAACATTCAGCCTTGGCATGAATTTATTTTCCCACTACATAATCCTGAAAACCAATTTTGGATAAGAATTAGCTCTCTAGCATTGGGCTGCCCAGTGGGGAAATGCTAACTTACAGTGAAATGTTAGAATATTGATACACCAAGGAATTCAGTATTGATTTAAAGTAATACCCTAGTTACATTATGACATTTTAGAAGTTGAAATGAGGTGATATAAAGTAGTTGGACTGTGGTGACAACAGTGACCTTGGTTTCTTGATGCTTGGGTAGAATATATTTGGAATGCAGAGGTCTGCAAAGATAGTTGGCATCCTTTAAATATTGGAAGAGATAGGGAGAGATTTCTCATAGATGTTGGAATTTTCATCCTTAATTTCTGCCTGTGAGCCCAAACTAGCAGAAAGGAAATAACTTTCAAATTATAAGTAGAGAAACAGAGGTCCTCTGTGTTCCTGTCTTGTAGACATAGCAAATTCTACAGAAATTGATTCACACCCCAAGAGTAAGGTGGTCATGGAGGGACTCATGTTGATGTTACTTGTGTAACTGCTGGTATTCTCCTGACTTTACAAAAGTCAGGAAATCCTCTAGAAGGAATCCCTGCTAGAAGATATCTTCAGTAATAATGATATTCCATTCTAAATCTTAATTCCTGTGACTGGCTAAAGCTTTAAAAGCTGCAACCCATTTGAAATGTCAGATTTGAAATTGGCATTTAATATTAGAAAATACAAAGTATAGCTTCTGTGTGGGTATTGCTGACTTTCATATAGAGTATGTTTATTTTCATAGATTATCTTCTTAAGTTGTTTGGAGTTGGGTACAGTTAGGCTAGAAAATCATTCATATACCAGATTAAGACAAATCTGTATTAGGCTTGTATATTGTTTTAACAATGTTTATGTGGATTTTAAGCTTCTGTGTTCCTATGGAAAGGAGCTCTTACTCAGTTCCCAAATGCTATGAAAAACAAGAGGAACAAAACTTAAAAGTACTTAAGCAGATGAAATCTAACAAAAATGCAGCAGAAATTCAGTGGTAATAACTGAAGGGCTTTACACCCAAAGCAAGGACTGATACTTTTCAGTTTTGCTATTCCAAAACCTAATAGAAATGTTAGTCTTGTGTCAAAAAGAGTTTTAAAGATTTTTTTACAATTCAGAACCAAATTAGTAGAGGGTAAAATAGACACTTATTGTAATGACAAATAAGATCTGTCTGTGTTCTGGAAAGGATATTCTAGCCAGATAATGTTATGCCTAGCCTTATCAATACAGTGTTTGCACGTTCTGTTTTCTTCTGATCCTAGTGGTCAAAATCTGTTCATTTCTTCAGTCATTTCCCTCTTGTGGCAAATTTTTGTTTATTGCAAATGTTAACCTTGCAGTTCTCATCTATCAGAAGTTGCCTTCATTGTTTTGACTCTTTTTTTTTTTTTTTTTGGTATGTTAGGTGTAAGCTCCTTGCCCTCCTTTTCATCACTCTCTCTCCCTTTTTCACTTTTTACTTTATAGCTATATCAGTCTTACTTGTTTGTGGATATTGATAACAGATGCGTTGTCACCTTTTTTGGGTATCTTTGGGACTAATGCTTACATCTCCTCAATTTTTGAAAGATTTAAGATAAGGTATAAATTAGAAGAACATAATACGGTCATCAACATTTATAAACAAGTTAGTATTGCACGTTACTATAGAATCATAGAATAGTTTGGGTCAGAAGGGACCTTAAAGATCATCTGATTCCAACATCCCCCTCTGCCATGAGCAGGGACATCCTCCACTAGACCAGGTTGCCCAAAGCCCTATCCAACCTGGCCTTGAACGCTTCCAGGGAGGTGGAGGAGGCATCCACAACTTCTCTGGGCAACGTGTTTCAGTGTCCTACCACTAAAAGACTTCTTCCTTACGTCCAATCTAAACCTACCCTCTTTCAGTTTAAAATGGTTGTGCCTTGCCCTGTCACTGCAGGCACTGGTAAAAAGTCTTCCTCCATCTTTCTTATAGACCCTCTTCATATTTTGAAAGAATGCAATAAGGTGTCTCCAGAGCATTCTCCAGGCTGAACCATCCCAACTCTCTCAGCCTGTCCTCATAGGAGAGGTGCTTCAGCCCTCTGATGATTTCCGTGGCCCTCCTCTGGCCTCACTCAAACAGCTTTTGTACTGGGAACCCCAGAGCTGGATGCAGTACTCCAGGTGGGGTCTCACAAGAGTGGAGTAGACCTGCTGGTCATGCTTCTTTTGATGCTGCCCAGGAACAATTGGCTTTCTGGGCTGCAAGTGCGCATTTTTGGCTCATGTCCAGTTTTTCATCCACCAGGACCCTGAAGTACTGCAGAGCTGCTCTCAGTCTATTTTTTCCCCAGCCTGTATTGATAACTGGGCATTGCCCCGACCCATGTACAGGACCTTGCACTTGGCCTTGTTGAACTTAATGTGGTTCGCACGGGCCCACCTCTCAAGCCTGTCAAGGTTCCTCTGGATAGCATCCCTTCCCTCCAGTGTATCGACTGCACTACTAGGCTTAGTGTCATCCACAGGCTTGCTCAGGGGTGTACTCAATCCTGCTGTCTGTGTTATTAATAAAGATATTGAACAGTACTGGTCCCAGTATTGACCCAAGGGGTACCACTTGTTACTGATCTCCATTTGGGCATTGAATTTTTGACCATGATTCTTTGGATATGGCCATCCAGCCAATTTCTTATCCATCAAATAGTCCATCTATGAAACCCATATCTCTCCAATTTAGAGACAAGAATGTTGTGAAACTGGGTGAAAGGCCTTACAGAACTCCAGGAAGATAAGATCAGTTGCTTTTTCCCTTATCCACCTATGCACTCACTCCATTGTAAAAGGCTACCAGATTAGTCAGGTATGATTTGTCCTTTGTGAAGCTACATTGGCAGTTCTTCTCCCTGTGGATATCCATATGCCTTGACGTAGCTTCCAGGAGAATCTATTCCACTATAGTACCACGTTAGTCACTTTTGCTCCTCATTTATTGATTTTTGTTTCTTTCCTTTGCCTTTTGTGACTTTCTTACTTGTTTACTGGAATTTAGATTGTAAGCTCTGTCAGGATAGGAATTCTGCCTTTACTTTTCTCTGCAGGTCCTAATGGATTTTGAATACTTATTCATAACTTCTGTCAAACTTCTTGAGGTCTTCTGCAGTTTCCTTTCTCTCTGCCAGGCTATTGAGTTCAGATACTCAGATGCAGAGTAACTGCAAAAGCTTCAGTGACTTTTGTGCTTACAAGTGGTACTGTATTAATGTCGTATGGAAACCATCTGTATATTTGGGGTTTGAGATACTTGCATGTGTACATATGCATACATATATGTTTATGCTTAGAGTGTTTAGTACTGGAATCCATTTCTTGATGGTACACTCTGATTATTCTAAAAGTTTATTCATTCTTAACACTATCAAGTCTAGCCACAAATTAGGACATTCAAGTAACATCAAGGGCAACCCTAGTATTATGTAATTTACAGCAAATTTTAAGTGGACAGATTAGGAAGCAGATTAAACAAAAGCAAAAGCTTAATTTTTAAGTAATGATTGCACAGGTTCTGCTATAGTTCTGTTCTGGCTATTTTTTTTGTCTGAGACTGCCATTTTGTAATGTGGAATGATTAGAGTGCAGAATACATAATTAAATGTTCTCGGTAATTGCTGTATTAAGGTTGCACTGGTAAATAGAGACTTTGTGATGATTAAATGCATTAGTTTTAGTCATTTAATAAGTAATGTATGTGTTTGGCCAAACCTGTGAGCTCACTAGCATTTGTTTGATCTGCAGAACAAATTTTGATGTCAGAGCTTCATATCGATGTAGAGTAGAAAATGAGTGTAGTGTTAAGTAGTTCAGTGTTTAACAGGCTTTAAGACCAGATTTAAGATCTAATAAGTCTAGCTGTTGAAAATGCAATTATATTTGTGTTCAGAATAAATCTTTTAGATTGCATAAGTTTTATTTGTTTAAAAAAAAAATCCAAAAGCTTTTCAGTTTCCTCTGTCAACTCTGAGAGTGCTTTAATTGTTTAAGCACATCTTTATCCATTTTTAAGAATCAGAGTTGCGTCTGAGGCGTACATGCTGCTTTGCAAATATTTTTTTTTAAATACTTCTAAATGGTGAACTCCTGAGAAGTGGATACATAAAACTGGGCTAATGTATGGGGTTTATTTCTATGCTATAAAAAAAGTAGAACTTGGTTGAGCTTGGTCTCCTTTCTTCTCAGTGAACTAGTGTAACTGAGCTGAATTTAAGGTTATTCTCAATATTAAAAGATAAAGAAATAATAATTCCAATTCATGCCACACAACACCATCAGTAACAATAAACTATACCTTCCTTTGTCCTCTGAGTCAAGGAGGACATGCTTCCATATGCTGACTAGACACAGGTGTCTTCTAAGCTTTCCAAAAGCTTTAGGTGTAGGTGATGTTACTGAGCAGAAAAGGGCTATATCTTAGCCTTCTGCAGGGGAGTAGCTTTGCTGTAAAGAGGCAATAGATCTTGAGTAGGTCTCACAGTTTGGGTTTGTGGTCTTGGAGTGCTTCAACTCTGGCTACAGCAGGCATTTCAGGACTTCAGTCCATAGAGGAAGACTATGGCTTGAAGCTCAGAAGGGAAAATGGGGCTTGATTAATTTCTTCTGGATTTAACGGGGGGGGGGGGGGGGGGGGGCGCGGGGGGG
>VXBL01002618.1:515383-528646 GCA_013400195.1 Aramus guarauna
CTAACCTCCAGTCAACTGGGACCTCCCTGGTTAGCCAGGATTGCTGATAAATGATGGAAAGTGGCATGGTGAGCACTTCTGCCAGCTCCCTCAGTCCCCTTGGGTGGGTCTCATCCTGCCTTATAGACTTGTGTGTATCCGTGTTGTGTAGCAGGTCACTAACCATTTCCTCTTGGATTATGGGAGCTTCATACTGGTCTTACTCTAAAGACTGAGGCAAAGGCAGCATTAAGTACCTCAGCCTTTTCCTCCTCCTTTGTCACTATGTTTCCCCTTGCATTCAGTAAAGGATGGAGGGTTCTATTTAGCCTTCCTTTTGTTGCTAATGTATTTATAGAAACACATTTTTATTGCCTTTTACAGCAGTAGCCAGATTAAGTTCTAGTTGGGCTTTGGCCCTTCTACTTTTCTCCCTGCATAACCTCATGATGAGGACCTCCTTGTAGTCCTCCTGAGTTGGCTGCCACTTCTTTCAGAGGTGATAAACTCACCTTTTTTTTCCTGAGTTCCAGAATAGTTTCTGTTCCAAAAGCTTATGATTCAGAAAAGGTACTACATATCTTGATATGCTGGAGGGAAGGGTTACCATCCAGAGGGACGTTGACTGGCTTGAGGAGTGGGCCCGTGTGAACTTTATGAAGTTCAACAAGGCCAAGTGCAAGGCCCTGCACATGACTCAAGGCAATCCCCAATATCAATACAGGAGGTGGAGGGATTGAGAGCAGCCCTGAGGAGAAGGACTTGGGGGTACTGGTGGATGAAAAATTGGACACGACCCAGCAATGCACACTTGCACCCCAGAAAGCCAATGATATCCTGGGCTGCATCAAAAGAAGTGTGACCAGCAGGTCGAGGGAGGTGATTCTCCCCCTCCTTTGCTCTCATGATACCCCACCTGGAGTGCTGCGTCCAGCTCTAGGGGGTCTCCATTACAAGGCAGATATGGACTTGTTGGAGCAGGTCCAGAGGAGGGCCACAAAAAGTGGTGAGGGCTGGAGCACCTCTCCTATGAGGAAAGGCCAAGAGAGTTGGGGTTGTTAAGCCTGGAGGAGAGAAGGCTCTAGGGAGACCTCATTGTGCCCTTTCAATAAATAAAGAGGGCTTATAAGAAAGATGGGGACAGACTCTACCAAGGCCAGTAGTGACAGGACAGGGGTAATGGCTTTGAACTGAAAGAGAATATATTTAGGTTGGACTTAAGGAAGAAATTCTTTACTGTGAAGGTGGTGAGGCACTGGAAGAGGTTGCCCAGAGAAGCTCTGGATGCCCTCTCCCTGGAAGCGTTCAAGGCCAGGTTGGATGGGGCTTCGAGCAACCTGGTCTAGTGGAAGGTGTCCCTGCCCATGGCAGGTGGTTGGACTAGATAATCTTTAAGATCCTTTCCAAGCCAAACCATTCTATACTGCTTTTAAAGGTTGGGCGGGGGTTTTTGCCTCACAGAGCAAATACTGAGTCTTGGTGCAGCTCTGACAGCAGTGCTTTGGCAGCTACTGCTGATTCCTGTGCTTCCATTTTTCAATTTTAAATTCAAGTTGCCCACCATCTTCTGTATTAGTGCCTTGCCACTGCCAGCATGGGAGCCAGGCATAAAGCACCCTGCAGCTCACAACACAGAGGAAGCCACAAGCGGACAATTCACATGCTCTGTATCTTCATATTTTCCTGTTGATAAAAAAGCAGTTGTGGATGTTCTAGCCAATTGTGTTTGCCACAGCTGAGGGTACAAATGAGGAAGGTCTTACACACTTCAGTGTTTTAACTGCTCAACTTTGAAATAATCTTTTTCTCTTCTCTGGCATTTTATCTGTATATATGTGTGAATGCTTTTGCAAAGGTTTTTGAAATGGGTATAGTAGACAGTCTTAGTAGACAACTTGTGTAACTTGGAAGACTCTTTGTCTTGTGGGGGGGGAGGGAAGAATTCTGTGGCTTTTGCGTACGTGACAGTTTCGTATGCAGTTTAATTTTTTAATTTTAAGATACAATCTTACCTTTTCAGTCAGAGATGGAGAAGCCTAGAGGAAGGAAGAAAGCAGGTATCACAGATTCAGAAGAGAAACTAAGCATAGATGACCTGAATAAACTGGGTCAAGAGCAGAAACTTCGCGGTAGTCAACGGGGAAGGAAGAGACCTGCGGTTGTGTCGGAATCTGATGAAACACAATGGCAAGAGGAAAAAAGGCTAAAAGATGATGTAATAGAAAGTGAGGATGAACAGAACAGTCCACCAAAGAAAGGGAGAAGAGGACGCCCTCCCAAAGCAAATAATGGGGGAACACCAAAGGAAGAACCAGTAGCAAAGTCATCAAAACGGAGCAAAAAAAAACAAACGCCAGCAGCTGCAGTGGAAGAGGAGGAGGAGGAGGAAGAAAGGCAAACTGAAAACATTGAACAAAAACCAAAAGGCAGGCAAAATAGGACCCTGAAAAGAACACCACAAAGGTAAGTCTGTCGTCTTGTAAGCTGCATCTTTTTTATCCTTGGACATTAGTTATAATTTGATACTTTGCAATTTGGGTCTTCCTCAAAACAGAGCAGAACCATCTGAAACTAGTACAGTTGAATCAGCACAGTCTACGCCACAGAAAAGACGAGGAAGGCCATCAAAAACACCACCATCACAGCAAAAAAAAGTGTAAGTGGTGAATATTTTCTAAATTTGTGTTTAGTGAAAATTAAAAATATGCCTCTGTGCCCTCAAACAATCATTTACTGAAAAGATTTCAGAATACTTTAATTGACAGTTAAGAAAATAAATTGTCATTGTTATTTCTAAAATGTTTTCCCTAGCTGCTTCTCCTAGAGTACCTCAAACCTAGAGCAAGAGGCTACGAGTAAGTTTAATGTGCTCAGGTAGCATATGCGTAGCTTTGCTCTTCTAGGAGAAAAGTCAATAAATCACATGAGGGCCTTGAAGATAGGGCTATAGGACTTCAAGGAGTGAAAAGTGCTCCTGTTTGTTTTGGATAGGGAGGAAGAATCAAATTGGTGGTTGAAACAGTATTGCGGAGAATAAGTTTATTCTGATTCTCCTTAAATTAATGTTCACTTGCTTTCTAATTTGTGGTCGTCTTACTCTCCACTTGAATCGTTTCCAAATGAATAAAATGTGTTACAATCTATGAAGGATAGTAGCTCTTGAAAATTTTGAGGCGGATTAAGCTCCAAAATAAAGGTAAACTCTGTGGCTAGCTTCATTTTCTTGTGCCTGCTGTAGGAAACTACAGGTATCTCTATCTTTTCTGTACACGTATACGCAATATATGTACAAGTAGACAGGACTTACTGGCCCACTGGTTGGTTTGGTTTGGGTTTTTTCCATATTGGAGATCTTTCCCTGAACAAGCTTGTACCCTCAATTTAAATTCTAGTTTCACACCAGATCGCGTGTTCTGGCATTTTGCATGCACAATATCCCGACATTTCCAATGTTCTGTTTCCCTACCTCGGGTCAGACTTCTCCTGCTCCTTTACTCTGTAACCAGAAACACAGGTCCCAACACAGTCTTGGTTACTACAGAAGTCACTGCTACATGTGCAGTGGAACATGAGTTGGAAGCTACTACTGCCATGCAGAGGACACGTGCCAACAAGTTCTTGTTGGGTGATGTGCTAGGTGGCATTTAGTAAATGCCCTTTAGTAAATACTTAAGTGGCTTCTGATTCACTTCTCAATGAAATCAATGAACTCAGTGTGTTTCTTTACTCCATCTTAAACAGAAAGTAAACTGTATCAGTACACGTGATAAATACCAGGCATATCTCTCATTCATGTGTACATATAGTGTTCCTGGCATGAGGAGCCCAAGTTGTTTCAGGGTTCAGAGTTGTTTGGTCTATTCCAGATTTCATCCAAAAAAAAAAAATTATTGTGTGTGTATTTTATTATTTTGTGATCAGACCAGCCAAATTTTGACTGTCCTTTTGCCAAATCTGAAAAAAAAAGGTGAGACTCTGGTAATTCCTCAGTCTTCAAAGTGGATTGTCAAACCTTTCTCCCTTTGCTACATATGTATCTACAGCAGTTTTTGACTGAAAGGGGTTGATAGACTGAGCAGCACAGTGTACCACAAGATAGTATATATTTAATCCAAATGAAAAAAGCTTTCTGGGCTCCTTGGGGATGGATTTGGCATAAGAATTTGGGATTTTACCTATGAGGTGATAGTGTATAACCTATTTCTGATAGCTAATTGGGTTAAAAAACTAGCACATGTGAACTGGTTTATTTTTGTAATATGTGAGAACATGAACCTAGCTTGTGAATAATTCTGTTTCTTTCTCGCTTCTGTTGCTTCTATCAGTCATGGAAGGCTTGAGTTGGACTAATTTGTATTGTTTCTCAAAGGATGTCATGTTGGTTGGTGCCAAATCCCCTACTGTACTATAATTACTACATGCAGTTCAGAGATTGTATTTTGTACGAATTTTAGTGTGATTCTGAGGACTGAAAATTCTCACCACGTGTATGGTTTCACGCTGTCAGAGAACAGTTGTTGTGGATCTGTATGCCCCCACTGCAGCTTGAAGTGCGTTTGTTGTCTGCCTGGAACAGAGTTTCTGGTTTAATTTAATCCAAAAAGTCACCTAGTTTGGGTGCACCAAGATAGCTTTGAATCAAACCGAAGTGCAGTAAGTGGGAAGATTCAGTAATTTGATTCTGAAATGTGCTAATGACCCACACCAAATTGGTAATGTGAGTGCGTGCAGCTGTGTAGTTTTGGATATCTATCTAGTTGGTGCCTTTTTTTTTTTTAGGCATTGAGGGGACTAGTTCCCATTTTAAGCAAATGGGTGCTTTTTGTTTATGGGTTCAGCTCCCATGACTAACAAAGACAATTTAAGATATTGTTGACTGATTGTTCTTGATTATCATGATTAAGGTACTGTTATCCTGTTTAGCTCTAGCTTTTAGTATGAGCTAGGTTGGAAGATTTGCATTTAGGTTCATTATAATGTTAATTTCATAAATAGAAATACAGGTTATTCTAGGTCTGTAAAAATGTGGATGCGGTTATTCGCATTTTGTTGTGTGTATAAACTCTTATGGAAGTAGACTACATCTATTCATGGAATTGAATAGAAGGGGGAAAAAAAACAACCAAGTATTCAGTCTCTGGCTGTTTGGCTTTTCATGTTCACTGGTTACTGTTGTGTCAGCCTTCTTTGGCCTGTATTCTGTGATAGAGAAAAATCTGTCTTGTCTATAGATGCAAAAATTGTTCAATTTTGTACTCTTAGCCCTCTATTCTGGAAGAATTTGATTTTCAAATGCTGTTGTTCAGCCTCCTAGTTCCACTTCTTCTACTCCATGTATGGATGAACTAGATAGGTATATAAGGTAGAAGTATTATATTATGTAAAATTTTAAGGCTGCTGTTCTTGTAAAGTAGAAAGTTTGCTCTCATACAGTCGTCTATACATGTGCAGACCCATATACTGTGAAACTGATCTTTATTTTTCTTCTGATTGTAGCCGTGCGGGACGTTCCAAACAAGCAGCCAGTAAAGAGAATGAATCTAGTGAAGAGATGGACGTATTTCAGAGTAATTCACCTGTCAGTGATGACATTCCCCAGGAAGAAGTAATGGAAGAAGAGGAAGTTTCCACAATCAATGTAAGAGAAATGCCTGAGACTGTCTTTGTGGTGTCCTCTATGTATTGATGTTCAGAGAATGACTTTTGTTCTTAGAACTTAACCCTTCCTCCTTGAAAATTAATGAAGTGGTTGTCAACTGACGCTGTTGCGTGGTGGCATTGCAGTGTAGTTGCCCAGAGAAGCTGTATTTCTTACAAAATGTCAGATTTTGTCAAGCGTCTTAAATTTTCTGTTCTGTATAGCTTTTGTTATTTGTCTGCTTGAGTTGTGCCCTCATGGGAACATGGGAATTATTTTTCAGGTAACTCATGCCCATTCTTCTCAGCTAGATTATAATAGCGAATAATGTTTCTTTATACAAAACAGGAACACAAAATGAATAGTACTGGAAAATAAGTGTGGAATCTTGGAGCAGAATACTAAACCAATTTCTTCCTCCTACCAGCATATGCAAATACATTGAAATAAACTTAATTTTTGTGTTTATTTCATACTAATACATTAGTAATGTTAGCAATACTAAAAATGTAACTGGGAATGCCTTCGCACTTTTGGACACATCTGATTGGAGCATCTGAGTGTATGAAACCTCTGAAAAAGGAAACTAGATCATTTTTGAATAATTGAAGGACGCAGACCCAGTAACATCAAGCAAAGTTATGTTCTGGTCAGTGACTGAGACTTGTACGTCTGATAAAATGAGTAATGAATGACATTGTATATAGTTACTCAAACATTATAGTGACAGTAAGCATTTTTTCCATTATAAGGTATATTTATTCTTGAGTTTTTTCAAAAATTTTCAGTAAAATACGTATATTTAAAATACTTTTTCTCCAAACAGGTCCGTCGCAGAACTTCCAAAAGGGAAAGGCGATGAGTGAGCATGTAGTTATCAGCCTTCCAGGTGAAAGCTTTGAAGAATGCTTTTAATATAAAGCTTGAGACTGAATGAAGCTGTTAGTGCACAAATGGGGTTGCTGAAAAAAAGACAAAACCTGTTTTACTTTTACTGCCCCTGCATTTGCAGTCCCTAGGTCACAAGCTTTAGCCACACACATGTTGATATCATTAACTGTGGATTTTTGTGAAGTGTAATGTGCGCTGGCTTTGTAGACATATGAACTAAAGAAGAAAATTGTAAATAGTTCTTTTTTTAATGTTTCTGACTTCTAAAGTGCTTGTATAGCTTTTATCTGCGGCTTTAAACTGACAGTACCCCACTGTTTATTGGATCTATTGATTTAAAAAGGAACAGAGTTTGTTGAAAATTAATCTCAAGCAATATCTGTCAGTGTTTGTATTTGTACTCTTGTTGACATTTAACTGTGAAAAAAATAATCAGTTGAACAAATAGTGCCACTTTCTTTTGCCACTATTTGTTGAGAAGAAGAAAAGAGAAACGGTCTTTGCTTCCTTCATGAATCTAACCTAGTGTTTACCTTTAGGCACCTACCTATCATCAGAGGTGCTAAATTACTTTCTTTTACAGTTGAACAATGTTGGATAGAATAATACAAGAGATGCAAATTGTGAAAGAAGTTCTTTGACTTGTTTTACACCTCAGTATTGATGCCAGACTTTTCTGGACTTCTAGTGGCATTGAAAATTCAGAAAGGATTTAAAATATTTTAATTTTAAAAGTGTGTTATTAAATAATGTACTGAATACCCTACCCATTTTATCTTCCCCTATCAGTTTTTATTAATCTACTGTATCAATAAAATTCTGTAACTGAGTTTTTAATAGTCTAGTATGTTAATGTGTATAGATATTTCCTTCTGAACATGATGTTCACAAAGAGCAAATTATTACTACATTATAATATGAAATCTGATATATAAACATTAGTGAAAATACAGTTCTTATTACAATGTAAAGTTAATCACAAAGAAAAATTTTATTGATGCAGTGTGTCTTTATAAAGCTGTTCTTGAGAGCCAAGTGTTTTGTATTTTATAGTGAAGTTGCATGTTTATGAAAAATGTGCTGAAAATGGGATGTAATGTTTTTTTGGAAACTCGTATCTAGCAGTAGTATATGGTAGGTTGCCTCTTGAGAGAACCTTTTATTGAGAGTTTATTGTACCTTTTTGTTTTTGTTTTTTGAGCCAAATTTTTTTGGTATGAAGAGCTAAGTTTTTGTTGAATAACCAGCTGTTGATTATTGCAGTCAAGGTATTCAAGATTTGAATGAAGCTCCATTTTTATTTTGTGCTACCATAGAGAGGTTGGTTTTTCAGTTTGGTTTTTTTTTAGGTATAATCTGAAGAAAAAAAAAAAAAAAAAAAAAAAACTTAAAACAGTATCCTGTATGCAGTTTTGCAGTTTACAAACTGTGTCTTTGAACCAAAATGTATAGGTTACTACACTATGCTTAGCCAAGCACATATTATTTCAGGTGCTGTTCTCCCTCTGGTTCCCTATAGTTGACAGTATGTGGAAAAATCAGTTTCTAACTTAGGAAAATTTTTTTCTCATTGAATAATGGAACATTTTCATATAATTCATCAATAAGTAAGTTCCAGTTGTAAGGTGGCCTGTAAAGATTAGGGGAAAGGATAATACTAAAACATGGATTTAACAATTCCCAAACTTTAAGATCACTAGTAAAGAAACCTTTAGAATTTTTTCATTATGCATTTTTTTAACAGTGGAAAAAGGTATTATAAACCATTAGATTATTCTGCCTCAGCTTAATTTCCCTCTCCTGCCCCTGCCCCCTGCCTCAGTATTCAGCTTTTCAACATTTATACTTATAGATACAGAGGAAATGCTGCCTAAAAAGGCAATTATGATTGATTTGAATTGATTTTGACATAGTTGGCACAACGGAACTGGCTTACTTATGCTTCAGCAGTGCAAATGCAAGTTGTTGGGGTTTTTTATGGTATAAAATGATGGAAAGCTAGCTTTATATTTTCCTCTTTGACAGAATTGCACTGAAAACATTTATGGAAGATGTACCTTTAAGTCCATTTTATACAAAAATATGAAAAACTGATGCTGAAACCTGCAGACTCTTGAGGCTTTATGTGCATAAACATGGTTAGATTCAACTTCATCGAATATTGATGCACATTATCATCAGTAATGTTTAATGTAAATTTAAACTATAGTTTTGCAATTTAAATGTTGATTTCTTGGGTTATAATGTGTAATTCATTATTTCTTGAGAAATAGGCACAGCAAATATTTCATTCTTATATTCAAACCTCTAAGTTCATTCTCATCTCATATAAAGAAAATGATTATTTTATGTACTAACATTTTGAGATCTGCGTACAGTAGCTACAGTAGAGTATAATTATGTATAAAAGATAAATTGCTAACATTCAGTTAGCATGCTTTTCTGCAATGATAATGTTAAGTTTATAAAAATGTACTGTATTACATTAAAAGATCAAATTGAACTCATTGTAACAAGTTCCAGTATGAAATTTTTATGAGATTACCGAAGTATCTTGCTGTACTTTGCAGCAAATTAAGCTTATTTGTATTACATTTCCTTTTCTTGCTGCAGTGCAACAGGAAACTTTCAGTGATCTGTAGTTCATATGTAAAATGCAAACAGTGATTGTAATCTTGATAGTAGTGTTTAAGAATAATTCACTCTGATTCCAGAAGCATGGGATTTTTTTATTTGTCACTAACTGAGATAATAAATATCTAGGGGTAGCTAATCCACTAATAGGAAGAAAACACGAAATGGCTTGAGAGTTCTAGTGTGAGTACACCTCTTCCACCTAGGCTAATCTAGAATCCTGTATTAACTATACTTGACTCTGCCAATTGACTTCATTTTCTAGCAAAATTGAACCCTTTTTCAAATATTTTGACATTTGCTGTTTTGACATTTTGATCTATGTGAACAAAAAAATAGAATTTACAAAAAAGCATTCATATTAAAGACATTTCCACTGAAAATGAATATGCTCAATTTGTAACTTGCAAAAAAACTTAGACTTGAAGATTAAATACTTCATTCTGGCATAGCATTTGTCATCTGATATTCTACAAAAAACCCGAAACCAACCACCACCAAACTTCACATAGAGGTATGTGTGCAGTTTTCTTACCATTTTTTTGCATGTGTAGGTTTTGACGGATTATCAAAGTCTGCTTTTGTGAACACAGGCAATAGGTTTTGGATCCCACAAGTTTACATCCCTGTGGCTCTGTGGGGTTAGTTCTTAAATGTTTGTCCTACGCAAATACAAAACCAAGTATGTTGATATGTTTGAATATTCTAACACTTGTGCAGTCAGGGCATGTAATGGAAAGAGCATACAAGTATCTTAAAACTGTATATGCCAGGTATACACAATTCTGAGTTTGTAGATGGAAATATTTTTAAAATTTGTGTTTAAAAATAAATGTAGAGATTGATACACGTCTACCTCATCAAGGTAGGTACAGTACATATTTTACAAAGAAGCTTTTAAAGAAACACATTCAGATATACCACTGTGTTTGTCCAAGGCAGCGTGTCTACAAACACATGATGAAGATGAATTCTAGATGGCCATCCTGCTAGTCTGATGGCTGTATGAGGACTAAAATGATAAAATTCACCTGACCAAGACCTTCTGTCCAGTCATCCATCAGGAGGAGGAGAAGACCCTGAATGCATTCTTGTTTCCTGTTAAGCTCACAGATTGCCATTCCAGTCTTTGCATCTTCATTGGATGTTGCCTTTACAAAAGATGTTTGCTAATTTAGGTGTGATTTCCTAACGCTGACAGAAGTAGACTTCTGCTGCATCAGGAGGTTTGCCCAACATACTTGGGACACCTGCTTCATTCTGTACAGCACAGCTTCTAGTCTTTTGTTGCTAGTGGAAATGTAAGAAACTGTTGGCAACTGGGATAGAAATGCTGCAAAACCCCCACTCAATTTGCTTTCAAGTTCTTCAGATTCTGCTATCTAAAAGATCTGACCTCCACAGAGTTCACCAAGTGCCATTATATTTGTATAAGCAGGATAAACATGGTATCATCCTATGTGGGTGTGTTAGTGGTGAAAAGGTTTGCGTTTTTCTCAGTGCTTCACTACAGTCATGATGTCATTTTTAGTAGCACTTTCATTTCTGTAATGAAGATGTGTAATGTATATTAGTTTGAGATAGCAGCATCGTATCGTAGGTATGTAAGAAGGAAGAAAGTCACTTAAGTACAGATTTCTACCCCTGCAAATCAGTACTTCAGTAATCGTGATAAGTTGGAATTAGTTTTAACATACAGTTTCTTTTGGAGGATGGATAACATAAGGTGTTTTATTTGGCTAGCCATGTTTCTTATGCTTCTATCCTACCTCACATATGTAGATACAGAGGAACGCAGTATTTTGAAAATGAAAGCAGTATTATTAAATACACTGCCTGCTTACTTGGAAGTAATTTTATCATTAAAAATTTGTAGTTCACAAATTTGCTACATGGTTCTGAAAAGATTCAGAGCACTGAAGGTTTTGGATGTTAGGTTCTTTAAGACTAATTTTGTTACAATTTATTTATTTTCTATAGATAGAAGACAATTGCTCAGATGATGACATGCAGTGTAAGAGAACATGTGAACTTAGTAACAATCTTAGTAGTACTAACTTCTGTTGGTATCTTAATATAAAAGAACATGTTAGAATGAAACATTCTTGCCCTAAAAAACCTTAATATATTGAGAAGACACGCTGATAATGTAAAGCAGCTTTCTTCTAAAGTCACAGCACCTTGAAATAGTCTCCTTTGGAACAGCTGGCCCTTCTGGTAGATACATTTTAAGCTGACAGGTTTGTGTT
Source organism: Aramus guarauna (assembly GCA_013400195.1). NCBI lineage: Eukaryota > Metazoa > Chordata > Aves > Gruiformes > Aramidae > Aramus > Aramus guarauna. Next base: position 526,775 of record VXBL01002618.1, read on the forward strand.
CCCTGTAGTATGTTTATAGTCAGCAAAATTAAATTCTTGTAAACTAAAGATATTTTGAAGAACAGAAGAGTTTTTAATCCATATTTAATAAAACAAGGTGTTCATTTTAAGCAGTGAGGGGTTTTTGTTGGGTATTTTGTGGCTTTATCTATAGAAGCAGTAACATGTTAGATGAATCTGATGTATGCCACCATTTCTCTGGAGCCTTTGACCTCAATGTACTGAAAGGCAGTAGAAACTGCCTTCGTGTTTTCCCCAAAAGGCAGTTACTGTTGTCCTTCCATAAACATTTCAAAAGACAAGAGCTGCAGGAGGAAGGGATAGAAAAATGATGGGTTTATTTACCTTCTATTTATCTTCTGCTGTATTCTGTATGGTTTAGGTGATGGAAAAACAACGGCGTGCAGAGGTGTGTTGGGTGAAAAGTGGGATGCTGGAAATGAGTTATTAACTTGAAAGGTGCTAGAGAGATGAGTCAGGCATAGGGAATCAACAGATGAGTGAGATGGGAAAGCAGTTACTGGATACCAGATGACCAGTGATAGGAGCCTTCTATTCAAGATGAAAGCCTAGATGAAGGAAGCTAAGTTAGCGATGATGGTATCATTGTTTATTTAAGAGAGGAGAACTGAGGATACATTGCTTTCTTTGATTTGGGGGAAGAGGTTTGAGTGTTGAAATATAAAATGCGTAAAACCAGGCATAGAATTGAGACTAGTGCCCAGAGTGTGTTTGTAGAAAGAGGGCGATAGCTGCTGCTGAGGTCAAATGCCATTATTAAGAGATTTGGAACAGTTTGGCAGAAGAGGATTCTAACCTCCGTGGGTAGGGAGATAAGGTTAAGGCAGCATCCATTTAAATGCAACACTGAAAAGGAGGCAAAAGAGGCCAAGATATAAGCCATCTGGAAACAAGAGCTCTCAAAGCTGCCTAATAGCAATAGTCTTTACAGGTTCACACTGCAGATAGCAATATATAACTGTCAGTAATGATGTCTCCTACAGTGCCTCCCGTTAAATCTTCCAGTGTGACCTCTTTTCTTAGCAGCTTTTTACCCTGATGACCCAGTCTTTCTGAAGAGGGCTTGAAACTAAAGTTGCCAGGGGAGGGAACCCTCAACCCATCGCACTCTTACCACTCTGATGCCAGTGCCAGCAACAGATGCCCAGAGCCAGGAGAAGGATCACAGGTCAGCAGGAGAGCACCTGAAGGGCAGCACAGAGGAACTCCAGCCAGCCAGTCAGCTTCATCGGGCCCAAATGAAATGCCTCTGTGCAAACACACGGAGCATGGGGAATAAACAAGAGAAATTTAAGAGGTGCACGTGCCTGCAGGGCTGTGATCTCACTGGCATCACAAGAGGTGGTGGGATGGCTCCTGTGACCGGAGTGTTGGGATGGAAGGGTACAGGCTCTGTAGGAAGGACAGGCAGGGGAGATGAGGGGAGGGGGTGTCACCCTCTGTCAGTGACCAGCTGGAGTGCATGGAGCAACACCTGGGGATGGGTGAGGAGCTGACCAAGAGCTTTTGGGTCAGGATTAAAGGGAGAGCAGGGACAGGGGACATTACAGTGGGGGTCTGCTACAGGCCACCTGACCAGGAAAGAGGGAGCAGGTGAGGTCCTTTACAGGCAGATAGGAGCAGCCTCACATTCACAAGCTCTGGTCCTCATGGGGGACTTCAACCATCTTGATATCTGTTGGAGGAACAATACAGCAGGGCATAAGCAATCCAGGAGGTTTCTGAAATGTGTTGATAACTTCGTTCTCCAAGTGACCGAGGAGCCCATGCAAACCTCATAAAATTCAACAAGGCCAAGTGCAAGGTCCTGCATGTGAGTCGGCACAATCCCAAGCACAGCTACAGGCTGGG